>CM062862.1:1022172-1090227 GCA_031772225.1 Eubasilissa splendida
GATTTAACTACTGGGTTTAAATGTTTTGATGATTTCTGATTTGCTAAATATTGTGCAAAAAAAATTACATTAAGAAGTATAATTAATTATATTATATTTTGAAATAACTCATATGTACCGAGATGCTTTCACTTTTTTTGGGCCACCCTGTACAGTGCGATGAAGATTTTTAATGAAATACCAGATGACATAAGAAAGAGAGGAAACTACATATGTGCAAGACAAGTTATAGTAAAAAGGAAAATATTGTTTGGAGCATATTATATAGGTACTTATGTATGCACTAGATTAAGAATAAACAAATAAATACATGGCAAAGTGCTGATTGCACCAGAAGTAGAGGATCTTTCGAGGTGTAATATCTCGTACTTCTCCGGAAGTCTCATTACACGAGATATTGAAATTTTCAGTTTTTTATTGTTTAAAATACACCCAGGCCTCTTATTGTGTGTACTATTTTTATGCGGCTTATATTTCAAGAAATATTTTACTATTTCAGACCAATTTGGCGTGTTGAAAGGGCCAAAAATTTGTAAAATTTTGTCTATATATGCAAAAACACAGTCTGCGCCAATACAATTCAACCGGAAAAAAGTAAAATTGGGCATGTCTGGACGCGATTTTCATTTTGTTTGTTTTAAGAATTTGACTTATGAAGTTCTCGCTGACACGATCTTGTCATCATCTGCCTAATGTACCCCAACGTTTTGATGAAATCCCTGTACAGCTCGAGCCTGATCAGACGGACCATCGAGCCCAGTTAAGGCTCCGATCGTGCGATCACGAGCATCCCCCACGACCGGGCCATGATTCACGCTCACACACACACACACCGCGGGGCATCCGCGAGTCTAAAATCAAACGGCAAGATTATAATAATTATTCACCACTTACCGGATGAGGCGCAGCGGCAGCAGATGATCAAAATAACTAAAAATATTTTAGCCACAATTAGTGCTACGTAGTACGGTTCCATATTCAGTTAAACGATATCTTTGAAAATTAAAAAAATCTATATTCTATTCGCGATCGAGGCATGTTTTCTTCTATATCATGTCAGTCCACACAAACTCGCCCACTGTCTGGATAGTCGATCTATGAAATAACGTGTACACGTTTAAATAAATAAATAAATACGATAAGATTAGCACGGACAACTTACTACGACTTGAGACAGGGTCAACAGATACGTTTCTATTTCAAATATCCCTGTATATAATAATATTATTTAAAACTATTGCAAGGCAAGGCTGCGAAGAGGGGCAGCCAACATAAGATGAACACCGACAAAGAAAAAATTATAAATATGAATTAAATATATTAATTAGAAAGATATACATATAAAATCAATTTTATCAAAAAATATTGTTGTTGCGCCACCGGGATTCGAACCGAATATGTATATCTTTATAATTAATATATTTAATTAATATTTAAAATATCACATACCTATGTTCTGAATTGATAATTCTGGCGTCTGCTATCAGTTTACTCAAAGGTATTTGAGATTCTGTAAAAATAAGGTAGATGGCTCTTTCAAATAATGGAACGGTTAAATGTATTAATATCAAAAAGGTAACATGTAGGTTCGAAAATTGTCGCTAAAAATATTGTCGCTGTAGCATAGTTGGATAATGCACCTTCCCCGGTTAGGAAAGAGATCCAGGTTCGAATCCCGGTGGCGTAACAACAATATTTTTCGGTAAAATTGATTTTATATGTATATCTTTCTAATTTATATATTTAATTCATATTTAAAATATCACAGAGCGTCTGTTCTGAATAATTACAACTTCACAATAAAAATGTGTTCTCCTAATAAGAAAATATAGAGGAGTGACAAGACTGGATGAGGTTCGGAATGAATTGTGGTGCATAATCATTTAATATACTTTTGTTAGTTTCGAGAGGTGCAGTCCCCCGCATCATCAGATATAAATGATAACTAAAATAATGAGAAATTGATACGAAGTGTGATGTGTCAATTTCCATTGAAACGTTAATACGTGAAGAAAAAAAAAAAAACGTTAACAAACAAGTCTATTATCAGAAATTTTAATGTATGTAAGAATTTAATCCTTCAAGATGTTGTTTTTACAACTCGCCACGTTTGTATGAGGTAAACACTGAATCGCAGATGAGTAGTTCGGGAGAAGGTCGAGGCGGCGCTTTGCGCGACCGCAGTCGCAAATCCATTCGTACACGATCAAAGGAAATCAGAATCTTCGGCACATCCAGCGTGACGGCCATGATTTCATACGATGGAGGGTCAAGTGTGTGATCACACTTGACACACATAATGATATGGCGCACAGATTACGTTACCATCATTTTAACTTAGTTGTAATATTAAAAGAGAACAACAGTTCACCACCATAGAAGTGGGATTCATTTTACGGTAATGATTTGCCTAGGGTCCTATCTATCGATTTATTTTGTATTAAAAAATCTTGTTGTAAATTAACATATCACTAATTAGCTTTGATTCCTAGTCTGAATTACACAACACTGAAATAAATTTTCCACAGGTGAAAGAAAGTTCGTCAGCTGAAGATAAATGTGCAGGACTCAATTGCAGCCGATCCCACATTTTCATGTCATACCGATGGCGTTGCCCTGGTGTTCTATCCTACTATAAGTAGGTGATTATTTATGGTTCTATTTTCAAAATTAAAACGTCAAACAATTAATTAAATAACACCACAACAGAACGAAAAAAACTGTCTATTTTAACACAGACGGTAGTCTAGTAAAATAGCTAAGACAATGCTTTATATATCAAAGGTGGATGGATACCTACTGCATTCCACACAGTCAACTAATAAGTGTAATATATAATTGTTCGTTCACTTTTGATGTATAAAAACATTTATATCATTAATATTTAAGAAATTAACGTTTTTGATTGATATGGAAGAATGACATCCTAGGACGGGTTTAAAACATGTTATTTTCTTGTAACAAATTAATTAGCAAGTAACGTGCCAACGTGCGATGTTGTACTAAGATGTCAGATTCAGAAATCATTTTTTCATCAGATTAATTTTATTAAATTGCTAAAACACAAACCACTTTATTTAGCGGTAGTCGCAGTTGCGATAATCATTGAAATTTCAGTTTAACAGAAATACATTTTATATTTTACATGACCCTAGACCCATAAATGTTACAATTTAATAAAAATATATATGTATAGATAAAACGATATCTTATAAGTACATAATCACTGGATTGCAGCCCTGAATCTTCAGATGTTCATATTGTACATATTTCTAGTCATTGACAATTCGTGATTCATTTCTGGGCTGTTCTATCGTGTGCCATAATCAAGGCTGACGTCATCTACTTACCTTATAGCAACATTAACGATATTCAACATAATGACATTTTTACGAAATTTTCAACTCGAGACACGGATTTTGCTCCCACGAGATTCATTGGAGACAACTCTCAGCTTTCATAATCCCCGTGTGCATGCCATGTCTCAGAGATTCGCCGTCTCGCGCCTAACTTCACGCTTGCCGTATGTCAAAAATCATTGTTGTTTGTCAGTTGGGTGATTTTGAATCTCACAGCAGCAGTTAAACGAACGTCGCATACAACGTGACTTTAAGTTTTTGTCGCTTTCTAATCTGATCTTTGAATTTATCTCGTTGATACGTGTTCACGGTATTGAGACGCATTTTAACCGTTACCATACCGTGATATAAAATACTCGTACGCAGCCATGCTGTCAACTCGTGTTACCGTAAGAAATTAGAGTTGTATTTTGAAATGTGAAAAAATGTTTAATACCATAAAAAATGTATATAATATTATAATTCAGAGCATTCATCAAGTTCTGTATCTTGATTGTTCCTTTTTATCTATCTTTCTTTAATTAGTGAGAAAGAGACACCATTATATTAGTATTTCACTGTAAAATGAATATGTGATTTCTTCCTGTCTTGACACAAATGGTATTTTTCTCACCGTATTAATTTTACAACGGATTGAATTGAAAGATAATTATTTTTGTAGGATTCGCATTTTTCACTAGTCATTTCTAAGCGTGAATACATTCATTCAATTTAACTAAAATATGAATTGCACGTTGAGTGATTTACCGAAATGTTACAGGTTTAATTAGAGCGTTAAACCTGTGGTACTGCATGGTTTGGGAAGGGTTAACTAAATTTTTGAGATTATATCATCGATAGATTAATATTTTGAATGTGTTGAACAATTTAAATATCTGGCAACAAACGTGATAAGAAATAATGAGGTCCCGCAAAAATTGAATACCAGTATAAAATCAGGAAATGCTTGGAACTTTGATCTATGGAAATTGCTTTCATCGATGTTGTCACAGAAACTGAAAAATAAACTGCATACAACGCTGCAACGACCAACTGCTCTGTAAGAAAACTAACCTCATATTAGGAGAACACATTCTTATTGTGAAGTTGTAATTATTCAGAACATAGAAAATAAGGTAGATGACTCTTTCAAATAATGGAACGATTAAATGTATTAATATCAAAAATGTAACATATAAGTTCGAAAATTGTCGCTAAAAATATTGTCGCTGTAGAATAGTTGGATAATGCACCTTCCCCGGTTAGGAAAGAGATCCAGGTTCGAATCCCGGTGGCGTAACAACAATATTTTTCGATAAAATTGATTTTATATGTATATCTTTCTAATTAATATATTTAATTAATATTTAACCTCACATCATCGAAGATGGCAGGAAGGTAAAGAATTTAGAACTTCGGAAACGGTGTGAGGCTTCAGCTATCCTAAAGAAAGCGTGGAGGCGGGCTGTAATGGGAGGGACGTCGATCGTTGGTAAAAAATATTTACTCAAAGCAAGTATGTACAAGGTGGCTCAAAACAAGCGAGAACATATAGTAAAATGTGATATGATTACATCAAAATTAGTTTAACTATATCAACAATAGCTTAAATAGTTTACTAATTTACTCACTTACCTATTTACCCATATTACGTTTTATTTCGATTATTAATTATTCCCATTGTTTATATTTGGTTTTTTCAAATTGTTGCCCAGAATGACAAAAATTACTGTAGAAGACCGTATTCTGATCAAAAATTTGCGAATTTTAAAACGTCGGGGTGCTAGGAAAATGATCAAAGTGTTTCAAAACAAAGTCTGGAGTATAGATAGTCATGACAGCATAACTAGACATTACAGCAGGACGGAGCTCCATCTCACACAGCCAGAAATACAATCAACTTTCTTCGTCGTGAGAATGTTAATTTCATCGAGCCAGGCAAGCCCAAGCAGGAACAGCCCAGATTTATACCCAGTAGATTATGTAATATGAAGTGTTTTGATGATTTCTGATTAGCTAAATATTGTGCAAAAAAAAATTACATTAATAAATATATTATGTTTTGAAATAATTGGTGTGTTACGAGATGTTCATACATACAATAGTAGACTAATGTTATCCTACGGTATTGTAATCGTTAGTTAAACATGGCGGACTCTTCACAGCTGTTTCAAAAGTCATCTGTCACATTGTGATATTTTGAAAGTTGCAGTATACGACGTAATGAGAGTTATATTAGAACACAGACCGAAGATTTTTCGCCAGCAATGTGGCAGATTTCAAACGCAAGGGCGAATAAAACCATAGATAAACCGTACAATTGGACGACATTCTCAGATATTCGCCTTTCTACACTTTAGCTTTGGCGATAGTAAACTTGACGTTCGAATAACCCGCAAACGTTTTTTACCACAGGCGATGGTAAACTGGCCCAGACAGACAAGCCAACATGATTAATTTGAATCCTGTGAGGCTCTCAAAGAAAAAAAACATCCTAGACTTTGACAAAGTTGAAGCAATTTAGAGAAAACTAACAAAAATTATGTCGCTTGATTTCCATTAAAAAAAAATATATTGTAACATAAATTATATTGAAAAATTCGGACTCCTTCGAGCTTGTTGTGCGGGACCCGTTCGATCAATTGCTACACCTTTTTTGCATAAAATGATACATATAAAATAAAGGTAATTACTTTACTAGACGTGGTCCGTTCTAAAGCAATTACATGTACAGTTTTTATAATATGTATATTGTTAAAATACAATCAGACGTTATAAAAAGATTTTTTGTCTATAATATAATTGGTGACAAAGTGTGTAGGTACATAGGTTAGCACAAATTACTAATCAGTTTCATTTTACTTTCTACCTATATCAAGCGACCGCATTGTTATTTTTGGTTTTAAATATACGCGGTGCACAAAACAATAAAGTTCGTTGACCAAATTTGGTATCCATTTTTGCCTCTAAAAGGTTTCGCTCTCAGTTTCATTTGAATCGGATCCTGGATGTGAAGTAAATTATTTAAAAAAAATAGTTTTAGTATCGATCTGGTAAACAGTTGTCTTGTATCCAAAACTTGAAAGGATTTAAATGTTAATCTAAATGTAATGGTAGTTAAATCACTTACCGCAGAGGTACCAGCGACCACAATAATATAAAGTTAATACAAATATTTTACATATGATTATTATTGAAATTTCATACGTTTCCATGGTTTAAAAAATATATATATAAATCACTCGATAGCAATCGTCCACTGGCCACTCCCGTCGCGGCTCGGGCATCACCTTGACTGCCACAAGTCCGATGAAAAACATTTTTCCAGTAACGTAAGAAGAGCGTCGAATTTACTATCCTCGTAATATCTTCCAAAGTAGTTCAACGGTACATAGCTATTTTAGGAGTACCGATAATTAACATTTTTTATTATTTTATTTAGGAGAACACATTCTTATTGTGAAGTTGTAATTAGCTCTGTGATATTTTAAATATGAATTAAATATATTAATTACAAAGATACACATATAAAATCAATTTTATCGAAAAATATTGTTGTTGCGCCACCGGGATTCGAACCTGGATCTCTTTCCTAACCGGGGAAGGTGCTTTATCCAACTAAGCTACAGCGACATTATTTTTAGCGACAATTTTCGACCCTATATGTTACCTTTTTGATATTAATACATTTAATCGTTCCATCAGTTTACTCAAAGGTATTTGAGATTCTGTAAAAATAAGGTAGATGGCTCTATCAAATGATGGAACGATTAAATGTATTAATATCAAAAAGGTAACATATAGGGTCGAAAATTGTCGCTAAAAATATTGTCACTGTAGCATAGTTGGATAATGCACCTTCCCCGGTTAGGAAAGTGATCCAGGTTCGAATCCCGGTGGCGCAACAACAATATTTTTCGATAAAATTGATTTTATATGTATATATTTCTAATTAATATATTTAATTCATATTTAGAACATTTTTTCAACTGTTATAATTGAAAAATCACAGTTTTCATTGGTTGTCAATTTAGCCTTCCGGAAAATGATCTGACTCGCACGGTGGATACCGCAATGCGGAACCAGCGACAGGGATGCGAAAAGTCGTCAGATTAAATACGAAATTGTGTCATGGATGGGGCTGCTCTATCGACCGGAGAAAACGCGGTCGAGGGGAAAGCTTCTGCACGTGACGGGAGCGAGGCCGCGCGGCTCTCGCCGTAATGGCGAAGGACGAAGAGGGCAGACGCGGTGGATTGGGAGATATTGGCCCCCGATCATTTGTCTGGATCTGTGGGGAGATGGCCGGCTGCCTTTCAAATTGTCTCTTGCAAGATGGGGCGCATTTGACAACAAAATGATGTAACTTTGGTCCAGGCGCGGGTCGGCTGGAGGACGGCCGTCGCAACAACCCAATTGATTAAGTAATTACTCGTCCAACTGTAACCTTATCACGTGTCTCCGTGTCGATCTAAACAGCGGCAAAGTGGTTCGGAAGAACGTCGGATTGAAACAGAAGATTCCAACTATTTGTCCGTATTATTGTGTCGGACATTTCTTGTGTTTACTGTAAATATAGTGTGCATAAACTAAACTAGTGTTCTACTACTAGTGTGCATAAACTAAACTAGTGTTCTACTACTAGTGCGCATAAACTAAACTAGTGTTCTACTACTAGTGCGCATAAACTAAACTAGTGTTCTACTACTAGTGTGCATAAACTAAACTAGTGTTCTACTACTAGTGCGCATAAACTAAACTAGTGTTCTACTACTAGTGTGCATAAACTAAACTAGTGTTCTACTACTAGTGTGCATAAACTAAACTAGTGTTCTACTACTAGTGTGCATAAACTAAACTAGTGTTCTACTACTAGTGTGCATAAACTAAACTAGTGTTCTACTACTAGTGTGCATAAACTAAACTAGTGTTCTACTACTAGTGTGCATAAACTAAACTAGTGTTCTACTACTAGTGTGCATAAACTAAACTAGTGTTCTACTACTAGTGTGCATAAACTAAACTAGTGTTCTACTACTAGTGTGCATAAACTAAACTAGTGTTCTACTACTAGTGTGCATAAACTAAACTAGTGTTCTACTACTAGTGTGCATAAACTAAACTAGTGTTCTACTACTAGTGTGCATAAACTAAACTAGTGTTCTACTACTAGTGTGCATAAACTAAACTAGTGTTCTACTACTAGTGTGCATAAACTAAACTAGTGTTCTACTACTAGTGTGCATAAACTAAACTAGTGTTCTACTACTAGTGTGCATAAACTAAACTAGTGTTCTACTACTAGTGTGCATAAACTAAACTAGTGTTCTACTACTAGTGCGCATAAACTAAACTAGTGTTCTACTACTAGTGTGCATAAACCAAACTAGTGTTCACATTTCTCCCATTTCCATCCTTCCGAGACAGGCAATACGACACCACTCAATCCTAACCAAATTAAGTTCTACTTAATCAAACTGTTAATACAGTTGATCCGTATTAATAAAAATAACTTACATTCTTTTTTATTTTTACAATGCATTATTTAGTCATTTACCATCCACAATACTTTCACAACCCTATCAATATTTACGCTAACCGTCTATATTTAACAGAGCACCGACACTCTCGAGGTATTTTCAGAAAAAATAATAGATATTTAAGACTCAAAATTCTGTCATTATGAGAGTTCAACATATATCTTCCATGCCCTTTGACGTGAATTCTTATATACGTATATACATATTATACGTGCTTAGACATTTATCCGAACTAAATCTCCGAAATTTATTTCAACGTTCCATGGATACCGGCCATTAAAAAAAAACACAGTCTAATTATTAATATTCAGACTCCAAGATAAAATCATATCTGTCTAATCCATTTAAATTTGGTTACCCATCGTACGATGAATTTTTATCTCAGCAACTATGAAATCTGTATTAGAAATCATTTACCGCCATCTATTAAAACATAACGACAATTTATTCCTACGGAGATTGTAACATTCATAGATAGATGTCAGTGACGATGTCATATACTAAGTGAATTCGAAACGTAAAATCCTGATCGATGGGATCTAAAAAACGAATTCGAATTGCGCGATCTCCGGGTCGCGCGTCCCGCGGAATGGAAGTACGACAATTACGTTTATAAATCGGAATCACTGCATGGTAATGGAGGGAAGTAGGGAAGCCGTGAGTTACAGGATGAGGTCGGTGAGGAGATAAGGGTTCCAGTCGACGTATCAGGGACTGCTCGCCGTACCTTGTATATAACGTCTCCGTTATCCCTCCAGTCGCTGCTCCGAGATCACACAATGGTACGCGGATGAGCAGATCTCCGCTTCCAACTGAAGACGACGATATCACAATTTCACCCGCGGCACAAACAAACAACAAACAATACGCGACCAAAACACAATATCACAAAATAAAGTGCCGGTGCACTGGAGCTGACAGTCCACACCGCGAATGCTATCGCGATGTCGAGATCGAACAAATATCGGTCAAGTTGACGTCTGCTGATGTCAAGGTCAGAATTCACATGCATGATGAAATCTATGGATGGGAATTTGGACGAGGAAATGTGTCAATAATATGGGTCGCGACCGATTCGAAAAGACACGCCAAAAAGGTGTGTATGAATTTGGAACACTAAGTTTAAAATGTAAATTATAAATGATGCACGAAGATATATATATAAGATACATATACCCGCATATACCTAACCTAACCTAACCTAGAGCACCTCGAGAAATTCCACAACGGATGCTTGAGGAAGATCCACTGCATAATTATGTATATTACTCGGTTTCTCAAACAAGTTCTTGTTCATCAATCTCATGGCAAAAGAAGATAGGGTGGACCAAGAAAAAGATTAAAAAAAACTTTTAGGGCGAATCAGAATAAAAATGGCGTAGATTCTGATAATCATCTGCCAGCTGTCAAATTGGCAGTCACTGAAAAAAGTGTTGCCAATTCGAAAAACGAACCTCTAAAAAAAACATTATTTATGTAATTATGGAGTTCTATAAACTTACCTCGGAAACAGTAAATATATGATTTTTTTTATTTTTAGGAAATTTATTTTATATTCTGGCATCTGCTATCAGTTTAATCAAAAATATTTGAGATTCGGTAAAAATAAGGTGGATGGCTCTGTCAAATAATGGAACGATTAAATGTATTAATATCAAAAAGGTAACATATAGGTTCAAAAATTGTCGCTAAAAATATTGTCGCTGTAGCATAGTTAGATAATGCACATTCCCCGGTTAGGAAAGAGATCCAGGTTCGAATTCCGGTGGCTTTCTAATTAATATATTTAATTCATATTTTTAATATATATGATTGTTTAATTTATGCATATTGTTTCATTTCAATAATAAAGATTAATTTTTGTATATACATACTAAAAATTAATTTAAAAAAAATTGATTTTTAGTATGTATATACAAATATCTGGTAGCTTATGTGGTAGCTACATTGTCACTGTATATTAGTATTTATGGCACAGAACTGATTTCACTGGCTCTTGACCATTTGCTCCATTTGAACTACGATGTGTTTGTTGGACAGAAGTAGAGTAAGACTTGACTAGGTAAACCAGATACTGGTTCTGTTAGAAGCCTTAATAATCAACAGGCATGTATTTATTTATTTATTTATTTTAACTCCTACATGTGCTCTAATATAAACAAGATAAAGAATTTTCTTTTACATATTTAGTCAGTTTCATTTTAAATCTATTCAATTTCTCCTCCTTTCTCATGTTTTATGGCATTTCATTAAAAATCTTCATCGCACTGTACATCATCGATTTCTGAGATTTGGCCTTCTTCCTGAATGGCAGTCTCAGTCTATCCCCCCCTCTTGTACGATGCTCGTGCTCATGTTGATTTGCATCAATTTTTCGTGTAAATTCCGCTGATATTTTCTTATTGAGGATTAAAATATATCTACTGTTTAAGGGTCATCATATTCAGATCTTCCAGCATTGTACTGATCTGAGTGTATCTATTTTTTCTGAGTATTATTCTCAAAGCTTTATTTTGCGACACTGGCAATTGTTGCATTTCCTCTTCGCTCATCTATGAGAAGACATACGAATGTGGATGAGGAGAGAGTTGAATGAAAGTACAAAATATTCTCTAATTCTAAGCCCGCGGCGAAGTGGCGTGATGGTACCAAAATCTATTCAGGCAACTGACTGGTAGAAGAAAAATGTTTTTTTTTTTTCTTTTTCTTAAAAAAAAAACAGCGTACAAGAAATACGTGTCACAACAATATTTTTCCTATTTGTGGATGGTATTTATACTAAAAAAATATGTGGATAAGGATCAGTTATGTGATCAGTAATAAACTTTTAACACGGTAATAAGCAGGGGCGTGCAGTCCATACGAGCAAAAAAGCTGTGCATAACTAAAAAATCTGGGAAACAAATATAAATTAAAAAATTGGATTAACATTAATGAAAACATTATTTTGCAATTAGTAGCATCTATGTACCAGTAAAAACATTAATTGCTAAGTTCTAAAAACTCACCGCTGTACTCATGGCGCTCTTTTTTTATTCACCACATTGTGCTACTTACATTACTCTGTTTTGTCTTTAAGTTAGTGAATTACTCAAGTCATATAAATGGCTATTTACTGAATTAAAAATTTTTACCTTTCGGTTCATCCGTTTTGTGTGGAGTCGTTACCTATGCTGTGTCTACTTCATCTTTTTCTTATTCGCGAGTTTTACTATCTCACTAAATTTGGTGCATTGATTTGAAATGGCAATTGGCAGAACTATTTCCTACCTTTAATAAACATAACTATTTCCTTTAGTTATTACGTGAATGATTTTCAAACAATAAATGAATCATGTTCAGTCATGGAGAGTGTTCTTAAACACCTTCATCTATTTTTATATGGATTAAGATAGGTATTATTTTACGTTAAAACTTAAATTTTAAATACATTATTAATAGTACTCTAAAATTACAAATAAATACATGATAGGGTCGTATAATGCGAGTCACATTTGGCGACTGTTGGGTACGTCTAATTTACTATTATCAAAGCGCAGATAATAAATCTCGCCTCACACTATCTATGGCTTTATTCATGTCTGCGTTTGACGTTTAGTGGCCAAATTATTTCGGATCGTCTTCTAATTCAAGTATATTAAACAACGAGATCATCATCAGATGGACTGTCATCCCTAAAACAGCTGGATATGGAATGATTCATTGTCCTACACGGCACCATTCAATGTATCAATGTGACAGATGACTTTTGAAACAGCTGTTAATAGTCCGCCATATTTGACCAGTGATTTTCCGTGTTTACTATCCGATGTTCGAGAGTAAAATTAGTTAACCATTGCATTTTATGCACTAAGAGAACATACACGAGTAGTAACGATGAGCTCAAAAACATGAACCGTGAGTCAATCACTGATATCTCTGGGTTACATTCACTGTCAGTGATTGAATATCGTGAATCATTTTTTTAATTTTATTTATTTATGAAAGAATGACGTTATAATTCGTGATAAGCGCCATCTAGCGGATTCTGCCGAAACATTTTACGCATTTGACCTGAAATGCTGAGCATTTGGACCGAAAAATAATCTCACATTTTTAGAGGGTTCTCATTTTCTTTGTGATGATATTAATAATTATATATGCTAGAATATATTTTTCACGCTTAAAATTATATATTTTTTTTAATTTCGTGTTTTAGTAATGAAACTGTGATCAGTCACAGTTTTCAATCACTGATATTATCGAATATTAATCGCAATCACACCAGTGAATCGAGAGTAGCATTTTTTCTCATCACTAACGAGTAGTTGAACAGACAAAAAAAAAATTGCAATGGGCAGGCCATATCGCTCGGAGGACGAGCAATCGTTAGACGAATGCAGTCATCCAGCAACACACGAGATACATGGCAGCGAATAGCAAATGTAAATATACATTAGATTTTTAATTTTCACGGACATGACTTTCTCGATGAATACTCGTCCCCCGTTTCTCGACTAAGAGGACAAGTCTAGTATTATTTATCCTTACAGGAAAATTATAAAATAATGTTTTCTGCAAATAATGTACGTCACGGCGCTAATAATAAGAGTGACAGAAGTTAACCTTCGATGCGATAATTATCGTTTTACATCACAATAATGCAATATACGTTGTTCCGAATATAATATATAATTTTAGTAAGTTAGGAAATATTTTTTCAGGAGAACACATTCTTATTGTGAAGTTGTAATTAGCTCTGTGATATTTTAAATATGAATTAAATATATTAATTAGAAAGATATACATATAAAATCAATTTTGTCGAAAAATATTGTTGTTGCGCCACCGGGATTCGAACCTGGATCTATTTCCTAACCGGGGAAGGTGCATTATCCAACTATGCTACAGCGACAATTTTCGAACCCATGTGTTACCTTTCTGATATTAATACATTTAATCGTTCCATTATATGAAAGAGCCATCTACTTTATTTTTACGGAATCTCAAATACCTTTGAAATTCCGCAAATTCATTTTTATTAAATTTTGGACATATTGATACAACTTATATATATATATACTTATACTTAATGCACGTTCCCCGGATTGGAAATATTATTAGATAAAATTGTTTTTATATGTACAGGGCGGCCCAAAAAAAGTGAGAACATCTCGCGTAACACATGAGTTATTTCAAAACATAATATAATTAATTATAATTCTTAATGTAATTTTTTTTGCACAATATTTAGCTAATCAGAAATCATCAAAACACCCCATATTGCATAGTCTAGTGGGTTTAAATCTGGGCTGTTCGGTGGTCACATGCCTGGCTCGATGAAATTAACATTCTCACTAAGAAGAAAGTAGATTGTATTTCTGACTGTGTGAGATGGAGCTCCGTCCTGCATTCCTGGCACCCCAACGTCTTTCAATTCTCAAATTTTCGATCAGACTACGGTCTCCTGCAGTGATTTTTGTCATTCTGGGCAACAATTAAAAAAAAAACAAATAAAAACAATGGGAAAATTAATAATCAAAGATGGCGACCGAAAATTGTCGAAATAAAACGTAATATAGATAAGTAAATTAGTAATCTATTTAAGCTATTGTTGATATATTTAAACAAATTTTGATGTAATTATATCACATTTTACGAAATGTTCTCGCTTTTTTTGGGCCATCCTGTATTTTTTTTTTTTTTAATATCAAGATTAATATTCAGTTACTTACAAATTCTTGCCAACTTGGAGCCGCAGCCATTCCAAATAATTAAGAAAATAAAAAACACTTTAACCAGCACCACTACAATTGCTAATTGCAAATAATGTTGTTCCATATTGTTGTCACTCGACACCCTTCTTTACTCTACAGTCGGCGCGCGAGCCCGTCTGGCCACTGTCGGCCACTGTCCCACTCACTGTAGCCGTTTAATAAAACACTTTATTTCCCGCCAACCTTAATGTTTTTGTCGCGCTATATCCATACAGTGGAACCCGGATACAATGAAGTCCAGAGGACCGACCAATTTTTCTAGTCAAAACCGATACGCAAACATCTTTTTTCTTCCTTTATATCTACACTGTTGACGATATAAAGCTTTTAACATAATTACTTCAAATTTTTTTCCGTCACGTTCCAACACTTAACTCGCGAATTAATGGGCACTTTCTCATATTTCTGACGAATTCTGTGAAATTTCAAAATAAATTTAAGGTTTGGCGACTACAAGGCAATCAATTGAGTGGCCGTAAAGAAAAATATCGGGAAAACCTAGTTTTACACTTATTTATAATATAGGTCATATTTTATGATTTGTCTATTATTTCAAGAATTCGGGAATACCTTTGCAATTGCGAACGTTTTCAGTATTCCACAAGTCATTAAATATTTTTCAGCGGATTGAAGAGATTAAAAATAATACAGGTATTTAATAAATAAGAGACACGCGTTAAAATAAATCATTGTAGCTTTTGCTCGTTATAACCGTATTTTCGTTATAAGCGTGCTTTTTATAACCAAGTTCGATTGTATATTATATTATATATATTAATTTATGTAAAGTCTTTCACGACTAAGTCATCGCCTTAGGACTTGTCTGTGAACCGTGATGTGTTTGCGCGGAGGATGGTCCTGC
This sequence comes from Eubasilissa splendida, assembly GCA_031772225.1. Classification (NCBI taxonomy): domain Eukaryota; kingdom Metazoa; phylum Arthropoda; class Insecta; order Trichoptera; family Phryganeidae; genus Eubasilissa; species Eubasilissa splendida. The sequence goes on from CM062862.1 coordinate 1,037,669, forward strand.
TAGAAGCCTCAACAATCGTCGAGCTTGTATGAGAAGATGTATGAAAATGGATGAAGCGAGAATTATGTGTCAGGACAGAAGAGTGTGGCGCTCTATTCTCTCTCCGTGGTGGTAAGTAAGTAAGTAAGTAGCAATCGGAAGAAGCTGAGCGGAGCCGGTGGATAAATTGATTTGATTATTAAGATTTTTAATAATCAAATCAATTATTTTGTTTTTAAGACTCTTAATAATATAAAATATCACAAACCCCATATTAGGCATGTTTCCTTTAAAATCAACATAATATCCATCAACACTGTTTTTTACCATTCCTTAATGTCCCGTTTATCTGAATATGTGTTCTGTCTCTCTCTTTCACATGCAATTATATATTCTATCTCCCTCTTTATGTATATATATACGTGCACTCTTTTTGTATTTATGGTCAGTTTTAAATACGTCCTGATGAAGCTTGAGACAAGCGAAACCGGTCGACGTACAATAAATTTCGTGGTTTCATACATTATTGTTATTTTATTTAATATAATAATATATAATTTGTGGCAACTGGGCAAACCTAAAATATATAGCTAGTGATCCCACTAAGCATCGAAATTCTTTCTAGAACTACAATTGAAAGAGGACATCCGTAGGTACGTACCTTTTATAACTTCGTTGTGAATTTACTACAACAGCCATTGAAAATAGTAATCTACATAACCTGTCTAAAAGCAGAAGTTTTGTTTTATAAAAAATAAAATGAAGCTATGGAAGACTTACCGAAGAAGTGCTCCACCAGGCCGTGAATGCATTTGCAGCAGATGCACATTAATACCAGCGATAGCAAGAAGCTCACGGCGCTGAATACCGCTACGGATACGGTTGATTCCATGTCGTCACTCGCTTCGACCGGCATGTTAGTAAATGAAGCGTAACATTGAAATGTTGTATTATTTGCCTGGACCTACTGGAGATGATTTTCACGAGAGACGCAACGTTCTACAAACTGTGAATCCTTAAACATTCCAGAACATTTTAAAATGAATAATGATTTAGTTTGATTTCCGATTCCACTATGACGCTTATCAGTTCAATGCTATGATTTTTCTATTGATAATTTTCACCGTGGATGACACGCGACTTTCTTCTCAAAATGTGACATCTTCAAATATACTATGAACAGAGCATTAATGAGCTCGTACATGTGCAAGAGTTGAGCATCTCACTTTCCTATCTAAATATCTAGAAGGTGACGCTCGATTAACGATCTAATTTTAATTTTGCTCAAGGCTTATTTTTCTTTGATTGATTATTACATATTTTAATATATATTGTTACGTGACGAGCCGGTACCGAACACCGGCTTGGCTCAGTCTGTGGGTGTCTGCGTGACAGGTGTCAGAGTGGCTGGTTCGGATGGATAAGAATGGTCTTAAACAAATGAAGTACTTGAAACATAATTTACAATTTATTTAAGATCATAAAGCTTGACGTTATGAGTTACATGGACGGATAGTGTTCAAATCTCCAGGCTCGCAACAACAAAAATCTTACAAACAAGGTTCGCCCACTTCACTAATCCTCCAGAACGATAGAAGCCCGGAACAAAATGGCGACCTGCCTCCAATGTATTATCGAGGTAGCCACCTTTTCAAATCCAATTCGGGGACTGCGCCGGTCCGCACAGCTACCAGCCGAGATTCTCCTCCTATATTCAACCATAGGATGAGTCCATGATGCGGATGGATCGGGGACCACAAATCTTCCGTGCCCTTATTGCTCTTCAAATTCGTCTCGCGAGGCGCCGCCAGGCGTTCACTCTCCACTCGATGCCCGCGCGGGGTCTCCTTGCTTTTCACGGGCAAATCAAGACCCAATGATCTCTATTTTTGCCGTGAAAATAATCTTGGCCTTCCCTCTGACCGACCGCCGAAAGCTCCTCTTTTAACACCTCTTTCTACGATGTTCATTGATATATTTTATGATAACCTCTCACTGGTGATTCAGAATCTTTTTATCTACGCATAACAGAAGCTTGAGAAAGCTGAAAACGAGTTACTGTACGCGGAACAATAACCACCTTGCGGACTTATCGGTCAGGTATTAAAATATCCAATAGATAAAAGTGTTATTTTTTCTGTCGAAGGGCTTCCATAATCACGTAATCTCAAGAGGACACTACAATGACTGTCTGAAATATAATTGGTAACGAGTCTTTTGACGACATTGTTACAAAGTACAGATATATTATTTTTATCGCTTCCAAGTATCTGTTAATATATAATGCAACCGAAATATTGTTTTAACGTAACTTGTCCCGGGATGCGGCCCTGTAAAGAGCCTTTTTCGGAGCCAGATCAGAAGCAAAGTTAATTCTAGTGTAGGGGTATGAAGTGATATGTATTTCACTGTATATTTGTATTTTTATAGTTTTAAAATGTAAATAAATCATTCCCAGGCGACCGCCCAAACCTAAAATATGTGAGGCATCGCGGGCAAACATGATAATAAAAAAATTAATTCTCACGACACGTCTAGCTATGCGACTTTTTATTAAATGTAGTAAAATGTAGTGCATAATGAAGTGTGCCGGCCCGAGAGCTGCGCCGCTCGACTGGCCAGCTGGCGGCAAAGGCACCGGATCGCATGGAGGCGTGGCCAGGGCCGTGAGCCCGCTTCCATTGGTCCGGTGTGCAAAAGCACTCTCGCCACCGCGCACAGAAGACATCGCCTGTACCACCACCAGAAGAGTGAACCGACGAACCACCCCTAAAAATGCGGAACATATCCAATGGTTACTTGTTTTGGAAATGTTGGTGCTTTGGGGTAAGGCTCCGAATGTGATGAATGCCAGCTGAAGATTAGGGTAGGGTTTACCCCAATACCAACCGTAACCTTTGGTACAGAGGCTAAAATGTATGAATTGCTATTCCATTCACCTTATTTGCCTTCTTGACTTTAATTTGTTCCCAAATCTCAAAAAGTGCACAACGTAAATTTCTATTTTGAAGTCCTTGAGAAATTCTTCTAAAAAAACTGTATAATGACCCTGGAGAAGCGTTGGGCTACATGTTTAAAGGTAGAATGAAACTATGTAGAAGTGTCACCCCTCATACGTGTACGAGAGACAAATAAAAAAAATAATTATTTAAAATGTTTTGTAATAAAAATATATAGATAGATTCATGATCGTGATGGATTGGATACAATTATATTGAACGCGTGACAGATTATGATCCACTACCTGCGTAATTGGATGTTATGTTATATCTTAATTATAAGTAGAAAGAGTTTTAGAAATAATGAGAATGTTTGCATTTTGGAATGCATTAGGCCCTCTAGTCTTATAAAGTTTGTCCTTGCAGCTCCTCTGTGGGATGGTGGAGCGAGTACGGCTGGAAAGAGAAAAAAAATTGATGTAACATTATATCTTGTAACATGTGTGTTTTATATTAATTTAGTCTGTCTGATGAGCATTCCATTGCGTGCGTTCACACTTTAACCTCTGAGAGTTGGTAAAGGTACGGTGTGGGCTGGAAGAGATAATTAGAAAAAAACATTACCCTATCAGTATAAGGTTACCGGTGGAGTAATGTTAATCTATTACCAATGAAGATGTATTAAGTCGCATAAATAAGTCAAAAGAACTAATAACAACTAAGGAAAGCTGTATATTTTGGGTATATACTCCGCAATGAAAAATATGATATTTAACAAGTCATTATGCATGGATATGATAGAAGGCAGTAGAGCAGCAGAGTAGTGGAGGTAGAGAGGTTAGAGTAGTGGTTCAATGTCTAATATATTGGTGACCTTATACAGGATAAATCAACATACTGCAGCATGATCGCCAACCTTCGATAGAAGACGGCATATGAAGAAGAAGTCTTGTTAAATATTGTGTGTGTGCCATGATGGCAAATCGTATACGGACACACGCTCGCATACCATAAAGGGAAAGAAGTACTGGATGCATCATTTAATTCTCAGCAAAATACATTTTTCTAAAAATATAGATGCGCGCTCACATGGAATAAGTGCCACATTAATATTCTTACTATTTTCAAAACAGGACTAACTTTATGGCCTGCTGGAATGAGGCTCAAACCCCCGACTACTAGGCAAGTGTCTTAACCACTAGACCATGTCAACATGTGATGATGATTCGTGAATCGCTTTGCTCTAATCTCTGAGTCGAATCTCTGAGAGAAATCACATATGCGTACACGGCTAGGCTAGGCTACCCCGAGCACGGGATTCCACGGTACTGCGACCCCAATGGGATCTCGAGCATGGAATCCTATATTGTGCCAGAAATCTAAACATGAAGTCAGTAATTATTATATACGGTGATATTGAAGCCGTAACCAGGAAAACTAAAATGAGATTGGTAAATACTCTGATAGAACGGGAGCGCAAGAGGACAGACATGGATATGTGATGCTGGCGACGAATGCTCTGAATTCCCGTAGATACCCCGAATAATGAATGCCTAGATCATACAGGAACACACATCGAACAGCTTCTGTCCTCAGATATTTTTCCCATGTCACTAGACATTATGAAAAAATGTTTTTTTTTCTCTTAAATTTAATTTAAAAAGTCAAATTATAATAAATTTTATTATTGAGTTCTACTAGTTTGGGTAGCATTATATGTTATAGGGGTAATCTTGGTAGTTAAAATAAATAAAGGCACTTACAGAATATTTCAACTAATTATTTACAGAAACGGGAAAATTGACAATTAGCTTAACTATTAGCAAACATAGATATTATACATATTAACAGGAATTTTTTTAATGATAAGATAGTGCCTTTGGAAATACGGAATATTAATATACATTGGTTCCACTGAAACCACATAATTACCCATGGATAGACGAAAGGGTAACTAAAATCAGTTAAATATAAGCCTTAACCACCGAAGCAGCTGTAGTAACATATAATAATACTTATGCAAACTAACAAAACTCAATAATAACATTTATTATAATTAGACTTTTTTAATTAAATTAAAAATAAACATGGAGTTCTGCAAACTAAACACAATAACAATAAAAAAATGGGTTTTCCAGAAGTGTCGATGAAATGAATCGACCTGGTTAAGACTTCAACGCAGAGCCCACTCCTAGAATGGCCACTCAAGAAATGCCACAGACCGGAATAGGCGGCGATAGGTTATACAAACCGTCCAATATTCCATGATCACAACGCTCTCATTGAGAGTAAGATGAATCATTTTATTTATTACCAGAAGTCTTAAATAGGATAAGGATAGCAAAATTTGTGTATAGTGTAAAATAGACGCCTTCGAAATGTATTTCTGGAAAAATGTGTAAAGCGTCCGCGGACACGTGAACGCATCAATCCTCCAACAAATCAATAGTGAACAAAAGATTCTTCCAATTCTTTGGCTACATTGTGAGTCAAAATGACAGCCTAGAAAAGGAGATTATCCCGGGTACAACGATGCATCTGTCAGCTGTGAGGGCGACCCAGAACCAGTACTTGTGGAGGTGCATTACAAGTGGAATCTCATCTGATTGAGGTCACCGTATGTCAATAATGACATGAAGGACGAAAGAAAAAGTATTTATTTATTCATAATATAGTGCATACATAAGTATTTTTATGTCAAGATCAAAATCATTTATTTTACTACAACTTATCTTTCACATATTTGTTTAGTTTCATTTTGGATCTATTTAGTTTCTCCTCCTTTCTTGTATCATCTGACATTTCATTAAAAATCTTCAACACACTGTACATCATCAATTTCTGAGATTCAGCCTTTTGGCCTAATGGCAGTCTCAGTCCATTGTTCCCTTTTGTATAATGTTCGTGCTCATGTTAATTTGCATCAATTTTTCGTATAAATTCTGTAAATATTTTCTTAGTGAGGATTTTATAAATAAATACCATTCCATTGAAATATATTTTTTGCTTAACCTTTTCGTCACTAAGCGGCCAGAACTTCCGTGTGGTCCGAAGCGGGGTACAGAAACACCCCAGATCATATTCACACAAACGATAATAAAAAGTTAATGATGGGCGACGTGGTCCCAACTGCCTCATCGGACGTCTCTTGGCATGCCGCGAATTATGATAAGTGATATAGCTGTCTCCCTCGTTCGCATCTGTGGTATGGGGCTATCTAGTGCATTAGTCAGAGTGAAACAAATAATAAGCACAATACCTTAAAGATAAGACACGGGGGCATGATATCGACATGCATAGGTGTATGTACCGCACGAAGATCACTGGACTGAAAACAATATTTTTAAATATGAAATTAAATAAAAATGAAACGTTTAGAAGTTAGAAAAACAAAAAATGACAAAAATTTTATCACTATTTCCATAAAGATTACTAAAATAAGAATGAAATCGTTTTCATAATTATTGAGTTATCGAGTTTAAAGCGATCTATGGGGAATGTGAATACCCCGCTAGGTCAAGGCTAGAGGTCATCATAATCAGATCTTTCAGTATTGCACTAATCTGATTACATATATCTATCTTTACAGAATATTATTCTCATAGCTTTGTTTTGCAACACTGACAGTAATTGCATTTCTTCTTCATGTTATATTTTTATTAGTCTTATTTATAGTGATGGTTAAATCATTATTTTGACTGTGATTTCGTTTGATTGTAACAATTATTTGTAATTCTTCCAGCTATACTAGAAAGAAAACCTCCAACAGTTATATATCAATTACCAATCCTCATTACAATGGAACACAATCACAGTCACAATAACGGTTCACCACGATTAGCTTACATTGTCAATTAATCTGTAGCAATTATGAAAAAAAATAATTTAACATTAAAAAAACCACATTAAATTTGGACAACCTTAATAGTTTATTTATTACTTACTTATTTTAAAGTTATTTATGCAAATGTATATATGTATTTACTTATTATGATAAAATAAAATAATTTAATATATAATTTGGAAGCTGCCGGATGTATTACAACATTGTAAAGTGATTTAATAAATAAATATATTAAAAACTGTCTAAGTTCAGTCATGATATGAGATCATCTGTCAGGACCAGGGTTACTACCACATGTATGTGGCAGCTAAGCATGATATAATGATATATTATGATATTTTGTTTTATAATTAATTTTTCAGAAATTCTAGTTATGCTTAGATTTTTATTATACATAGTATACACCTCTGTCACGAATAGCAGGACACACTGACTGAAGTTCATGGCATATCGTCCACTGAGCGAGGAACTAGAGGCAAGGTTTGCGCCACGAAGGGCGAAGAAGTGCTGGCCGACTCACGCAAGGCAATCCGATTCTTCGCTGTAAAGAACACAATTTTTAATATTAAAACTAACAAAGAATATAGAATCTTTGACAAGCAATGTGGCGTTTTTTGCATACGCCTGCGGAGTGGTGGCAGATAAGCCAGATTAAGCTCAGAGACTAGGATTGTTAGAAATGATTTCCCACATTTTTCTTCAAAAATGTTGAGATTTTGATATGTGGATAAACTCAAGACAAACTTCAAATCCATGAAGTACGATACAACATTTTATTTGACAAACACACAAATAGTCATTTGGAGTCATTTCATTTTACTGGCATTCTTTAGAGTCGTTAATGCTTACATCTGAGAACTAGTTCCCGTGCGAAAGTTAAGTGTAAAAACCATTTAGCAAGCAAACAAAATCTAACCCACATACGTATGCAATTTTGGATGGTGATTTGCATTTTTTTAATAAAAATAATTTTTCTTACTGTATAAAACATAAATATATACAGAAACTAAAACAATAACTGAAACTGTAATTATTATTATAGCTTCAAACTCCATCGTTTAAAAATAAACAAAAAAAACTCGGCAGCCGGAAAGATAAACAAAACGATCCAGATGCGGCTTGTGAATTTCGCCATAGAGAATTTAAATAATTTAATGAACTATGAATACTAATCGTAGATAGTACTTAATTATATTAATCGTCGGTATAATATGATATATTAAAACTTAACATTAAAATTCCTTTAATTAACGATGGATGAAAAACCTGGTTTTTACTTTTATTAAGTCTAATATGTAAATTGTGTTCTGTTATTCCCTTCATTTAGTTTTATCTACTTATCTTTAGATACCTTACATTTTGATTACCTTTTTTATTTATTTATTAGACTTTTTTACATACATGTTTTTGTTGGAACAGGTGTGAATATATTATAATATAACATGATAAGTATAAGATACTATTATATTGCTATTAAGTATAATACTCGTAGTTTATTGTGTGGGATGGAGTAGACTCCACCTCTGATATATACAGCATTGTCCTGACTACTTTGCTAGACTGCCGTCTAGTAAAGTCTAGTGTTAAAGTATTCAGTCTTTTTCGTGCTTTTGTGGTGTTATTTAATTTAAGAATGATAAAGATTAGACAGGAATAAAAATAGAGAAAAAAAATGTGTGAGATTGCTGTTGAACTAGTGAATTATTAGTGTAGACTAGAAGTGTTCGAGTATGAACGATTCGTTCTTTTTGAACGACTCTTTGTAAAGAACGAAAAGAATCGGCTCCGTTGTCCCGAAAGAATCGATTCTTTTGATTCTTTCGGCTCCTCGGCTCCTCGGCTCCGAGTTCGAGACCGAGTCTGATTCCGAACCGAGTCCTTTCAGAGTATGTGCGTGTGGACATCGGCGAATATCGATGTGTAGTCTGTACATCTGTATTAGTGATTCACACATTTTGCTTCAACCGTTTAATTTTAGCATGTGTGTGTGCGGGCACCAGCGTATATGGACGCATTAGCCATTTTCTAGTATTGCTTAATCTCTATTCATTTACGTTTTTTAGTGTTTTTGATATTATACTCAACAAATTATACAACTTTTAAATTTATATATTTTATTTTCTAATAATTATTTTTTAAGTTTTATCTAAATTTAATAAGAATACATTTTAATACATTACATAATGTGTGTTTATAATATTATTAATGTTGTTTGAATGTGTTTTATACAAAATATACTGTTTTCTTTTCTTAATATTTGTATACGTTCAATTTTTCAAATGACTTCTAATTTGTTTTATGTATTCATTTGTATTTTATAGTATTCTTTTGATTTTAAATGTGTTCTATGTGACTTATTTGTTCTGTTTTATTTTGAACAATATAATTTTAGCAAAAGGTTATGTTATTTTTGTTGATTGTCTTTTTACTATATTTATACTATTTTATTTTAGAAATAAAATGTACTTTTTTGTATGTTGTTATTTTTTTATTCGGTGTTTGTTATTATTTTCATTAAAATAATTTATTTTCCATTTTAAGGGTTATTTTACATTTGTATGTTTGTCAGATTATTTTAGTTTAGTTCATATTGTTTTTTTATTATGATGGGAAGCTTAGTAACTTAGGGAATTTTAGATGGCGTTTGAATTTTATGTAATTATCCTTGTTTGATAGAAAAATATTTTAATTTTATTAATTTGTTCCTTTTTTGGACATGGGTTTTACATATTGCGAATGAACTATAATAATACTTAAACGTTTTAAATCATTTGCTTTTTACGACCAAACCAAGAAAAATTGCACTCGTTTTGTATTGGAATAAAAACAGAACAAACATATTTTAAAATCTAAGAAGATTTATCCGGAATCGTTAGTCGTATTCACTTCTACTATCTACTGTCATAACACATAAAACACGCAGAGAGCCGCTGACTCACTGAATCGAATCATTTGTATAACCCGATTCACAACTACTCGACAACTCGAGTATTTGAGTCATCGTTCAAAGTAACGAATCAAAAGAATCGGTTCTTTTCAATCGGGTAGCTCGAAGATCCGATTCCGTGAGAAGAATCATAAACAACACCTCTAGTGTAGATACTGTATAATGATTATATTAGAATATTAGATAGCAATGCTTCTGACTGATCGCTACCCAATTGGATAATATATTGGGTCTACATTTGTGTAATCTTATTGGAAGTGAACGTATTATGTACATTTTATATTAATATTAAACTTTGGTCAGTAAGGCACATTTTTTATAAATTTGATGAATTCTTGAAATATATCTTTTTTTTAAGTTCTTTCAATGGGAAAATTTAAGGCTGTTTTAAAATTACTTTGATGATTACTTTTTGTATTATAAAATACAGGTAACATAAATTAGCTTTTAAGCTCCTCTCCAACCAATCTAATCTTATTATAAAATAGACTTGACTTATAGATAAAATATTTCAGATTATCATGACATGAACACTTTGAAATTGTATTGTGTTAACTATTAATATATAAACTATATTATATCTTAACGTATGTTAGTGTACATTACCAGTAAGAAAAAACGCCAAATTATTGAGATCACTTGTCTTGTATAAGTATATTGAACATGTGTTTAATGTCTCTAGGTTAAGATTACTTAAAAGTTATCTTTTATATATTCAATAACATTTACATTACAGTATGCAAATATATTAGATTGTTCTATAAGTCTACGTTTTTTTTTATACATGAGAAAAATGCACTCGTCTTAAAAAACTAAAGTTATTTTCAAAACAAAACAATGGGTGTTTATTTTGCGTGCTTAGTAAGTAGTAGTAAGTTTTAAACTTTAAAACATACCAGTGTTTTGAATTTTGTCAAGAAATAATGTGATTAAATGTAGTTATTTACTTTAAAATGTTTTTGTTCATACAATTATAGATTTTTGATTTTTCATACGTATTTGACTTGCTTTTAATTTTATTGGATATTAAATATTTTTTGTAACAATGAGTAACGGTTATAATGAACAAATTTAGCTGATACCTTCGTACTCGTTATAACCGAGTTCGACTGTATATTAAATTTGAAATGCAAAAAATAATTATGACACCTGTCAATGGTTATGATTGTATTGAAGATTGAAGGTTTGAAAAGGAATAATTTGAAATGGTTGCTTTACTGAAAATTTTGTATTTGCTGAGATTTTAAGTTAATTTTATTTAATAAGGAGAACATGTTTTTTTTGTGAAGTTACATTTTCAGAACATAGTTCTGTGTTATTTTAATACAAATAAATCAACTAGACAGATTGCATACAGAAAAATTCTGTCTAGTTGATTAATATATTTTTTTTACCTGCCTCTATTATTTTGTTTCTTTGAGTTCCCTATATCCTTCAAGTTTATCAATTTTAAGATAGCAGTAGGTGTACATATTTTATGTTTTTGTTTTGCATTAACCCTTTTTCAAATTATTTTGAAATAAGCTTTCTAAATTGAATTAGATGGCTATCATGTTTTACTTGAATATGATATGATGTTCATATTCAGTATAATTCTTAAATGACCTGCCAATTAATATTTTTAGATATATTTATTCACACAGACACATACATACAGATAGCAATAGAAACCGTTTCATGGCCAATTGTGGCAGCTACCCATCTAGGGTTTCCGAAGAATGTATTTTTCAATGCAGAAAACGTAATTTCTTTTTTCTTACTGACAATAAAGGCGAAGTACACTATTTGATTTGTTGTTAGAGTAATATAATAAAGGATTTCCACATTGAAAAATAGATTCTACATAAACCCTAACCGTGTGTGGTGACCTTACACACACCGTAGACATGGCCATGTAAGGGCTCACATATCAACCATGAGAGCCTGAACCAGACGCAAATAAATAAGTAGCACCAGAGACGGATACTGCTCAAGCAACTAACATCACATCTCTGTAGACCCTCCATCTTCAGTGAGCCATTTATATACCCTGCTCTAGTTACAACCCTACACTGCGACATACAACCAACATGCAAGAGACAAGAAGAAGTTAGGAGCATCTGTCTCACAGCATCATAACCTTCTGATACGATCTCGAGTCAATCATAATTTGAATGACTTCAATACACACATTGTCAACGCCTATACATGCATTATTGTCCGAGAAGTGGCCACAACAGCCGCCCGTGGGGCCTAGCGGTAAGCAATTAGCACTCGCCAATTGCTTGCCGCTTCCTTCTTAGCGCGTCTTACACATTTTAACAGCACAGCTCCATTGGTGGGATTGTGGCACAATTTAAAATGTATAACTCTCCTGGAGATGATTTGTAAAGATTTTATTAATTTCAATTGATATAAAATCCGTCAGGTATGTTGTTTTTGTGTAATAATTTCTAGTATAACTAATGAAATATAATTATCTACTTACTTTGATCAAAACAAGCCACAATTTGAACTACCACACGATTCAATAATAAGACCAAGCGTTGTTCGCTAAAATAATAATACTAATGCCTTTCTAGAGGCCATTTTTAATGTTTGACTTCTGATGTTTTTTAAACTGCTACATTGTTTTAAGATATTCTTCAAAATTAACTCAATTCTGCATTTAAAACAATTTAATCACTTTTCTATCAACGGAGAGTTATATAACCAGTTCACTAGTAAATTTTCAAATGATAAGAGTTGAGATAATAAAGCGTATTGTAGATAAGGCGTATATTTAGAATGGAAATGGGCAACACCAATGGTAACGGCAGACCAGAGCATCCTGTAATGACCGTAGTACCGGTACGATAGCACAGTCCGGCAATTGTGCAGATAGTCAATAACCATTTTATTTTCTGAAAAACTGTTTATTTTTTATTTTGGGAGAAAAACTATTTTTCTAATTCTAAAAAAAATTATTATCCATCTTCAATAAAACTATATTTATTGTTGAAAATGAGAATTTGATTTTATAATTAAAAAATTGTACTTACGCTTAGGAAATATATGAAATCTGTTAATTTTAGAAAACTGACTAATGGGGGTTTTCATCTCGCTATTCATCTTTGCTATAAAAGGAAGATAGAATTAAATTTATTTTTGTTTGGATTGTGGATGATGCAGTATTAATGGCGAATAATGAACAAGAATTACAGCGGCTAGTGAGCAGAATGTTTGATGTATGCAAGGAAAGCGACCTTATAATAAATGTCAACAAGTGGAAAGTGATGGTATTCGAGAAGGAGGAAAGCAAGACAACGTGCAAAATACTTGTAGGTAATGAATGTTTGTGTATTTGGGAAGTATGTTTGATAGAAACGATATTGAAAGGAGGGTGACTGCAGGGATTAAAGTGAATGGCGCTTTGAATGCAATTATAGCTAATGGGAACTTTTCAACTGAGGCAAGACTAGTGATACACAATAGAGTCCTGGTACCGACACTGATGTATGGAAGTGAGGCCTGGAGCTGACAGAAGAGGAACGAAAGTATACTGAATACAGTGGAAATGAGAGTGACAGATTGATTTATGACAGAATAAAGAATGAAAAAATAAGGAAAGAATGTATAGCTGATCTTAGCGGTTTGGTCATATGGAACGGATGTATGTATGAGGAGAGAATGGTAAAGAAGACATATGACGTAAGTGTTGATGGTACCAGAAATATAAGACGTCTGCGGAAAACGACGTAATGGTAAGTTAGTTAGTTAGGTTAAAAATGACCTTTCACGCGTTGCAAATATTTAAAATTAGATATAGATTTTGTGACATGTGAAAATAAATTTAATGGTCAAGGTCTTTTTTGTAATGCTTGTATTGTCTTAATTATGGCAAATAATATTCAATTTGTTAGTTTTACATTAGTGTTAAGGTCGTATCTAAATAATAGTTTAAAAAAAGTCAAATCTATTGTATAACTTCCAATATAAATAAATAATACAAACCCACATTTTCGTAAAAAACACGAAAATATGAATTATTTTTGAAGGTATTGACTTAAAATATCTAAGACTATCAGCAAAATTTTATATACTTAGGGATAAAAAACTTCAATAGCCTCCCTAAAAATAAATAAAATAAGTAATATTATAGAACACTTCAGAAGCACACAAATAGACAATAAATAAATATAGGCTACAAATGTATAACTCTATATAAAAAATTACATTTTTCATTTGACATAAATTGACAACAAATTTTCGACATTTAAGAGGGAATATTTTTCATTACTTCTTTAGAGCACTCGCAAAAACTTCCACTTTCATTTTGCAGAGGTATTTCTGTCACGACTGAGGGTCTGACTCCCTGGCAGCTGGCGACGCGGATGGGGCTGGCGTGGGTATGGCGGGGCCCCCGTATACGACCCAGTCAAACTCGGAGGCTGGATTTCTTTCCTCTGGAGTTTCTTCGTCCTCCGGGCAAAGAATCCCTGGACATGAAAAGAACACTATTTTTAATAAAACTAAAATGACAATGTTTTCAATTTCAGTGTGCGTGCAAGTGGTCTAGTTGTTAAGATAATCAAGAGGCCACCGAGTTAGTCCTATTTTCATAGCACAAGCGTTCAGCTTAGTTTGAAAATAGTAAGAATTTTGATGTGATTTTTTTAAAAATATAATATTATACACTAAAATACAAATAAGAACAATCAAATAAAAATTAACAAGCTATGACATATGACAGTAGAAAGAAAATTATATAATACAATAATTATCTACACTTTCACCATAACACACCTTCAATGTTGTCATACTGCCTTCTGCGCACGCGTGCGAAATTTAATCCCGATCGTATCATTTGCCTTCCGGTGATCACTGTGCATAAATATAGATAATTTTTGATATGCCTTCGTACAATAAACAATAAGCACAGGTATTAGTACCAATACTCAAGTCTCTGCCTTAATTAAGACGGGGTTTGCGGTGATCCCATTAAACACTCGCAGTTTTAATACAAACCATTACCGAAGAATGCTCGATGACAAGAACGGTGAATTCATCTGAGATCGAAGGTTCTGGTGGTCTTCTGATGACGCAGGTAGCATCTCGTCGATGCTTCGTCACATGACAGGTCGAGATTTAACCAAAATCGGCGCAGCTCGATCCTATTACGCGTTGTATCTTCTTAACACATACTCTGCGGTGGTGGGTCAGATTTGACCCGGGTGTTTGTAAAAATATGAATAATGCTACAAATATTTGTTTAATGCTGTTTTCTTTCTAGCTAATTTTTTATTAAATATTTTCAAATAATTTAAGATAAAAATAAATATTATCGGACGAGATTCAAACGAGTAATTGATAAAGATGTGAAAAAACGCTCAAAAACTAAAAGACAGTTGGATTGAATCTCAGCGCTTACGCCAAAATATATATTTTTTATTTATTTGAAATTTTTACAATTTTTTAAATTACATGGTTTATTTTTCGCTTACCTCTCCAAAAAAGAAACTAGCTCTTGTGCTTGAAGAAGGAGTTACACTAATTTTATATAATATTTTATATATTTTATTTATTGTCTATTTGTGTACTTCTGAAGTGTTATGTAATATTGTTTATTTTCTAATTATGTTTATGTTTTTGAAGTGTTCATTTAATTTCCTTCTAAACTCTTTTATATCGTTTATTTCTTTACTTTGTGGAGGGAGGCTATTGAAATTTTTTATCCCTAAATATATCAAATTTTGCTATTAGTGTTTGGTGTTACATTTAGGGATTTTAAAGTTATTTTTAAACCTTAATGATGTGTTTGTTTCAAATTGGGGGTTAGGACGGTGATTAAATGAAATAAATGTTGTTTGTCGAGTGTTGAAGTTTATTATGACAGTATGATAAAAACAATGACAGATAATAATGAAAGGAGTGAATGAGTGAAGATGTAGAAGATGCACGTATCTTATGAGATAAAATGAAGCGAGTTGGCGGTCTTGCTCGGAGAGCGCGAGCCGGCAAGATCGCCGTTGTGAAACGATGAAATTGGAGAGACTGCCTGGTGGTGAATACTCGAGCCAGGCTTGTAGCAGCAGCTGTCAGCGCTGTCGCTAGCGTCGATGCCGACTGAGATGGCGGTGAATTTGAATTCCGATCGCTACACTTTGATGATTGTTCTCTGTATTATTTTTACCGAGTTCATTATATTATGCTCCTCCCCACCCAATTATTCCACACTGGAGTAGTGAGTGAATAATAGTAAAATATACCTTTTTTAAATTATTTATACTTACAATGTTTCTTAATCTTATGAATATATAAATACATTTTCTTATTCTTTTCACTAATTCGCTAATGTGCCTGTGCCATTTTAATTGTTGATCAATAATTACATCGAGATATTTGATTTCTTTTTTTGGGCTTAAGTTTGTACATGAGTCGTTACAGGTAATTTTGTTACAGTTATCATTATGGATAGTAATTTTTATATGGGGCGGTGTTTTAAGACTTTTTATTGAATAGAGAATGTAATAGGTTTTTTCGGAGTTTAAAGAAAGTAAATTACCATCGAACCAGGATTTGAGTGTGTTCATGACGTTATTTGCATGTTCGTTTGTTGTGTTCCAGTCTTGTCCGTCAACAATAATAGCAGTGTTGTCGGCGTATGATATAATTTTTCTAGTCAATTTTAGTTTGTAAATGTCATTGACATAAATTATAAAAAGAAGTGGGCCTAAAACTGTCCCTTGTGGTATACCAAATTCACTGATTAGGGGTTGACTTAGAGTCGTTAATTTTTACGTTTTGCGGTCTTTCGTGAAGATAGCTTCGAATTCAGTTTAGTGCTTTGTCAGCTATACCGATGAATTTTAATTTTAATATTAGTTTGTTGTGTGGGAGATACTGTCGAACGCTTTTCTCAAGTCCACGAAAATTTCAATACATTTAAGAGATATGTCTAGAGATTCTTGGATTATATAAGATAGTTTACATATTGCTTCTTGTGTACTTTTGTTTCACATGAACCCAAGCTGGATTTAATCAATTACTTTTTTTATTTTAATAAATTGAGACAATATTTTTTTAACAATTTTTTCTAGGATTTTTCCAAAGTTTGACAAAAGAAAGATTGGTCTGTAATTGGTTATTTCATTTATATATGAGGGAAATGATGGCTTGTTTATAGCATGTTGGGAATACCCCTGTTTTTAAACTTAGGTTTATTACATGCATTAGGGGTTTGGATATTTGTTTTTTGATAAATTTTAATGTATTAATAGTATATCCATCATAATCTGATGCTGTTCCCCCTTCATACGTGTTTAATTTTGTTCATTGTGGATTGAATAATTTATATTTTATTTCCTGTATATACTGTTTTGGGGGTTAGGACGGTGGTTAAATGAAATAGATGTGATTGGCGTGTGTTGAGGTTTATTATGACAATGAAAACAGATAGAAATAAATACAGTGAATGAACGAGTGAAGATGTAGAAGGTGCATGTGTGCGTGAAATGAAATGAATTGGCGGTCTTGCTCGGCAAGCGCGAGCCGGCAAGATCGCCGTTGTGAAACGCTGAAACTCGAGAGACTGCTTGGCGGTGAATGCTTGAGCCCGACTTGTGGCAGCAGCCGGCAGCGCTGTCGCTAGCGTCGATGCCGACTGAGATAGCGGTAGATTTGAATTATGGTCGCTACACTGTATTAGAAGTAGCTACGTTAGTATTCCAGTTCTTTGTGATTTTACTAGTCAAATTTTTACCGACGTTAGCAAAGAAATTATTAAAAATGTTTCCTATTTCCTGGGGCTTTTCTGAGCAATTTATTTTTGAATCTATAATAAAACTTATTTTTTATTTTTTATTTTCAATAATTTCATTAATGATATTCCAAACTCTCTTACTATAATTTTCTGCAGATTCCAGAAATTTTTTGTAGTATTTTTCTTTAATATTTTTTATTAAAAATGAAAGTTTTTTCTTGTATATTTTTAAATATCTATTTAATTCCTCGATATTTGGTAGTTTTTTATTAATTTTTATTAATTATTCTTTAAGTCTAATTGATATGATTAAACAATGAGTGATCCAAGGTTTTATCGGTTTTATTGTCAACATTTTGAGCTGGTAGACAAAGAACATCACGTATGTTTTCACTTATTTTCATCTAACGGCCCCTAGACAATGCCAGTAATATAATTATTTAAAGGGCGTTGCGCCTAACTGTAAGTTTTATGATACTACCTGCTAGGGTTCCGACGAAAAGATCACATGCTCAGTGGATGTCTGTATTTTGGCTGTATGTCTGTTGATACGTGAGAATATGTACATTATTCGTAATACTTTTTAATTTTTTAGCAGAAACATTACGGCACATCGTGCCATTTCATTAAATCATATTTAAAATGAAACATCTATAAACAATCTGCCACAAAACGGTTGAAAAACCGAAAACTTGAAGTGGGTCTAAAATGACCCACCACCGCCGAACGTGCATTGTTTTGACCCACCGGGCAGAAAGTGTTAAGTGCCGACCCGGTCTGGTCAGATAAGCCTGATCGAAGATCTCCAGATGCGGCTTATATACCCTCGGTGTGTGTTGCAACAAAAGTTCCAGCCGACCATTGATCCACGCGGTATTAGATCCGACGACATAATGGCCATAAGGAAGATCTTTCAGGAATCATTGAATCGAAGGGTGACTGAAATATTGCATATCACCTTTCGTGAATTACTAAAAATAAGTATATTCATTCGATCAAAACAAATCCGATGCGAAATACAAAGTTTACAGTGAGAAAGTGGAATTCTTTTAATTAAAAACCAACGTCATAATTACACAAAACACACATGCTAAAACATAATGTCATCCTCGTCGGGTCATCGTTTCGGCCATGACAACGTAGAAGTACTGCATATATGCAAAAAGGGGAGAAAATTAAATATTCTAGAAAATATAGAGATTAATATTAATAATAAAATAGTACTTAACATACAAACACCCCCTATTACATCTCCTCTCCTGTCCATATTAGCCCCGACCACAACCACTTTGACTTTTCCCCGAGACCCCCCTATCACCAACACCGCTCTCATACCGCCCCTCCCCCCTCCCCTATATGTAGTGAATAGTCTATCTTCTAGTTTTAATATTTAGTTTATTTCTGAAGACGACGCAGTGAGCGTCGAAAACGTTTTAATTGTTTAATTAAAGTGTAGTGCGAAGTGCACAACGTTGTGTTTTATTTTAATAATTAATTAATTTTTTCATAATTGTATAATAATTAATAATATGACGTAATAATCGTTAATTGGGGGGATTTCATTCATTTTAACGTTCAGATACAAAAAATGTTATCGTAAATATTTGACGTTTAAAAAAAAATTACCACGACCATTCTTTTGCATTTTAACGTATCGAATTTTCTATCGAGTCTCGTGTTCACAGGGTGTCGTTGAATCTAATGCCGTGCGGATCAATGGTCAACCACCTAGCAAGCTTTTAAATAATCGCCACCAGGGCGGCGAGAGATTATAATCTGTCGTCAAATGGTACGTGCACATGTGAGCACATCACCGGAAATGATTAGGTATTTGTTTAAGTTAGTTGCACTATGGTACACAAACGATAAATTACATTTTCAACATTGACAAATAGTTTATACGGAAACACCGGTCATGATGGCGAATCTCTCTTCACCGCCATCTCAGTCGGCTGCTGCTACAAGTCTGACTCGAGCATTCACCGCCAAGCAGTCTCTCCAGTTTCATCGTTTCACAACGGCGGTCTTGCCGGCCCGCGCGCGCCGAGCGAGACCGCCGACTCGCTTTACTTCGAACTTCGACATCTGCACTCATTCATTTCTCTAATTCTATATGTCTTCATTATCATATCCATCACAAATCACATGTCTCTCATTTAACCACCGTCCTAACCTCCAAAATCCAATAGATCTTAGTCTTGAAGCGCCCTATACGAAATATTGGTGATGGGTCGATTCCGTATGGGTATGTTCCATATGGTGTGACATTTAAATTGAACGCGCGAAGACCGAGGGCGCCATCTACCGATGGAGAGAGAGGTCGGGGAAGAGTAGTGGGGGACTTGAGTGCGAGCGCGCGGCGGAGGTGGAGCGCCGCACGGCGTCTCGCCAGGCAGAACGGCGAAAAGATAAGATTGAACGAGGCGTGGTGGATCCAAGCGGGTCGAAGCCTCGATCTACCCGCGCGTGAGAACAATCTCTTTGCTGGGACTGGCGGGGAGTCTACACGTAAGCGATGGAAGACGGATGAGTTCGACGGACTCCACCGTGACAAGATGGTATCGAAGAGACCACTGCTGGTACGGGGCGTGGCGCCTGGACCCCGTGACTTCACTGGGTAGAAATCGGTGACATTGTGTGTCCTCACTAGGGGGAGAGTTTAAAATGAAGAGAGAAGATGCCAAAGACAGTTATCGTGTATAGAATGTCGGGTTGTTATGTTTTATGTGATTAAATTATTCTTAGTGTATCAAAGTGTTTTGCATTCTTCAGACCGCCCACATCCATCTGAGGCAGGCATTCAGACATCAATGTTTTTTTCAACCCACAGACCGAGTCTAGCCGGTGGCGCGGTGCGCTGGCGTTCCATCCCCTGGTGACAGCGCACGACGTAACAATGGGTATGTTCCATAAGGATAATTTCCACATGGAATAATGCAGTATCTACATATTTTTTAAAAAACTAAATACAATTAAACTCAACTTTGGCCACTTACCGCAGAGACAATAACGGCAGAACGCGTACAAAGCGATTAAACAAAATTTAAATATGATTAATATTATAATTTCACTAGTTTCCATTGTTTAAATAAAATAGCATTAGCCAATCAATGACTTGAGATAAGTCCGCCGACCACTCCCGTCGCAGCTCGCGCGTCGCCACGACTGCCGAAGTTCTGCCAAAATTACTACCCTCGTAACACTTTTCAAAATAATTTAAACCGTAGCTTATTATTTTAGGCATACCGTAAATTGTTATTTTAACTTTTCCAATTGGTTTTTTTTTAATAATCATATTTTTCCTATTCGGCTGATGACTCGTCAAAGTCAGGGATGCGAAAGTGGCAGCTCTGATTTTTTCTGTAACATTTTCACTTTGATTTTTTGAATAAGATTAACCTCTTCGAAGTAAAACGTGAATTTATCATTTGATTGTGAAATTAGTTGGGATAAAATTAAGTATCAATTTGCAATAGAGCTCAACCATAACCATTATAACATATGTAGCGACCATAATTCAAATCTACTGCCATCTCAGTCGGCATCGACGCTGGCGACAATTCACCGCCAGGCAATCTCTCCAGTTTCAGCATTTCACAATGGCGGTCTTGCCGGCTCGCGCTTGCCGAGCAAGACCGCCAATTCATTTCATTTCATCGTTTCCTACATCTTCATCCACTGTATTCATTTCTATCTGTCTTCATCTTTTTTATCATTTGTCATAATAAACTTCAACACGCGCAAATAACATGTATTTCATTTGACCACCGTCCTAACCCCCAAACATATATTAAACATTTTATCGATTCCAAATTGTATAAAAAAAGTCTTCTAATTTCGAGCGGTCAAACTATTTTTTGTCAGATGATTTTGGGCCTGAAGCAATTTATTTCAAAGTGCGTAGCGTTAAAGCTTAACATGATTTTGTAAAAATTTCATACAATAAAATTTTCCATAACGGAACAAAATTTGTACATACGTTTTGATCATTTTCGACTCGTAATTTAGTCAGGTATCCCATAAAATTCTTTTAAGTCTATATCAGCATTCCAGAGATAAGCTGTGTTAAATCCTTGTATTAATTAGTTTGTCTTTGGTCAGAATACAATGATTTTATTTGTATGGGAACCTTTAAATGGCTCTAGTATAAAATTTTGTTTATGTGACTTCTCTTTAACTGAAATAATAAGACAAATCACCAACGCTTGATGTAAAACAGATTGCATAAAAAAAGGCGCCAGTCAACGCCAGAATTAATAATTCATTATTATTAAATTTTTTGACACATTGATTCAACTTATATATTATTAGGAGAACACATTCTCATTGTGAAGTTGTAATTATTCAGAACAGACGGTCTGTGCTATCGGTTTACTCAAAGGTATTTGAGGTTCCATAAAAACAAAGTAGATGGCTCTCAAATAACGATAGATGTGTAGCGATCGGAATTCAAATCTACCGCCATCTCAGTCGGCATCGACGCTAGCGACAGCGCTGCCGGCTGCTGCTACAAGTCGGGCTCAAGCGTTCACCGCCAGGCACTCTCTCCAGTTTCATCGTTTCACAACGGCGGTCTTGCCGGCTCGCGCTCTCCGAGCAAGACCGCCAACTCATTTCGTTTCATAAGACACGTACACCTTCTACATCTTCATTCATTCATTCGTTTCTTCATTTCTATCTGTCTTCCTTGTTTTTATCATTTGTCACAATAAACCTCAACACACATTAATCACATTTATTTCATTTAACCACCGTCCTAACCCCCAAAGATGTATTAATTTGAAAAAGTGTAACATATAGGTTCGAAAATTTGTCGTCAAAAATAATATCGCTGTAGCATAGCATAATGCACCTTCCCCGGTTTGTATATAGATCCAGGTTCGAATTTTTCGATAAATTTGAATTTATATAATTTAATTAGTATTTAAAAATATTATTGTTTGATATTTTTAAAAAATCATGTTAAGCTTTAAATCTACGTACTTCGAAATAACATCTATGATTTTTTTTCATGCTTATATCTCTGACATGGTTGAGATTAGGCTCACATCCAATGTACATTTTTTACTCATATATTTTAGTCAAGTTTCCACTAAAAAAATATTGTGGACTAGATAAGTTACACCCTGTAAACGAATAAACATAAACATGAAAAGTATTACATTAGTCTAAATAGTGTAGAAATATGTTTCATTTTTAATCATTTTACAAAATATTATTAATTTCCGACATTTTGACCACCCTGTCAATATGTATACACCCGGTATTTTCGCACGGCGCGCTCTCAATTTAGCACAGCGGCGAGTGTTTACTTCCTAGCTTTCTACAACCACTACACTAAATATACATGTACAGATGGCCCAAAAAAAATGAGAAATTACATCAAAATTAGTTTAACTATATCAACAATAACTTAAATAGTTTACTAATTTACTCACTTACCTATTTACCCATATTACGTTTTCCCATTGTTTACATTTGGTTTTATCAAATTGTTGCCCAGAATTACAAAAATCACCGTAATTTTGATCAAAAATTTGAGAATTGAAAAAAGTTGGCGTGCTAGGAAAATAATCAAAGAGTTTCAAAACATAGATTATGCAATATGGGGGGGTGTTTTGATGATTTCTGATTAGTTAAATATTGTGCAAAAAGAAATTAAATTAAGAATTATAATTAAATTTATTATGTATTGAAATAACTCATGTGTTACGAGATGTTCACACTTTTTTTGGGCCACCCTGTATACTCAAAATTGAATGTATGCCTATCTGTTCTCCATTGACAGATCTAAACCAAATTTTGTACAGTAAGTTTTCAGAACCCTGCATTATCAACACAGTAATTTGAAAAAAGATGTGTCTGGAGGCAAATATATACTTAATGTGGAACTCGATGGCATGTACAATTATAACGTTACTCTGGCTTGGTGCACTTGCATAACATGGGGGACCAGAAACTGGTGATGGGTCCACACCGTACAAAGTACTTAAATTACAATTACAAGTAGTTCACTACTTCGTTATACTCACACATAGTACTACCACTTCAATAGTTCACGTTCTCGGTAAAGTATTGAGTGTGAAGAGATTAGTGTGTGTGTAGAGAATGAAGACATTTTTTTTATATGATTAATAAAAGTTGGCAAATTGCTAGTTGGGCAATGCAATCAATATTCAGTATTATTTTTTGATAAATATAATTATGTAATGTATGTAAATAAAATATCATTTCTATTCGCGATTGCGTGGTGCATTTATATGTATATGTATCAGAAATATGAATAATGCAGTTACTCTTCAATGAAAGCAATACCCACCTCATTCAAATTGTTCAATAATTGAACTTTAATCTCAACTTATATCGGTATATGGGACTACATTGTATAGAATTTTTATACATTTCCATTGCACATTTCAAAGTTATAATGTCAAAAAAAGTGCTCGCCGGCGGGTAAATTAAACCAAAATTGAAATAAACGATTTTTAGAAAAGGCTACTAAATCTTTTATTTACATTTAATTTTAATCCATGTTGAAACAACTGATCCTGCTGTTAAATGATAGTTTAGATATTATTTTTAATCCAAATTAAATGTGTTAATTAAAAAGATATCACAGACCTGTGTTCTGAATAATTACAACTTCACAATAAGAATGCGTTCTTCTTAATAAGATATTATTCTACCGAATTCATAATTCAAATGCATCTATAGTTGCACTGTGCATCCTACATACAACCAGGGTATATATAATGCCCACTTTTAAATTAATTTATATAAGGATAGGAACACTAGGTATTATGTACATAGACACATTTTTTTAAATAATGATATCGGTCACTTACCACCAATGCTACAAATAAAACAATTATATAAAACATAATTGGAAATATTAACATTCCCAAAATCAAATACGTTTCCATGATTCGAAGAAACAAATGTACGAACACTCGATAGCAAACTTTGGTCCTGACTCAACCTTATCTATGGTCGCAACTCGCACACTGCCTCGACACTCGACACCCGACCCTTCAAAGAAGAATGTGTTCGTAGAAGGGAAGGACTCCTGTCTCCATGCGGTGTTTACGGAGGAACGCCAAATTGACTACCCTTATAATTCATAATAACTTCCAAAATAATTTAAACAGTAGCTTGCTATTTCAGGCGTAACCGTTCCAATAATAAAATTTTAATAATAAACTTAAATTGCTATAAAAAATATATTTTTCCATCGGGGAATTTCAGATTCTCAGGTTTATTTTCATATTATTATTAAGGAACAGTGTTCTAAATAATCCCAACTTTGCCAGTAAAAGATGAATTCATCATTTAATTGTATGCATACTCGGCTGGTAGTAAACTATCTCTTCTGCAAAGCTCATTGATAATAAAGTAAGATTAGATTTTTCACTTTGCCGAATCCTTATATCGGTCCTTGTCACCAGATACGAGGATATCATGGAAAAAATGGTGATCCAAGGGTGGGTGGAAATTCCTAATTGGTATTTGATCGCTATTTGAGGGCTATATGATGAATACCCGTTTGTAATGACTGATGATGCAAAATCTGTATACCACTCTTTAACGCCATCTTTCAAAAGACACATGTTAAAATTTCAGACAGATTTATTATGTGTTTTGTTTTTATAGATGTTGAAAGTTGGCATGTTGTGTTTGCTTGCAACCATGGAAAAAGAGCAATATCAGTCAGTGATTTGATTCCTTTATCATGTGAGGAAATCAAAGTGAAGTCGCATGCCATTTGTAAAGACCACGCACCTTCGATGACTACCATCATACGTTGGTTTAATGAATTTAAGCGTGGCCGAACATTCATTTTTGATGAAGAGCGCCCAGGCTGTCCGATCGAGGTGACTATAGAGATTTGGGGGTTAGGACGGTGGTTAAATTAAATAAAGGTGATTGGCGCGTGTTGAGGTTTATTGTGACAAATGATAAAAACAATGAAGACAGATAGAAATGAATACAGTGAATGAAGATGTAGGAAATTATGAAATGAAATGAATTGGCAGTCTTGCTCGGCAAAGGAGAGCCGGCAAGACCGCCATTATGAAACGCTGAAACTGGAGAGACTGTCTGGCGGTGAATCGAGCCAGACTTGTGACAGCAGCCGGCAGCGCTGTCGCTAGCGTCGATGCCGACTGAGATGACGGTACAGAGGGTTTGATCAACAAAATCCGTGATATCGTGTTAGCAGACAGCCGGATGAAGATCAGAGAGATTGCTGACATTGTGAACATCTCAAATGAACGCATACAAAATATCCTACACGAAAGAAATAAATTTGAGCGTGAGAAAGTTATCGGTGAGATGGTGCCGCGTTTGCTCACAGTGAAACAAAAACGGAATCGCACATTAACTTCGAAGCATTGTTTGGACATGTTTATACCCAATCGGAAACAGTCTCTGCGGTGTTTCATGACTGTTGACGAAATATGGATTCATCAATGAAAGAACAGTCAAAACAGTGAACTTCACCTAGCAAACCTGCTCCAAAGAAGGCGAAAACGGCTCCATCGGTCGGAAAGGTCATGGCCACTGTTTTTTTAAGTTCTCGAGGCATCATCTTTACCGACTATTTAGAGAAAGGGTGGACAATCACGGGGCAGTACTAAGCTGATTTATTAGGCTGATAGGACGCTGAATTTATGAGAAAATGGCTCTGTAGCGACCATAATTCAAATCTACCGCCATCTCAGTCGGCATCGACGCTAGCGACAGCGCTGCCGGCTGCTGCCACAAGTCTGGCTCGATTCACCGCCAGGGAGTCTCTCCAGTTACAGCGTTTCACAATGGCGGTCTTGCCGGCGCGCCTTTGCCGAGCAAGACTGTCAATTCATTTCATTTCATAATTTCCTACATCTTTATTCACTGTATTCATTTCTAGCTGTCTTCATTGTTGTTATCATTCGTCACAATAAACCTCAACACGCGCGTTTAACCACCATCCTAACCCCCAAATTGGTGACCCCGACGTGATTTAAATCGACATGTGGGGATTAACGGTGGTTAAAACACGCGACAGACTATTTAACCACCGTCCTAACCCCCAAAGCCCTATTTTGCGAAGAAAAAGTACTCTTTCACCATGACAACGCACCAACTCACTCGTACAAAATTGCCACAGCAAAACTGGTCGAATTACACTACAAATTGCTGCCTCATCCGATCTATTCTCCAAATTTAGTCAAATTTAAAATGGCTTGACAGAAAGTGTTTCACGTCAAACGAGTAAGTCATCGCCGAAACTGAGGCCTATTTGACTGAGTTCGACAAACCATATTTTTTGGATGGCTTAAAAGTGTTGTAATATCCTTGGACTAAGTGGACTAAGAGTGTGTAATGTGTGAGCTGAAAGGAGACAATGTTGAGAAATAAATAATTAATAATGTGTTTTCTTCTTATCATGTAACCGAGTAGTGGGTCATCTCTCACTGGTCAACGCATGTATTCAGAATGACTTGTGAAGGAAACCCTTTGGCCGAAGAAGTGTTGAAAGAGCTGTAGCGATTGGATTCACTAATCACGGCTTAGAAAGATTCATACCTAAGTATGAAAGTCAAACCTCGTTACCCTGAAAAACGTTTGAACAAAGAAGTCATAACAGTCTTTGTATTTATTTATGTAAAAATGTTTCCATAGTAAATTTAATTGAAAATTGAATAGATATTTATAATCAATCATAATGGCATCAAGTAGTGATAATAAAATTGTTATTTTAACCGTTATTGTGACTGTGATTGTGACTGTGATTGCGACTGTGATTGCGACTGTGATTGCGACTGCGATTGTGACTGTGACTGTGATTGTGATTGTGACTGTGATTGTGACTGTGATTGTGACTGTGACTGTGATTGTGACTGTGATTGTGTTCGATTATAACAAAGATTAATAACTGATTAACGTAATTCTTCGAGCAATGACTAGTATACTAGAAAGTAAGCCTCTGACAGTTAAATCTTAGTTACCAATCAACGTTAAATCTCAGTTACCAATCATCGACACGATCACAGTCACGTAACGGTTCACCATCACTAGCATCAAATAAAGTGTTTTGATACTTTGAGGAACGAATATAATCTTAAATATTGTGGTAAAAAGTTACAATTAATTTAATTGGTGATGGAATCATCTCTCTAATAGATCGCCATTTCTTTTCATTTTGGTTAACCTGTTTTATTTAAACGTTACGATAAACGGATTCAAAAACATGTTGAGCATTATTAAATCACTAAATGTTGATAATTATTATATTGATCTAAAATATTTTTGTACGTAACACATTTGGATAAGAAGGAAATATTAATTAAATTAAATAATAAGCTTTTAAAACACTACATTTATTATGTAAAATATCACATAAAAATATTTAACCTTCAATATCATTTGAAGGTCTTAATATTTATATAATTTATTCTTAACAATTACAAAACACGTTTGTATAAAAACATTAATACTTTCGTACAAGAATAAAATTATCATTTTAACATATAAAACGAAGTTATTTGGTTTATGGTCAATTTTTTTTTTCTTGGAGTCCACTCCGTAATATAAAAATGTAACAATAAGTATAAGTACATATAAAAATAAAACACATTTACTTCTCATTTATCGTGAATTAATTTTTTTTTTAATTTTTCATATTTTATTTATGTCTTAATACTATTTGTTCAATATTAAAATTATTTTATTTATTAAATTCACCTTAAAATGTATTAATTAGTATACAACCTAGCCAAAACTAAAATACATATTGTATTTGTTGCAAGCTCAGAATGTAATGTTGAAATACGTAATTAAATGTGAAACTTCAGATATTTGAATGTCTTTGGAATTAAAACTACTCGCATATACATTTTTTTTATATACATGAAATAGAGTTAATTGAAAATACCTGAAAATAATTTAACAGACAAAAGAAATAATACGAAATTAAATATTAATTAATTAAAGTATCAATCCGTGCGGAAAAAATATTCTGAGCTTGTAGTACAAATATTTCATCACAGCGCTAATACTCTTTCTAGAACGGAGATCATGCAGACAGCGGCGAGCAGCAGCGGGTCGGTGGCCAGCCAGCGAATCGACGATGACGTGCCGTTGAAGTAGGTGAGCGGCCACCAGTGGGTAATGGAGATGATGGGCTGGTGGTTGACCAGATCGCGCTTGGTATCAACCTCGTCGGTGGGCATAAAGTTTCCGCACTGGGGGAAGTTCCTCGGCACAGGGGGGAAGTCGGAATGTTCCCCCACTTTGAACACCAGAGCCATGCCGATCTCGGCGTGGAACTCAATGTGACAGTGGAACAGCCAATATCCTGTAAAAAATATTATTTATTTAATGATTTGATTAAGTTAGGTAGGTTTTGAGATGTTAGGAGATCTCACGATAGTCAACACTTTAAGCGTTTCAATCTTGTAATCAACCAATGAAAAGATTACGCTAGGGAAAGATCATTACGTAGTATGATGATATGTGAAAAGGCTGACCGAACAACAGACACCAAAGTCACTGCTGAATACCAGATCAGAACAGGACACAGGAACTTGGGAAGGCCTAACCTAAGATGAAGTGATAATGTCCTCAAAATATAGAGATCCAAAATCACATAAGTGTACCTATATACTACCTATAAAGTCCTCTACACTTCTCTAGTCAGACCTCAGGTAGAATATAATTCGGTCATATGGTCGCCACACTTCATTGTTAATTTGAAATTAAATACACGCTCTGAGGATATCAATTATGATTATCTCCTTAGCCGTCTGAAATTGTTAAACTTATCAGTGAGACGTACGATGACCGACCTTATATTTCTATACAGGATCATCAACGGTATGATAGACTGCCCCCAGATTGTTGATCTGCTTGACTTTCATGCACCATTGAGGTCATCGAGTCACAATTCATTGTTCTACTACAGTGGTAATGTCAGAACTCGTGCATTAGCTAACCCCGCAGTCCCCGGGTAGCATTCTTTGAGGAATAAATATGCAGAGGTAGTTGACATTTTTGCTCTAAATTTAACTTTTTATAGGACTACATTATTATAATTTTTTGTGTCTCAACTCATTGCTTTACTTTACATTTTATATTTATTTTTAATTTCGATTATGAAAAAACATGCTGACATATAATTTCTTTCACTTCTGATGAAATTTTCTGCTATTTTACAAGTTATGTTAATGCCTGAATAGGGTATGTATAATAATAATATATAAATACTATCTATTCAATTACCTGGAGTTATTACGATACACATCTATTTTTTCATAGGATTTCTTATAATCTTCAACTTAGATTTTTACAGTGGAACCTTTTTAGAAAATATCTGCTCATCCCAATCTCTTTCACTCTCCTTACATTACTAAAGTTTATTAATTTATTGCATTGTTTCTCTAGTCAATGGGTTCAAATTTAAAACTGGTTGAAAATTGATTAATCATTATTTTTTAATATGCCAATGAACTAAGACGTGAATTAATAATTCATTTCCTAAGTGGCAACACCGTCTATTTCATTTTTCAACACTTTTTAGAAGAGGAATAAAACTGTTTTCGGTGTAAGTGATAGTCGCTGTTGACAAACAAATTTAGATAACCAGTGTTGTCATTTTTTCGTTTAGCACGTACTCTGTTGACTGTAAGATGAATCAAGGTTTCAGAAAAAGAACAGTGAAACCACCTCAATAATGTAAAATTGCAAATTTACCACTGACAAATTTTACTGTTTTTTTTATCCTTAAATGATATAAACCATTGGTAATATTGTAACCATATTTTCAAATAAAAAATCACAGGAAAGAAAGTGGAAAAATATTTACCTTTGGTCAAGGTGTGCGAACATGTTCACGTTCATATCTTTGATCAATACAGTTTCTGACAATCATGGATCTAACTGACTGAGAGGACGGAGAGCCTTATGTCCTGACAAACAACTATTACTTTATCCACATGCATATATCCTTAATTTCTTTTAACATTAACACATCTCCTCATCCATTTATTTTGTCATACCAAACCACATAAAATGATCCTTTTTATTACTATTCACTATGCTAAGATCAGTTCGTATCCTTTATCCTAACCTAACTTAACCTAACAAACCATCTGAATGAAAATATTTTTAGTCAGTATAAAAAAAAAATATTTTTATTTTATTAATGTTCAACTTACCAGGGTTATCTGCGTACCAACGTATGACGGTGTAGCCTCCATCAGGAATAGTTACTGTATCTTTAAGAGGAGCCCCTTTGAGTTTGCGGTGAATTTTCCCCTCAGCGTCCAGCTGCTTGACCTGCTCCACGGTGATGTTGGTCGACACGCGCTCCATGGCGACTACGCGGAAGGCGTATCCGTGAAGATGAAATGGATGGTTGGCATCGAATGTGAAACCTGAAAAGTGATAATCATTTTATATGTTGTGATTATATTGAAATATACACAACTATACATTTTTTCCGCTAAGTCATCTTTGTTTTAAATCTGAAGTTTTACAACTATAGAGTAGCTTTTTAGAAAAACAAAAGTGTTCATGTACGCTATGTACAAGGGCTGTCTGGTGCTGCCATCCTCAACATGAAGATGGAAGCACTCGTCAACAAAAGTTGGGGAGCATGTTGACACATGCTTTGATAAGTACTCACCAAAATATCAACCATTTTGGACGCTCAGTTGTTATTTTACAAACGTTTGAGTAAGTCGATGTGAGTGTTTTTGTGAAAATGGAAAAAAATCAAATATCGAGCTGTCATTAAGTATTTGTTTTTGAAAGGCGATACGCCTACACAAATTAAAAACGAGTTGGTCGCTGTGTACGGGGACTCTGCACCATCATTTATCACGGTGAAAGTTTGGGCAGCTAAATTTAAACATGGCCGTACCAGCATGGGTGATGATGAACGTTCGGGATGGCCAAAAACTGCAACCACTGAAGATAACATCGTTCAAGTTCACCAAGTGGTGCTGGATAACCATCACATATTGAATCAAGATTTAGGCATGAGAAAGCTGGCCACACGTTGGGTGCCGTGTTTGCTCACTCAGGACCAAAAATGTATTTGATTGAACATTTTCAACGCTCTGTTGGCCCAGTTTAGGTGCAATAAATCAGAGTTTTGGCACCGATTAATTACCGTAGATGATCTTTTCGAGTAAGAAATAAAACAAATGATGCTAAACAATATTTACCTTCGTCCACCATGATGAGCTCCACCACCGAGTGCAGGGGAATGTTGACAACGTGCGTGCACTCGCAGTAGTCCTCTTCGCAGTCTTCCACCGTGGACTCGTTGCAAAACTGCGTGGAAGCGTCGATGTTGGCCCGACCCGACAGCAGGGAGAAGGACTGGAACTTCATGCTGATGTGATTCAGTTGAGGGGTGTATAGGCGAGAGGCCTTGTCTTTTACTGAAAAATAATCATAAAAATTAATCATTCTTTACATTCAACATTTATAAACAAATTATTGTCCTTCCATTCCTGAACTATAATATCAGAATTTTGACATTTAGAATGGGCCTTATAGACAAATTAAAAATAATTCAGCGAACCGTGAGGAGAACTATGTCAGGAGCATCTGCAGGATAGAATAAGAAAAAAATGGTAGCTGCAGAACCCTACTAAGGTATGTATTCGCAAATATATAATAAAAAATAAATAAAGGCCTATGAAACTTATTCTAACTCAGTTTAAAAAGCGTAATCTGTAAAAAGAAATACTTTGAATTAGCTAGTCACCTGTCATTTCAGGCTTCAAAAACTCTGATAGTTTTGGAGAACAATTTTCAACAAGAATGTTACATAAATCACAATAATATAATTCAGATCTTAAAATCAAGGACCGACTTTCAACCATTTGCTTGAGACGAATCCTTACATTTTTTGGGCATCTTGCGAGAAGAGAAGATGCCTTGTTATTATTGAAGATCCCCCACCTGTTGGACTGACCGATTAGAAAAGGCAACGGGCACTTCTCTGGTAACAGCCCAAAGATCTGCAGGATGCCAAAGTATGGAGATCGCAATCCTCAATCATGAGAGACCAACGTGGATGAAGCAATATTTTTCCTAAAATGATACCTTCTGCTCTCGCCCAATGGCACAACATGCACTATTGTTGATATTCGCATCACTCCTTTTGCCACCTTCTTCACCACAAAGGTACTTCACCACATACATATCCATCTATTCTGTACACCGTGAGTTATAAGTTAGTGCTGGTTGTGAATTATAAAGGTATTTTCTTATTAGGTACCGTAACTTAACATAACTATGGTCCAATCAGCCGCGCGTATGAAAAACCTGATATCTGAAACATGAGCGATATCTAGTAAGAAGTTGAACTACTAAATGAAAGAGCATAGATTTAATATTATTGTTGTGGCATTGGATTACACTTTTCCCATCTTTTTCTTCAGTTATCAACCGCCAATGTGAGGTTAACTGTTCCACCTAATTTCGTCAGCTTCAAACTTTCTTGGCCACCTATTATCACAACAAGCTGTTCTGTGTTCCCGTTGGTGTACATAACAGGTAATTTATTGTTTTCATACATTTAATAAATATATTTACTAAAAAACTAGCATTTTCATTTTTATTGTAATATGGTCCAATAATTTGGACAGAAGTGTGAATCATGCTCTGATTCCAATGACACAGACCCAAATCCGAGTGCTGTTACAGACACCTTCATAAAATATATCAAAATAACAAGGAAACAAGCAGTGGAAGGAGGAAGAACAAAATTGATGTTGAGCCAGGTAAAAGTATTTCAGCAGAAGACATTGAATAATGGTTGTCTCTCTGCAAGAGAGGAATATTGGCCTGGGCAAGTTACCAAAGTGGTGGACAATGGGGCTTATATAAAATGTATGACAAGATCTGGTAAATTATGGAAGAGGGCAAAAAAAGAATATTGCATTTTTTATCCTAAAGAGGATATGAAACTAACCATAAGTAAGCCGAAGCGGAGAAGCACCAAACGAGAGCTTTTCCAAGTGTCTGAGCTCGAGGGCCATGGTAATGATAAACCAATTTGTGATTTATCTGAGAATGTTTGATTTTGAATAAGAATACATTTACCTTGATTTTGATTTAGTTTTTATCTAGATTTTATTTGATTTAAATATGCAGTATTCATTTCTTAAAATAGTGTTAAAATGAATAAATACATACTTTTTATTACAGACTTCATCATATATGTGTTTTATTTTAAGATTATTGATTGCCCTATAATATAGATGCAAAACAATCTCCCAACTATGGTTCTTTATCGATTTATGAAGGGAAATATACGATGGACTATTGTCATGTACTTGATAACATAACTATAGTCCAACAGTTTACCAAAAAAAATAATATATATATATATATATATAAGCTACATACAGATTAATAAAATACCATTTCTAATCTTTCTTCATGTAATATCAGAAAAAAATCATTTAAAAAGCTTTATTTTAAATGCTGTAACAAAATCAAAATCTTGTTTTTGGACCAGTTGTGTGAAATTACGATACTTTAAATAATTTTACGGTAATTGTCACAACGGACAAGACATTATATTAAAGAGAACAATTAAAAATAAAATTTTCTTATATTAGCAATCATACCAACCTTGATAATATCCATAGTGTGGATATTTATGGTAGTGGAAGTTGTTCTTGGCGTAGAAGTCGTAGGAGACGTAATACTGAATGTCGGCATCGGGTTGGAGGCTCATGTCATCTGCATCTAGAGCAGTCAGCTCGGGTATGCTTGTGGTGTTGGTGTAGCCAGTTCCTGTGTTCAAGGCATTTACTTGCTGCAAAAATGAAATATATATAATATATAGGATATTTTAACATGACCAAATCTATTTGCTTTCTTATATGCTAATTAAAATTAGTCAGTGTATAAAATATGCAAAATCACAGAGTCCAGGCAGTGGAAATGATTGAAAAAGCAAATTGTAATTAGCCTGTTAATATGAGAGTAAACGAGAAGTCTTGCATTCGGACTGTTTGTTGTTTATGGTAACGGTAGTTAGGATGGAAAATTTGTACACCAACATGGTAAAATGAAAATTATTTTCTTACCATCCCTTCTCTGTGTGATTCCTCCCATGTAGGATCACCAGCTGGCTCCTGTTCCAAGGCCCCCTCGTAATGCAGCACGGCCACCTGTCGCGCCTTGGTGAAGCGCGCGTCGCAGTCCATTAGGCCCCTGAATCGGATAAAGTAATTGTCTATCTCCTGGTCAGCTTCCACTATAAAGTCGAATCTCTCTCCGGCGTAGGTTACCAAAGAAACGGCTGTAAGGAATAATAACAATATCGTATTATTATTATCATATATATATATATATTTTTAAATAAAGATATGTACACGTGTCACATCAAGATTATTACTATTCTCAAACTAACCTAAATACTTGTACAATGAAAATAGGACTAACTTGATGACTTCCTAGAATGAGGCTTGAAGCCCCGACCACTAGATCACTAAGTGAATATCGTAACCACTATATTATCAGTTTCCTTTCAAATTTATTGTTTCAGTGTTTAAAAAATCTTACAGGACTAGTTTATAATCCAACCTAGGATGTAGTTCCGTCTTCTTCCATATTAATTAAATACCAAAACACTTTATAATAATCAACTTTTCGAAACATGAAGAAAAATAGTAACTTTGAAAAACGATCATTGTTATATAATAATTACATAGCTACAAAATATATACCATACCAGTAATATATACAATACAACATCATTAGATTGTTGACAATAGATTTTTGTTAACTATTTTGAAAAATTGTACCTTCCAAACAAGCTGAGGTATCAATTAACCTATAAGCGACGCGACACACATAAAGATATTGGGATTTTATATCTGGAATTAAATCTATTTTTTTAATGTTTTATAATAATAAATACATTAGAATTCAATATATCAGAAAGGCAGACAATCATCTATGATATGGTTTTTAAATAACGTAGATTTGTGGATTTAGCTTGTAAGTTTTATATTTTTTTTTAAATATATTTTTTTAATGAATGAATGAGTGATTAGATCATTTTTGAAATATCTCTGGTCGAAATACAAGCAAGTGACGTACAACCGTCTCCGAATTCAGTACAACAACTTGTGCAGAATACTGTTCAGATTGGCGCGTTATTGCAGCACATCTACAATGTTTGCTGAAGGCCGTATACATGGATTTCTTCCACTTCTGAGACATCGAGATGCTGGCTTAAAGCTGCGGCTGGAGCTCAGCACCAACTGGTTCCCTAACCAAAGAATGGCAATGACTACAGAATAGCAACAGATACAATAATGACCGTGACTGAAATATAGTATCTATATTTATAAATATGAACTTTTTTTAATTATTATTAAAACACATTGATGAAAGGTGCATAGTGATTAAATAAAAGCTTTTATTCATACCATCTATTGGTTCGAAGTCATTTCCATCACTACTGATTACTCTAATGGTGTGATTATCAATGGATATCTCGATTGGACAGTTAAGGAACTCTGCATTTATGACTCGGAATCTGTATTTGTAACCCTGTAAAGAAGAAAAACTTATACATGTATATGCAAGACATCTTACAGAAACACATTAAAACTCTTCAGATAGCATGCAATGAGGTGTAAATATTATTTACTAGCTGAAGTACCCGGTATTGCCCGGACTTTACGCAGAGTGAAGAGGCTTTATTTAGAGGGGTGAGGATAGTTTTTTTTCGAAATAAGATGTAGACAGTAATTTTCCTCTTATTTTATATGTTAAATGTGCAAAATTTCATCAAGATGTACTAAAATTCTGCTTTAAGGGATGAGAAAGGGGGATGGGGGTAGTTTTTCTAAATCTCATCTAGATAGTAACCTTAACAGAAATAAATCTGTAGATTTGAATAAAATACAAACAAACCAAGAGACACTCTTCTTTAGATAATCTTACTAAAAATGTTATTATTTGCTTGGAATTTAGCCCCACGTTGGACGAAAAGCTCCACGTTAGATTTCATTGTAGATTTAAAAGAATACAATACAAAAATGAATAATCATGAACTCCCGCCCTCGTGACAATGTTCCTCCACTTTTCTCGGCATCCTGCAGATCTAAGGGCTGTCTTTTCCAGTTGGTCGATCGGTTGATGAGTGATCTTCCTCTTCCTCTTTGTCCTTCGACGTGGCCCAACGCAACAATTCCCTTCTCGCAAGATGCCCAAAAATTGTAAAATTCGTCTCAGGCAAATAGTTGAGAGTCTGTTCTTGATGTTCAGTTCCTGGAAAATGGAACCATTTGTGTGTCTCGCCATCCAATATGTGTCTCCAGCACCACATCTCAAAGGGATCACTTCGTCTTTTCCATCCCATATAAAATGAATAAGGGCGTATTTAATTTTTAAAAATATATTTACGTTACCTGTTCAACATTGAACCTAGCGGCTGGCATGTAGAAGGTCTTGCCTTTGCTGAACTGCTGGAACCTGCCTCTGCCATTAACAAGTAGGGAGGGAGGCTTGTTGGACCCGTTGGAGTGATGATGGTCCGTAAAGGCAGAAATCCCAAGGGTGTGGGTCCAATCCATCACTATCATCACGTGTTCCGACCTGGTCGGGGAATCAAACAATGTTTATTTTGACAAGACTATGTTTCATAGAATTAAAAAAAGCTACGTATTTTGATTCCATCATTTACTTAACTAACAAACATAACGTCATTTCTCCGCAGGATAAAATGCCATATCTTCTGTCCTGACTTATCTGATTTCTCTAATAATATCTGGTTTACCTTTTGTGGACATCTTCCGTCTCTACACTTGCTTCATATGTAGTCACATTTGCAATACGGTATTATTGGATGGGGAGGAGCATATAAAACTTCAATATTAGAAATCACTCAAAAAATGATAATGAACATTATTCTAAAAAAAAAGACTATCCAAGTATACAACTTTTTACAGATTTCAAAGTAACAAAAAAAATTCAATAATCCAAATTTTCAAAATTAAAATTCAATTAAATTTTAGAATTTTATTTAATTTATTTACAAGATTTAAATATTCCAAATATACCGCAACCCAAAATCGCTATATTTATCAAGGTATCAATTTTTTTAACAATCTCCCCATCACAATTGGAAAAATTACAGACTAACTGAAACATTAATTCTCATATATACTCCTTCTCTATACACGACTCTTACTCTCATAGAGAAGAAATAATTTTTTCTAATAT
Organism: Eubasilissa splendida; assembly: GCA_031772225.1. Lineage (NCBI taxonomy): Eukaryota > Metazoa > Arthropoda > Insecta > Trichoptera > Phryganeidae > Eubasilissa > Eubasilissa splendida. Next base: position 1,075,345 of record CM062862.1, read on the forward strand.
TAAAATAATAAAAAATTCTGTACCCATGCTCAGACGTTCCACATGACCAAACAATCTCAGTGTCTCTTTTTAATTCTAGCGATTTTGCCGCAAATAGATCATTTGTTGTTTCATAATTTGTTCATTTTTCATTATATCGTATATATTTTTTCACACATGCACCTGAGCAGTCGCTCACATTTCACATTTCCATTGTTTTCAGTCTACTTCGTGCATCAATTGCCAATTGTGTTTAGCGATCGCAGAAGACTTTATAATTTGGGCAACCCAGTATGGCGAGCTGGACACAGTCCTGAACGCACGCCTGGAAGAGCGGAATCAAACCACCACCATGTGGACAACATTACTCCACTTTTACCTCGTAATCGGACGACATCGTTACACTCCAAACTCTGTATTAGCATCTCACATCGAAATATTATTATTCTTTGTAAAACGGAATATGTAAAATAAACTGAATGTCTCTTGCATGTAATTATCAATATATCGGACATCTTCTGTTTCTAATTCGTAACACACTTTTGGCGCGTCTTTTCGAATCAGCCGCGACCAATATTATTGACACATTCCGCGACCAAATTCATATCCATACATTTTCTCATGCCCGTGACCTTGACGCCGGCAGACGTCAACTTGACCAATTTATGTTCGATCTCGACATCGCGATAGCATTCACGGTGTGAACCATTCAGCTCCAGTGCACCAGCACTGTATTGTTTGTGATCCTGTGATTTGTGTGCACAGTGATGTTGTTTGTTTGTGCCGTGGGTGAACGGCTCATCCGCGTGCCATTTTGTGTGATTTTTGGCGGCATATGCAAGGTAAGGCGAGCAGTTCATTAGTCCTTCGACTAAACCCCTATCCCCTCACCGATATCCTATCATGTACCACGTTTCCCTGCTTCCCTCCATACCTTGCAGTGATTCCGATTTACGACCGGAATTGTCATAATCCATTCCGTGGGACTTGTGACCCCGAGATTGCACAATACACCTGCCACTTCCAAACGAGTAATCCAAGATGAATAATGTGCCAACTTGAGGATGGATTACAGTTGAATGAGGTTTCTCACCTGTCATAGTCGTACAGCTTCCTGTGCCTGTCCACGGGTTCTCTCACAACGTAGGCGCCGAAGGCTCCGTCGGCGCGCTGCATTCCCGCGTGCGAGTGCCAGAAGTGCGTGCCGGCGTGCGCGGCGGCCAGCCGGTACCGGAACGTGGACCCCACCGCGATCGGGCACTGGGTGACGAGCGGCGCGCCGTCCATGTAGGGCGTGCCGCGCTGGTGGTGGCCGTGCCAGTGCACGGTGGTGCCCTCCGACATCAGCGAGTTGGTCACGTCCACGACCAGCGTGTCTCCGAGGCATACCTGCAAGTAATGAGCATCATCTCATCATCATGCTCAAGCATTCTATGGCTATTTGGATTATATATTTGTCATGGGTACTTTAAAACGTAACGAATGCGTATACTGCAGAAGTCTGGAGCGAGAGCGAATCATCCACACCGGGTGCATATGATGGATACCGGACATCTTCATCTTTGTCTTTCGCTTGCATTACATCGCTCAGAATTTGAACTGGTTGTGATTTGAATAATGTGGGCAGCTTATTCAGTCTAGCGGCAAGATTCTGGTCTGGTGACCAAGTTGGGGGTGCAATCAGCGTCCCGGGATATAAATAAATTATATATACCACTTAACCCTTCCCTAGCCATGCAGTAACACAAATATGCACAATGTAAAACTTACATTCTACCTAGTCCTAAAAAAATCATTTTCACTTAGAAATGAGTAGTAAAAAACCAATTATGTAAAGCGAATCATAATAAAAATAATCATTTTTGAATTCAATGCTATATAAAATTGTTCCGTTGTATGCTATCGGCGTTAAAAATACCACTTTTACTACGTGAAAAAGATCACACATTCATTTTAACGAAGAGAGATAAAGATGAAGATCATGTTAGATGGGTCTTTTGACAAATGCGTTACAAGAATAACGTTTGAGAATAAAATGAACGTATTTAATTACTATATTAATAGTAACTGTGACATTAACTATTTTAAAGCATTTTATTCCCAGTGTTAAAAAAACACAACTTTCTTGCAGTAACACGAGTTGACAGCATGGCTGCGTAGAGTATTTTTTAGCATGGTATGGTAAAGGTTAATTCAGCTTGTACTCTCTTAGCACAGTTGGAAAATGAGTAAGAATGTTGATGTGAATGTATTCCAATATGCTTAGCTATTAGACGTTTAATTAATATTTTCACTATTTCCAGTATCGGTAGTATCTATATTATGTAATATATTGTGTTTTTGTGATGTTTTGCTTTGAAATATTTCCTTTTTCTCTGACTTTACAATCTGCGTGATTTCCCGAGCGAAATTTAACCTCACTCTAATCGGCTACAGTTGGATTAATACAGCAGAGCGAGGTGAGAAACGGAGAAAAACAATTCACCAGATACTCAACTGACCGCAAACTATGGAGCAGTTTCACGGTCAGGTAACTTCTATTGCGAATCCCGTCTCGCAACTAATAACCCAACACATTTCACGCGCGTGCCAGAACATTCTAAATGAAGTGTGGAAGAATTTCAAAATCTCAGAGGTTTAGTTGAGATACATCTCCGTACCACGTACACGTGTCGAGATATTGATTTAGAGACGAACTTGAGATTGGTAGAAAGAGACTCAAATTGGTATACAGCCGTTCGATCCAACAGCGAGACTAATAATGTCTAGGCTCAATTGGTGCCGTTAACAGAGGTGAATATATCATAATATAACATGATGAACATAAGATACAATTATATACTCGACTCCACCTCTGATATATGCAGCATTGTCCTGGCTACTTTGCTAGACTGCCGTCTGTGTTAAAGTAGCCAGTTTTTTCGTGCTGTTGTGGTGTTATTTAATTCAAGAAAGATAAATATTCGACAGGAATAAAAATAAAATAGATGTTGTAGAACTAGTGAATTATTAGTGTAGGCACTGTGATTATGTTAGAATGTTGGATAGCCATGCTTCTGATTGATCTCTACCCGATTGGATCACATATTGGGTCCATATTTGTGTAAACCTATTGGAAGTGAACAATTTTCAGTTGGTGCCGAGTGTGTTGTACAGTTTCGGAGCTAAGAACATGTAGAATCTTTGATAAAATGTCGTTGTTGCTCTCGGAACTGGCGGGTAGATGTTCGTTGTTTGTCTTGTGTTGTGGCCATGATTTATTGCTCGGGGTGAGTTGTTGTTAGCATGGAAATATTGGACGAGTCTCAACACATAGGGCATTGTACTCTTTAAATATAAGATGTGATGGATATCTAAAGGGACGATCATTTATTACTCTAATATTGTTTTTGCTGCTCCTCCCCAAACAAAAATAGCATAACTAATTAAGAAGTAGCAGAGTGCAAAATATAAATAATATGACTGAAGAATCGGTTGTATTTGTTGCAAGATTGAGGCATTCGTATATCGATGTATATCCAATAGAAACAATTATCGCGATACCGACTGAAGACGGCGATGACGACAAATTAATTAAGCAAATTGTTTAGCATTAAATTTTCCGCTACCACAATAATTTTCTTGCCCACGCTACACCGCCCGGAAAAGCGGCAATTGTCAACAATGAATGTGAAATATTATATCTATATTTCAATCACTGAAATTAATGACTCTTTGATGGATAAGACGTCATTTGAAATCACTGGTCATCAAATCCGCGGATGGCGAAAATGAATTTGTCCTTTAGACAACCTTCACAATATTGAGTCTATTTGCAAAATTAAACGCAACAAATCCGATTGTAATATTTTAAAAATCATTTTTAACGCTGGCAAGAAGAATCAGGTAAATTTTGTCAAGTGTGCACGCATTTGTTAAGTTTTTGAACAGACGCAATTTTGAAACGAACTGAATGAACTTAGTAATAATAATTCAAATTTTCACAAGTCCTACTCATTTAAAACTAATAAACTGAATGTTATTTGCCATAATTGAGCAGTACAAGTATTATAAGAAAGACCGCGTCCATTAGATGCATTTTCCGCGAGCTACAATATTGTGTTAATATGGTAAATTATTGCATAAATGTAGTATATTTTCTTATAATCTTGAAGTCAAGATTACGGAGAAAAATCTCGATTTAGACAAATTAACAAAATGTTTAAAAATTAATAGTGTTATAAATAATTCAATTTGCAGAATATATTACCAATTTTCACAAAATTTCAAACTGGAAAAATGAAAGCTCGCCCTTAATGAAGCGATATTTATCGGAATCACGGAAGATATCGTGTCTACAAAATCCGTTATATATTTTATATCTGTACTTATAGCTTATAAAATGTATAATTATAATTAGTACGCGTTTTTTTATTGACATGTACTCATTAAATAATACATACGAACAGAAAGCAGTCGAAATTGCCGATTGATTTTGTAATGTTGCAATTCTGCAACAGTTTGGGATTGTTAAGGAGCAGTGTTCTAAATAATCCCAACTGTTGCAATCCTGCAACAGTGGGGATTATTCCAACTTCGCCAGTAAAAGATGAATGCATCATTTAATTGTATGCATACTCGGCTGGTAGTAAATTATCTCTTCTGCAAAGCTCATTGATAATAAAGTAAAATTAGATTTTTCGCCCTTGCCGAATTCTTATATCGGTCCTTGTCACCAGATACGAGGACATCATGGAAAAAATGGTGATCCAAGGGAGGATAGAAATTCCTAATTGGTATTTGAGGGCTATATGATGAATACCCGTTTGTAATGACTGATGATACAAAATCTGTATACCATTGTTTAAGGCCATCTTTCAAAAGACGCATGTTAAATTTTCAGACAGATTTATTATGTGTTTTGTTTTTATAGCTGTTGAAAGTTGGCATGTTGTGTTTGTTTGCAACCATGGAAAAAGAGCAATATCGGTCAGTGATTTGATTCCTTTATCGTGTGAGGAAATCAAAGTGAAGTTGCATACCATTTATAAGGACCATGCATTTTTGATGACTACCATCATACATTGGTTTCCTAAGCTGATTTATTAGGCTGATGATGAATTTATGAGAAAATGGCCCTATTTTGCGAAGAAAAAGTATACATAAGTAAAAGTAAAAAGATTCCTGTCTATTACCTCATATTATCCCCTCCCACATACCCAGAACACGACCCTTTTCTGTGGTCTCTATGGTTTTGGACCACTTGAACTAGAGTTGAAGTTGTACAGAAATCGCTAGGCATGTTATGCTATGAAAATGGTGTGAAATATAAATTGACGAAGAGTTAACGTTTGACCTTCGGAGTTGATGGAAGTGCGTTAGACTGCCGTGAAGTTAACGTTCTTCCATCGAGCTCGTCAAACTGGCTATTGTGTGTAATCGGTTTCTCGATACTGTGTGTACTGATTAGTGTTTTAAAAGAACAACTCTCAGGTGGGTCGTGTATCTTCCTGGTTCTGGTTGGTTCTTCAGCCCCTTTCGAATTCTTTCCACCCTTCTTACATCCCGTTTTCCCCAACTCCTTATTCAAACAATCGTACAATAAGCAAACATCTTACCTGTACACTCGGCCCAGGCATTTTCCTGTTGATGACGGTCAGCGGTCTGCTCACTCCGTCAGCAGCTATGCAGTCGAGTCTGTCACAGTCGGTGACGTTGTACGGGCAGTCGTAGCAAGCCTTGCTCATGGACTGGTACCACTCTATCTCAAACTTGTAGAAGCACTCCATACTCTTGCCACTCTCGCAGGGTCTGTAGCACGGGTGATCCGCGCCATCTTTTGGCTCTTCTATGATTTCATCTTCTTCACAGTCTTCTGTGGTCTCCTCTTCCAGCGTTGTGGTTTCTTGGTCTCGGACGAGAGCGGCCGATGTGGCGTCATCTTGTACTGTGGTGTCTGCTGTGGTGTCTGCTGGTACGGTGGTATCTGGCGCAACAACTATGTTGGTTTCTGTAGAGTAAAATTAATTAATTAATCCGTAATCATTACAGAAATACTGCAACGCACGTGATATCTGCCGGCAGTGGTGTTCGAGCGGCGAGTCAACATTTTTGTTTTTTGTGTTATATTTTATCTTGTCCTCCGTAAGGGTGTTTTTCTTGTTGTTTGTCGCATCGCGTGAGATCTTGAATGTTTTCTATATTCGCTATGCAGGGTGTAACAGACCTAGTCGATAATATTTTATGGGTGGATACCTGACTAAATTACGAGTCTAAAACCGTAATCACGTATCATATAATAATTATGTACTTTGAAGGAGAAAGACATAACTAGTTTTAAGCGGCTTTTGTAGAATTATATTATACTCTTACGTATTACATACAGAAAAATAGTCCAAAACGTCGGTTAAGATTGAGGCGCGTTCAGTAAGATTTGATTGATTTGAATTTGATGATCTGGAGCTAGAGCATTGTAACGAACGTAACTTACGAGTATGCACTGGTGCGGTGAGGAATGTCATCAGCAGGATGCAGCAGCAGGACAGGCGCACTCGTGAAGGGCCCATCTTCATTCGGTTTTCTGGAAACAAAAGTCGAGACAAACATTTTTAGTATAATATTTGTAATTGACCTTTTAAAAGAGAAAAATTAATTAATTAATAAAATAAAACGATGCTTACTGCGTCATCTTCAGTAATAAACTAAAACTTAAGACTAGAAGACATTTTATCGACTACATGGGAAGGGAGGGGAGATGTAAAAGGGGGCAGGGGCGGCGAAGACAGCGACTAACATAGCGGCCGGATGGCCCTGAAATGGCCTCTTCAGTGGCGCTGTACGTCCGGCGGGGAAAGGTAGTCTAGGTGGACCGCGACGGTCAGTCGCCGCCGGCAAACTCTTCGATCGGTGATTGCAGCAATAGGGCAATAGACCAAATGATCTGGCGTGGGCAGCGATCCTTGTTATCAGTCCTGAGGTGGCAGCGGCAGTCTCGCCTATCCAGACAGAGGTCAGCGGCACGAAGCTACTGGAGTAGCAGCGGTGCCAACTAGTGACACGCTCGGGTAGAGTCGCTGAATGCACTGTCCTGAATCGACTCGTGCCGTTTACATATATCTCTTGAACATTTTCAACTCGTCAGGTATCCACGCATAAAATATTGTGAATTATTTCTGTCACACTCTGCATATAAATTTCTGGAAGACATTCATAGTATTGTAATTGTATGTGTATACGTTTTGATGAAAAATGCGTGTAAAATTCCAAATTAATTAACCGTTCCGGTTCATTAAATTTTCTATTTGGAGCCCTGCATCGTTGTTCCTGCCAGTCCGCACACTGGTTACAACACAAGCCACGCGAATAGCTGATAAAGCCGTAAGTGATAAAGCCGCAATTGTGACATTTGTGCGGTTGTCGTCTTGTCCATGACAAGGCGCAGATAAAGCGGCACATTTGATGATTGCAGCGCGCGGTGACCGACTAAAAAAAAATAGACATGCTGATTTTAATCCTCATCGTTAGGTTAGGTTAGGTTAACTTAATTCATCTAAATAATTGTTTTAAATTAGGTTTTTTATTTTCAAAAAAAAACTCAAAACCGTACGCACGACATGTATATAAAGGTGTCCAGCGGAAAAACTTCAAGACTAAATTATAATCGCTCGAAAAACCATCAGGGTGAGGAAAGTGGGAGGGGTATTGTTCGACGCGCGTGATTTTCAGATTTGCCAGTCGCAATGAGTCACTGGTCAGGAGCGCACCGCGCATTTGTGGTTGAGCAATATTTAAAGTGCGGTGATTCATTGGTTAACTTAACCTCACTTTAATATTCGACGAGTAAGTGACGGGCCGAGCGCGCAACATATCTGGTGTTGGGTTCAAAAGTTCAAACAAGAAGGGACAATGGTTAATCAAACTCCTACGAGACCATCAACGTCAGCAGCGACACCAGAAAATGTGGCTCAAGTTCGACGTGAAATTATGCGCAATCCGCGTAAATCGACAAGGAAGATTGCAACCTCTAATGGAATAAAAAAAATCAACAGTACACGTTATTTTGAAAAATGAACTACAGTTTCACCCATACAAACTGCAAATCGTGCAGTTTCTCAACTAAAATGACTATTCTTTACGTAAAACTTTAGCGAGAACGATGCTGGAACGTTTTGGAATAGCACAAACGCTTGGAACATATTGTTTACTGACGAAGCACATTTTCATATCGATGGTTATGTTAATAAACAGAACATGAGATACTGGTGCCCCGACAACCCGAGAGAACGCCATCAAAAACGTTTGCATTGTCCTTAAACGACAGTGTGGTGTGCAATTTCCCGAGGGATAATTGGCTGCTGATGTGTATTGCCAAATGATCGACGAGTTTTTGGTACCGCAACTGCAGCTCAACAACAGAACACAATTTTGGCAAGATGGAGCTACTCAAATGGAGAACATTTCAATGGAGAAGCTGAGGGGATTTTTTCCCAATAAATTAATCAGCAAGTACTGAGACTTTTTTATGTAATTTTTTTTTGTAGCGATTCCTTAAATCGAGAGTTTACAGCGACAATCCTCGAATAATTCAGGCCTTACAAGAAAATATCCGCCATGAAGTTGTTGCCATTGAACCGACGCTTCGCTCTCGCGTGTTCGCAAATTTAAGAGTCCGATTGCAAGTGCAAGAGTGTCTTGAGAAAAATGGATGGCATTTAGACGATATTGTTTATAAAACGTAAATAAAATATGAGAATAACATTGTAGTTTTTTTTAAATTTAATATTAAACTTGAAAATTATCCGCTGGACACCCTTTATTTTACTATGCATTCATTTTTAATACCTTGTTTACTTACCTTAAATTGTAACATCGTTGTTATTTATTTTATTGTTTCTAATTACTCAACCGTATAAAAATGTATTACTACCAACAGACCTGTCGATCATCTGTATATTAAAAATTAAAAATATGTTTTGTTTCAAAAACAATCATAAATAGTGATAAAAATATTTGTAATTGGGCCGAATGTATCGAAAATCTCTTTGATTTTTCTTGAGTCGCTAATGCGGCTCCGACTGCGGGGTTTTTTGAAGCCATTGTATGGTGTTTTTTTAATTTAGCCGCGTAAGTTGCACGCGAATTCAAGTGCGCGTGTGGATAATATTATACAAGAGATCCTCGTGAATTTGTGTTGATGAACCGGCATGGTTGAATGAATTGGCAACCTTAATATTGAACTCTTGGAAAAAACCCGTTCTTCCAGTTGACCTTCGAAACATTTTGGCTGGTGGGGGGCAGATGTTCGCCAATATTACTTGACCATGCGAAGTCTCAGTGATTGCCGTATTTTTCTCAGAATAATATTTCATAATACATATTTCAATCCTATAATAGAGAAAGAATGCGGATGTAGTTTGTTTTATTAATCTTATTTTTATTAGTTATACATTAGAGTGTTTTAACACTGGAACTAATAAAACACTAAAATGTACGATTTTTTTTTATTCCGATTGATTCAAAGAAATCACTATATCATCTATCACTATATTTGGCAAGATCGAAGGCATCAAGATTAAAAATTATTATTAGAAGAACACATTCTTATTGTGAAGTTGTAATTATTCAGAACGTAGGTCTGTGATATTTTAAATATGAATTAAATATATTAATTAGAAAGATATACATATAAAATCAATTTTATCGAAAAATATTGTTGTTGTGCCACCGGGATTCGAACCTGGATCTCTTTCCTAACCGGGGAAGGTGCATTATCCAACTATGCTACAGCGACAATATTTTTAGCGACAATTTTCGAACCCATATGTTACCTCTTTGATATTAATACATTTAATCGTTCCATTATTTGAAAGAGCCATCTACCTTATTTTTACAGAATCTCAAATATCTTACGCCAGAATAATCAATTCATTTTTATTAAATTTTGAACACATTTTGAATCACGATATTCCCAGATATCCAATCACTGATAGTGAATGTGACTCAAAGATATCAGTGATCAACTCACGGTTCGCGACTCGACAACTTAAATCGCAGCTCTTTCGAGTCACCTCACAAGATAACTGTTATCCACGTCGCCATACATAATCATTTTCAGAGTAAAACGAAGAAAAATTAAAAGGTTATGTTACAAAACGTTTTAATACTGAGGTTGGAAGCAAGTTATTGTCCATCTATCACAATAATGAAACATTATGTAGTTTTACTTGAACCCGCACAATAGACTGAACATCCGTTTAATTTCGTCCTTGACAGGTGCACGACCCGGTCGCCCGACAAGCGCTGACCCACTAGCTGGAGGAGTGCTTTCTAAACTGTGTGCCGCAAGTGTCGCCAAAATTACTAAAATCTTCTAAGAATCTACACCCTTGACAATGGCCGATATATTACTAAGCGCAATTAAGTGTTCATTGTTTGCTAACTCTTCTACATGTTAATTAGTTTAGTCTGGTTAACTGGTCTATCTCATGCACAATTTGAGTCAAGGTGTAAGTCAATTCAATTAGACTTTGAGGCCGCACAAGTGATATAACCAAAAATACATCTTTAAATTATTAGGAGAACACAGTTGTAATTATTTAGAACGTAGCATTGCGTAGATAGCAAAATTGCCACACATTCTTGTCACCGACCATTGTATATTACTGACAATAATATTTTCATAACTTTTTTTCAATATCTTTTTATAACATCTGATTATATATTTTTTTCACATAACTCACTCATTATACTTACTTACCTCTTAACATTTGCAACTTTTAAAAACTGCACAGGTAATTACTTTAGAACAGATTACGTCTAGTTTATTTTTCATATGTACTATTTATGCTAATTAAATAAGGTAGATGGCTCTTTCTTTGGAACGATGAATGTATTAATATGAAAAAGGTAACATATAGGTTCGAAAATTTGTCGTTAAAAATAATGTCGCTGTAGCTTCCCCGGCTTGGAAAGAGATCCATGTTCAACAAAATAATAAAATAATATCTATACAACTAACACATTTAATTCATATTTAAAACATCTTTAAATGTTTTTCAGAATGGCTGCATTCATTTAAAAAATTCACACGGCTTCCGCCGTTGTGAAATTTTTGAAACCTTTGCACAGATCACAGGCGCGCTTACTTTCGCGTTCATTGTGAGCAAGACTGTATGCGTGAAAGAGATAACGACACAAAAATTAATTTAATTTTAAAATTTGTGTAAATGTGAGAAAATGGACGAACAATTCTGCAGTACTTTGGGAGTTAGGTCGGTGGTTATCATTGGCGTGTTGAGGTTTATTGTGACAGTATGATAAAAAACAAGAAAGACGGATAGAATGAATGAAATGAATGAGTCGGCGGTCTTGCTCGGCGGTCGTGGGCCGGCAAGACCGCCGTCGCGAAGCGATGAAACAGGAGATTCGACGATGAGGAATCAGACCAGGCCTGTAGCGGCAGCCGGCAGCGATACGTCGCTAGCATCGATGCTGGCTAAAATGGCGGTAATTTTGAAATGGATTTGTTAAAATAAAGAAATATTGTTGTACATTAATCAAGTAATACTACATTTTTTTGCATTGCCGTACTCTATTGCTAAATAGCTGCGAATTGCGTTGTTAACTTTATCAACCGCACAGGATTGGATATGTTAGCGAGTAGCACATTGTTTGAAGGAATTGTCATGTTTAAATATTATTACAACAATACTCGGTGTGGCTATGGAAGTTTAGCAGAAGGTCAAGTTGCCGCTAGAGTGCGCTCTCACGCTGTACGATAATAATCGATGCGGGTTATTCTATGTGCAACTTATTTGTGAGCAATGTTATATACGTTTTTTTTTTATCAGTTGTTTTAATCAGTAGAGGGACAAAGGAGTGAACTTCCCAGCACAAAAAATAGCACAAAAGTATTAATATTCACATAAAGTCACCTTTTAACCTACGATATTAAGAAATTTTGAGAATTACGAAATTCGTTCGCATAAATATAATTTAGAAATCCGAATTTTAGATATATAAAAATAAAATATTATTACGATCACAGACTAACGGCTACGTTCCAAATGGATCGTTTCTAGAAAGTGATGTAGAGAGGTAACGCCATTACGAAAGGAACCGATACACTTGGCCGGCACTTAAACAGACAACAAAATAGAAAAGATAGATAAGATGTCCGAAAACTGGCGGATCGGTATTGAGATTTGTGTCATCGAATGCAGTGGTGCAGTATGTAGTGTGCATTTTGTTATTCTGCATTAGTTTTCGATATTTTTGAACAAGGTAAGTAAGTTGGAGCAGTTTTGATTTATTACCGTTATTTGATATATTATTATTGATTAGCTAGACTAATTTGGACCATGGATAGCCCGGATAGTATAACGTATAAACACGGGACTTCTTGAACTCACATCATTAGCAAATGACCACAGGATAAATTAGGTATACTGACATAAAGTAGGACTTACATTAAAAAAACAGTTTATTTTTAGTTTTTAATTGGTAAAAAAAAAAATTTTATACTATAAATAATAATGTATTTATTATCTTAAATAAGCTGTTTTTTTATTATTAGTATTGACCAACAAATAATATTAAAATTTTCTAAATTCGACCGAATTCCGATTATTTTTATTTTGTCAAAGTTAGCTCCTTTAATTAGTCTGTTTAACTTGTAATGTGTAATGTGACCCGTGTTGAATAAACTAGTTCTTCTAATGTAAGTACTACAAGTTCACCCCCAGTTCACTTCCTTGCTGTTAAACCAAGTTGAGTATTATATCATCCTAAACACGAACGATGAAGTCTAGAAGCGGTTGATCATCAGCATTGCTGATCGCAATATTCCTGCGCATATTAATTCTTCAATAGTAGTACGATAATTTAATTTAAATTTCGTAATAAAATGAATACTTTGTACAATATTTTTGATACGGCATGACTTTTAATATTAGGATATCAAGTGGTAATAATAGTAAATGAATCCGTCGTTTTTACGACCCTACAATATACTTATTTGTAATTTTAGAGTGTTTTTAAAGTTAAAATTTTTAACGTCAAATATATAATAAATGTAATAACTAAATAAAATGATTATTTTTATTAAAGGTTAACGTAGGAAATAGTTATGCCAATTGCTTTTTGTTTTTCCCAAATCAAAAACAAATTCATGCACCACATTCACCTCAAACGCAAAGAACGACCATGAAATCAACACGTTAAAAACAGTAAGATAGTAAAGTTCGCGAATTAGTAAAAGAGGATGTAGACACTTCAATGATTTGCACGCAGTTGTAAGCCTTCCTAATGTTATTCAGTTAAAAAAAACAGTATAAGTAACGACTCCATACAAAACGGATCAACAGAAAGGAATTTTCAATAAGTAAATAGCCAATTGTATGACTTGAGTAGTACACTAGTTAAAAAATATAAGACAGCAATTTAAATAGCTACAATCTCCGCATCGGTCGACAACGGCGCTACGGCTATAGCGATGGGTTGTCGTGGTAATTTTTAGAACTAAGCGTTTAAAGTTTCCACTGGTACACATATGGCATTATATAATATATCCATATTATGGAGTATTTAATTTATATTTGTTTCGCAGAATTTTCAGTAATGCACAGCTTTTTTACTTGTATGCACTGCACGCCCTTGGTAATACCCGTTCGTTGTATATTAAAATGTTTAATCCCACTTACAGAATGTACCTAAATATTACTTAGTTATTCAGCCTACCTATTTGCGGTCGTGACTAGGCCTAAGACTAGGAATTGTGACACGAGCGCTTTGTATTCTATACGCAAAGCAAAAACGCGTTTAAAATTTTGTCTTATTCAATTTCAACGCCACAGGGTGGCATTAATTTCTTTCAAAATCTTTTTTTTCCTAAAATTTCATTCTCCGTATCAGCCTAAATAAATTGAAACCTTACATAATTAATAATATTATATATTATAAATAATATATATAATTATTAATTAGAAAGGTAATATTTTCTTGTTGCTGCCGAGATTCGAACCTGGATCCGGTAAAACGCATTATCCGATTATGCTACACCAACACAGTAAGTTGACGACAAATTTACGAACTAATATGTTGCACTATCAAATTAATACATCTGCCGTTTCATTATTTGAAAGCCATCTTCTGTGTATTTACGGAATCTCAATCACCTTTGAGTAATCAAATAGGAGATTAATTTTTTATTAAATTTTGTAAACGTTAATACGGCTAATATATTATTAAGGAGAACACATTATTATTGTGAAGTTGCAATTTTTCAGAACATAGGTCTGTGATATTTTTAATACAAATTTAATACAGCACTGTTTATAAATATTATTATGATATATTCTAATTATTAATATAATTTGTTGCCACAAAGTAACTTTACAATTATTTAAGTAAATAATAATAATGCTAGTGTTAATAAACTTAGCTTTAAAGATTGTAGAGCTTTCTATATTGGTAAAACAAGTCTAAATTTTAACATAAGAGTCAAAGAGCATTTAAGATGGTTTAAACAATCGCGGTTTTTCAGAATTTTCGAATCATTTATTAGAAAATGATAATAAATTGGCATTGTTTGTTTTATATATAAGCAATGTTGGTCTTAAAATGAATAATTTACAATCGTTAGAAATAATAAAATTCTAACCAAAATAACTAAATTTAACCACTAGACCTGTCTTAGAATTTTTAACAATTATTTTGAATCATTAAGTCAATTTCCAGATATTTTATCATTGTAACAATTTATGTTAGGTACTAGATTTTTATTTAATATATATATATTTTAAATTGAATTTGAAAACATTAGAACAATTTGACATATGGTTTTAGTTAGTTTTTATTAATATCCTGATAAAGAAAAATATATTTTCCGAAACAGACTGATGGTTGAAACAAAGTTAATAAATAATT
>CM062862.1:2361736-2648559 GCA_031772225.1 Eubasilissa splendida
ACAAAGGCCCCTTGCATGTTTCGTACTTTTTCTTTCGTTACCGTTTTTGCTCTTTCTATTAAAATTCTTCCATATCGAGTTTAGTATGATAATTGCCTTATTGTTACCGCATTCCACTCGCGACACTTTTGTCTTTGTAGAGAGGCATAATAACAGCCCTCCTCCAATCTAACAGAGAGTAAACATTTATTGAATAGCGTATGAAGCCACGAGACAAATAATAATCCACCAACCTTGATATACTCTGAAGCAACGTTATCATACCCCTATAGCTTTATTGCATTCTCTATAAATATTTAATTCATTGCATAACCTCGCTGTACTATTTTTGTAGTTTCTTTTTCAAAATAACGTGCACTGTTGATTTTTTTATTCTAGCACAGGCTGCAATCTTCCTTATCGATTTACGCGGATTGCGCATAATTTCACGTCGAACTTGAGCCACATGTTCTGGCGTCGCTGCTGACGTTGACGGTCCCGGAGGAGTTTGATTAACCATTGTCCTTTCTTGTCTGAACTTTTGAACTAAATAAGTCGCGTGCCCGAACCAACGAATCACCGCACTTTAAACATTACTCAACCGCGAACGCGCGGTGCACTCCCGACACTCCCGACCAGTGACTCATTGCGACTGGCAAATCTGTAAATCACGCGCTTCGAACAATACTCCTCCCACTTACCTCACTCTGATGGTTTACGAGCAATTACAATTTAATCTTGAAATTTTTCCGCTGAACACCCTATTGGGTGGATAGATTCTCCGTTATTCACGTTCATAACAAATCACTTATTATTCAAAAAAATAACCTTCAAAATCATTTTGATACAACATCTATATAAACATGAATCCATAATTCCGATTCTTTATGCCTAAAAGCTTATTTAAGTAGAATAGAATTTATTTTTATTTTGCAAACTAAATTTTCAACTTCGGCCGCGTGTTACAGAATCGGCGTTGCTAGCTACAGCGTTAAAAAATTCATTGGAATATTTTTTATTAAAATCGTCTATTCCACATTGTTAGTTTTGCTCACATTCTGATCCACATTTTGAATCATGACTACATATTGTGTTATATTCCAAATTGCTTTGGTAACGTTCACGTTTTAAAATATCAGCGATATTCAATTGAATCGTATCCATTGTTGATTGTATTCTTGTGCGTTACACACTACTGATACAGAATTTAATCTCGGATTTATTTCAAATGCTAGAATTTTTTTTTAAATTTTATTTTGTTGAAGGATTTTGACAACATAATTAACTATTTAACATGTGATACTATTTACGAAAATCCACTATGTTTAAATGCATAAAATAAATGAAAAGAAAAAAAGAGGTAGAAAGGGTGAGGGAGGTAGCAACTATTTTTGCGGTAAAGGGAGAGCAAGATGTGTTTACAGATAGAATGATTGGCCAAAATTGAGATTGTGGTGGTTCATAAGAAGAACCCTTTGAGCGTAGTAAGATTAATATTGAAAAGGTCATTATGGTATTTGCATGATCGGTGAATGAATGAATTTTATATGCAAGATGTTCTACTTCTGGGAATGTGGAAGAGTGCGCATTGCCGGGTCGGTCTAGACGGTACGTGGAGAGATGTAGTATTTGATCAGCACGTGTTCTTCGATGTTATAGTGTTTTCATATTGTGGAAGTTTTCTGCATCTAAATAGGAGTTGAATGATAAATTACTTCTATCAAAATGGTAGTTTGAGAATAATGCATTTTATGAATTCTTTCAAAATCGTTTTATAAATATATTTCAGAGGTGTTTTGAAGAGCTCTCAGTAAAGTTAAAGTACAACTTAGAAGATCAAATAAGCCAAAGATGAACAAATGTATCTGGAACTATTCAGTATTTATACAACAGTGGAAAAGTGAGATTCAAAAATCTTTCACTAGACCAACGAAAAATACAAAAGCCAAAGTTATTGAAAGCTTTGATTGACACAAAGATTATGATTCAACATAAATATGGATGCTTCCGTAGCCATCCAGTCGGAATCTGATGATATAGAAGAAGTGATTTTGGAAGAACAAACTCATCAGTGTGCGCAGTCTCAGTTATAAATGCAAAAGTTGGAACACAAAATTTAGTCGAATTTTACGTCCAACATACCATCCAGGTCAACTCAACAAGCACCAAATCACAGCTTATTTTAAATAATCAATCCGAAATGAAATTTTTTGATTTTTGATTTTGTTTCTATCAACGAGTTCTCGATGATAGGCAACTATAGTACAAAAGTTGCTGCTTCTTCAAAACGTATTTTGGGCAACAAAACAGCAATTTAATTTAATAATATTATTGTTCCGGATCCATGTTATTGACACCTTTTCCCCGTCCAATTTTCCCAACCGTACCTTCTTAATGCTTGTTTTTAATATTACTTGTGACCTCGATGTCAGCAGACGTCAACGTGACTGATATTTGTTAGATCGCGACATCGCGATAGCATTCGCGTTGTGGATTTGTTAGCTTCAGTGCACCAGCACTGTATTTTATGATCTTGTGTTTGGTGGTCACGTAGTGTTTGTTGTTTATGTGCCGTGGGTGATCTGCCCTTCTGCGTGCCGTTTGTGTGATCTCGGCGGCGACTGCAAGTGCGACGGAGGCGTCATGTACAAGGTAAGGCGGGCATTACTTCCGAATCCCGGTTCCCTGAGATCACTGGTCCTTCGACTGGAACACCTATCCCATCATCGACCCTTATCCCTTGTATCCAGGTTCCCTTATTTCCTTATTTTCCCTTCCTTGCGGTGATTCCGATTTACGACCGGAATCGTCGTAATCCAATCCGCGGGACGCGCGACCCGGAGATCACGTAATTTGTTCATTAGATCCTATCGGCGCAGGATTTACGTCTTCTTATATTATATTTATATAATGTTGTTCTAAAATTTATATTATTTTAATATTTTTTATACAATATGCATTATCTTAAATAAGCTTATTAAGCTATTATTGTATTGACCAAAAAATTATAACAAAATTATCGAAATTCGACCAAATTCCGAAAATTTTTATATTCTAATTTCGAAGACCTATTTTTTTTATTTCATCAAAACTTGCAACTCCTATGAATACCTATATTGGCTACTAAGTCAAAACGCACATCCAAATTTCACCAATATCAAACCACGATAACTGGTAGCGGCGGTTAATGGGTTAATTAATAAAAGCTGGTGGTCCACCTCCATTTCAAACTAGAAGCTTCAAGAGTCTTAAGAGATTGGTACATCGAAAGATGATTGAAGCAATCATTTTATACGTGTTCCTTGATATAAACGAGGGTACTAGTTCCAAACACAGCAACCTACATCTTTTTTGATTTGGAAAAAAATCACGAAAAACTGACAGGGGTTTGAAAAACAATATATTTATTAATAAACTTCTCATTATGAATGATTTGTTTAATATATGTGGTGTATCTATGGTACGAATGGCAGTACGGTTGATAGTGTGTGAAAGAGATAAATGTGTCACGCGCCTTTTGCTTCCGACCTGAACGGGTATTATTCTGACGATGGTTACGGTTACGATATAAATATATCACAATAATTTTTAAATGCCTAGAAATACAATCGTGTATGAAAGTTAAGAAGGCAAGACGTGGGCTTCAAATTGGGCTGGAGAATTGGCAAGAATGGATGATGGAAAAGAATCAAATAAAAGCTTTTTTTGTGTGACCTCAAAACAGGTGATAAAGCAGCAGAAACATTTATTAAATTAAACGATGCTTTTGGAATGAGTACTGATTAGGAACGTTCGGTGCAAGGATGGTTCTGGAAAATTCGTGCTAGAAACGAAAGGTCGTGGGCGTCTTCGACTTGCTTGACCCTGAAGGTTAAGATTTTGTGAGACAGAAGCTCCTAACTTCTTGTCTCACGCGTGTTGGTTGTAAGGTATCTATTATAACTAAAGCAGGGTATAGATATGAAAGAGCACTTACAAGATTTCGTTTATTGAGGTGATGAATATATATTTTTTATATATAATTATTTTGAGAACTATCACTTTGGACATGTGATAGTGTGTGTGTGTGTGTTAGATGAGTGGTGGGGAACAATGGTTATAAGAGGCCGTCACTGGGGGAACGGGCCTTTTTTCCATCGCCACTTCGCAATAGTTATTAGTGTATCTCTGAGTTATATAATTGTCAACTACTGTACATAATATTTATAATAAAGTATTATTGTTATCGTGGGATACTGAGTTATTATTATAAAGACTCAACCCAAGCAAGAAGATGATAGAATCCTAAGGGAATCTGGTAGTACTTCTAAAGTCACCACAATTATTTTTATTTTTTAATTAAAAACTAGACCCACAAAACGACTTGATAGACGTTTGTCTGCACGTTCATTTCATTCTTACAGTTAATACAATTAAATGCGCGGTTAGACTTTAGAACGGCTCGCTGGAGATGCTGTTTAATGGTCTACGATAGAACGGTCTACGGAAGAGTGGTGCTAATTGTTTGAGCAGTATCCATCTCTGGTGCATGTTTTAATTGTGACTGCTTTATTGGTCGCTTTGGTTGGGGCCTTACATGGTTGATAGGCGAGTCCTTATACGTCCATGTTTATGGGCGTGTGTAGAATCACCACAAAGCTTTTAAGGATCAATTGTCCGAGGGATCAACTATCGGAGGTAACAACTGTCGGGGATCATACTTCAGGACACCGACCAAGTGATGGAATTGATGGGGTACTCTATGCTCCGATCAACGTGGCTCAAGACTCGGAGAAATATAGACGTATTATAAACAAAATTTCAGATATCTTGATACATTGAACACACGATGAAGAAGATGATATAATGAGCAACGTCTTATATCTTCCATAATAAAAACACTGAAATGATGGGTGGGCCAAGTTGAACTGACTGTTTTTAAAAATATATAACTTTAGTGGGGTTTATTTCTTAATTATATTTTTTTTTTGCAAATAATGAAGAATTTACCACAGTTTATAATGGCTACATACGCAGTGCAAGAGCGCGTTAAAATTATTGAATTTTATTATGTTTCGCGACGATCTATTTTCGGTGACCGGCTAATTTCAAAAATGCAGAGTTTGCTTGGCCTCCCCGTTCCCCAGATTTGACGGCGCCTGATTTCTTATTGTATTATTGTATACACAAAATATTCGTGCAGAAATAACAAATTTGGAGACAGAAACGTTGCATAATGTAGTGCGAAATACTTTAGAAAGACCTATTATCTGTCAACAAGAAATTGGAGGTCATTTAAGTGGTGTTATTTTCCACACATAGATTACAAAAAAAAATTAACATATATTTATTTTTTTAATACATATTAATTAAAATTACAAAAGTTATACGCATTTTACATCAGTCAGTCCATGTTGGCCCACTCCGTATTTCGTGACCGATGGTATAAGGCAGAGTTGAGAAATTCGACTAGGTTGGACAGGTTAACTTTGGTAAAAGTTTGGTAAAATCTACAACCAATGACTTATTTTAGGCAGCCATCAAGAATGCTGCAAATGGCACAGATTAGTTTTGGCTGTGTTTTAGTCATTATCATATCAATCAAGATAGATTTGCCAAGAGCATAATGGAGAGGATGAGACAGTTCCAAAGAAGACAAGTATTTCCGTATCAACCTGATTCAAAATGCTAAACGATTTTCATCTTAACAAGTCAAACAGAATATACACAATATTAGATAACATCTGCAGTACAGGGTGATTTAAAAAAATATATAATCAATAAATGGAGCTATATATTTATGCAATACTGAGCCGGAGATAAGGGTTGGAATCGTTTCAGACTACCTGAATCGAGGCTTGTTCCAATTCTCCCTAATTGGATTCCTCCACGAACTCGGTACAATGTCAAATATTTCCTTATATAATACAACCCTAGTATGATTATATTATTTATATTCATATTTAATGCTGTCTTCATGCAGTATCTACAATTCAATAAAAAAAATCTAAACTATTTTTAAACAATAATAGATATCTTATTTTATATTTTTATTTAAAATATTTTTTATTAATGGAAAAATATGGACGTGTGTGTAATTACAGGACTTACAACCGGTCTTAATATTGCTAATAATATACTGGTCAAAATAATAAAATATGTAATATTAAAAAAAAAAAAAAATTCAGGCGTATTCTTGTATAATGTGTAAAAACATTTTACAGATAAAGAATACTGCTTTAAATTGTTTCTTAAAAATAATAAAATTCTCATTGTGACATATATGCTGTTTCAGGGAAATAAATATCAAATTTAGTCCATAGATGATTTAATAGATACTGTGATTGATTAATGGGTGAGAATGGTGACCGTTATATTTATATAAAGTGATCACTTAAGCCAGCCGAGGACAGGTCGTAAGCGTTGTAATTACCCATTCTTCAATTAAATATATTAAAAAATAGCTTCGTCTCTATGAGATATCTATTATTTGTTTTATATTACTTTCAATTATATGACATTTTTATAAAAATTTCACCCCCTAGGCGATGAAACAGTCTGTTGTTCCAAGAGCGCGAAGGGGTAGTGTGCTAGCATGCTGCAATGATCATTTGAAGCCCTTATGACTTCATTCATTTGTGTTGTACCGTGCGGTGAGACTGTACAACCCCTGTCAGCTGTTCCGGCCATCGAGGCTCTGAAGGGTTGCTGAAGTGTGGTTGTCTGCCAAGCAGTATTAATTAAAATCATCCATCACCGCAACAGCTAGAATTCATTATTGATTTTTATTATTATGTTGACGTCGCAATATCAAAAATTGACTATACAATAAAATTTAAGAAATATCACATAGACATAAAGACAACGTGTACAAAATGCACACAAATTTATGTATCTCTGAGAACATGAAGGAAAAAATATTAGCGTACTTTAGACATGTTGCCTAAAGATATTTTAAAAGTGTCAAACTTATTAATGAATTTTTGTCCCTTTAGATATCAATCAGATCTTTAATTTAAAGAGTACAATGCCCCAGTCATAAGATAAATCTATATGTCGAAACTCGTCCAATATTTCCATGCTAACGACAACTCACCCCAAGCAATAAATCATGAACACAACACAAAACAGACAACGACCATCTACCCGCCAGTTCCGAGAGCAACAACGACATTTTATCAAAGATTCTACATGTTCTTAGCTCCGAAACTGTACAACACACTCAGCACCAACTGAAAATCGTTCAACTCCAATAAGATTACACAAATATGGACCCAATATATGATCCAATCGGGTAGACATCAATCAGAAGCATGGCTATCCAACATTCTAACATAATCATTATACAGTGCCTTCACTAATAATTTACTAGTTCAACAACATCTATTTTTATTTTTATTCCTGTCGAATCTTTATCTTTCTTGAATTAAATAACACCACAACGGCACGAAAAAAACGGGATACTTTAACACAGACGGCAGTCTAGCACAGTAGCCAAGACAATCCTGCATATATCAGAGGTGGAGACTACTCCATCCCACACAATAAACTACGAGTATAATTGTTTGTCATGTTATATTATAATATATTCACGTCTGTTACAACAAAAACATGTATGTCAATAAAATCTAATAATAATAATTATCAAGAGCTGGAATACTTCAATGTACGTATTTTTGAACTTCAGATACAAATTTATAGTAGTTTGTAATTTTTCTAATTGTGATGGGGAGATTGTTAAAAAAATGTATGCCTTAATAAATATAGCGATTTTGGATTACGGTATATTTTAGTTATGGAATATCAATTCAGTCTCTAATCTTGTAGATCGGAATTCGCTTCTAATATTTAATTTTAAATATTAGGATAATTGAATTTATTTTGTATATATCTATTATATTTTTTATCTCGGACATGTGATGAGAAGTGCTTGCGCCTCACAATACAGGAAGAGATTGCTAAAAGTCGAGGCCCTGGAAGAAGGAAAACATCGTGACTGAAAGGCAATGGTTTGGCTGAGTTACTATAGAGCAGTCCGCAATAAAAGGGTGCCAGAAAAATCGTTGTAGAAGTATGCAACTCTCTTTATCGGTTCGACACACCATGCTGAAATAATGCTAATTCTACCAATAATAAAAAATATCAAATTCCAATGATAGAAAAATATAATCACTTTGTATGAAACCAAGAATTTTATTACACGTTAACCGACTTCGCTTAGGTCAAACTTGACGAGGGCGTATTTAAAACTAACATTAAATACAAAAATAGTGCTCTTATATATACATAAAGATGGAGATAGAATATAAAATTACATGTGAAAGAGAGAGACAGCATACATATACAGAACATCAAGGGAGATAAAAAATAAAATTATATGCGAAAGAGAGAGACATAATATAAATACAGTTAGACGGAACATTATGGGACGGGAAAGTACAGTGTTATTAAATTGATTTAAAAGGAAACATACCTAATGAATTCGAACGGTAAATCCGAATCTATAGGATCAAAATGAATTAATTTCACTATCTACGGGTCGCACGTCCCGCGGAAATAAATACGACGATTCCAGTCGTAAATTGGAATCACCGCAAAGTATGGGAGGGAAGTAGGGAAACCGTGGTAAAGGATGAGGTCGGTGAGGGGATAAGGGTTCAAATCGAAGGACCAGTGATTTCGAGAACCGGGATTCGGAAGGACTGCTCCCTTACCTTTTATATACGGCTTCGTAATCTCTACAGTCGCCGCCGAGCTCACACAAATGGCATTCGAATGAGCTGATCTCCGATCCCAATTAAATATGGCGATGTCACCAGTTCACCCACGGCACACAAACAATACATGATCAAAACACAATATCACAAAACACAGTGCTGGTGCACTGCAGCGGCAAGTCCACACCGCGAATGCTATCGCGATGTCGAGATCGTACAAATATCAGTCAAGCTGACGTCTGCTAACGTCAAGGTTACAATTCACATTGACAAGACGAGGATGAGAAAATCTATGGATGCGGAATTGTGTCAATAACAACGATTGTGGCTGAATCTAAATAACGCGCCAAGAGTGTATTTTACGAATTTGGAACAACTAATAAGAGGCTAATGAATAAATTTATTTGATTATTAAGAATTGCCTTTTTAAAAAATTAAATGTATATTTTAGTAAGACAAATTTATTAACAAAACGAATAAATATTTTAATTTACATAGTTACGTAGTAAATAAATAAAATTCCTAAAAAATTTTTCGCAAAATACATATTAACACAAATATTCTGGTAAAACCTTTGAAAAAATTTAGACTGAAAAACCATTACCTAAAGTGTTTTCTACGTAATACATCTCAAATATTTTCGAGATAGAATAGACGAGATTCATTGCCATCAACAATATCAGTTAAGTAGTTTTTAAAACTTCACCTTTTTTAAAACTCAATAAACAGTCTGTCATTTCAGATTCTCAAATAAATGTGATTCATAAAACATATAAAATAAATTAAATTCTTACAATCTTAAAACATATTTTAAATATAGGATAACCTCGATTTTCATACGTTCTGTACATTGTATTTCGTACAATTTTTTTAAATATAAAAAGCTCATAAACCTACTAAAGGTTGGCGCGAATAATTACACTGAGAACATTTAAATAGTTTCTCTCCAGTGTCCCTAAATACATGACTTTCTAGGATTACTTTACG
Organism: Eubasilissa splendida; assembly: GCA_031772225.1. NCBI lineage: Eukaryota > Metazoa > Arthropoda > Insecta > Trichoptera > Phryganeidae > Eubasilissa > Eubasilissa splendida. The sequence continues at coordinate 2,371,399 of CM062862.1, forward strand.
GTCGCATTGCATATTTAAGTCTCTTTTCAGATTGCACTGTTAATTACACTGTAAACATGTGTACAGTTTCTCTCCAGAATGTGAAATCACATGACACTTCAATTACACTGAGAACATTGAAATACTTTATCTCCGGTGTGCACATGACTTTTTAGAACTCCTTTATTGTGGTGGATGAATAATTGCACTGTTTACATGAATAACGTTTGTTCTTATAATGTGAAATCTCATGATATTTTAACGATCTTTTCTAATTACACGAATAATTACACTGGAAACATGAAAATAGTTTCTCGCCAGTGTGTTGTTTTCGATTGCACGAATAATTGCACTGTGAACATGAATAGCGTTTCTCCCCAAAAATGTATGTAAAAGCACACAATGTAATGTTTTTCAGGTGCTGATTTTTTTCAATTTTCATATATATTGTGATGTATCTATCGGACGAATGCGAGAGCGCGAGTATGTTGGTACGAATGAGTGTGTGAAAGAGATAAATGTATCCTAGTCCCGGAAGGACCCACCCTTTCCTGGAAACGTTGTAGCAGTGTCTGCTACATCTCGTTCACACACTCATTCGTACCAACATACTCACGCTCTCGCATTCGTCCCATAGATACATCACAATATATATGAAAATTGAAAAAAATCAGCATCTGAAAAACATTACACAATTTTGAAATACAGTCCACTGTTTTATTCCTACAAATAAATGTGCACACACTTAGTCCCGAGACAGGTATTAACCTAGTACAGTGATCAAGGAATAAAATAAAATGTTTCATAGCTCGGTCTGTTCAACTCTACAATACCCTTTATGCGACTTTCCAGCCTCCGAGTCGTGTCTCGTTCCACGCCCTAACATTTCTCTATTTAACTACTTTAATGTGCTTTTAGATGTTTTACGCCCGTGAGTTCACCTTCAAATCAACTTATTATAAATAAACTAGTGTTTAAACCCTGCCCTAGGACGGCCACCAAAGTCATGCACAGGACGGTCTTGTAATAAATAAAAAATGCTAGGTACAAAGTTAAAACACACTATTTTATAGATATGAGCACCGTATTTGAACAGAAATTTTATTGTGAACTAAACTTCATACAGCGTGTCATAATTTAATATAAACGCAATTTTGAAATGTATGCACTAAAAATTTAAACAGTTCTTTTAATATTCCAACTACAACTATAACGGAAAATTTAACTTTAGGTTTAAAAATTTACTTTAGATAATTTGCACTTTGGTATCTTAAAACTGTGTGAACCGTCAATTTATGACAAACAATTGACTAACTTTAGTTTTTTGATATGCGACGTACAGTTGCCCATGAAAAAAGACTGGCTCAGTCAAATAGATCCTGACATGATCGTGTATGCTTGATGCCAAACTTGAGATGATGGTGATCAACTCCGGCCCTAGCCTCTGTGGAGCCCTCAGGTAAAAAATTTCTCAGGCACCAGTATCTCATGTTCTGTTTATATTAACATAAGCTGCTTAGTTAGTAAACAATATTTTTAGGAGAACACATTCTTATTGTGAAGTTGTAATTATTCAGAACATAGTTCTGTGATATTTTAAATATGAATTAAATGTATTAATTATAAAGATATACATACAAAATCATATAAAATGAATTAATAACTCTAGCGTCTGCTATCAGATTCACTCAAAGGTATTTGAGATTCTGTAAAAATAAGGTAGATGGCTCTGTCAAATGATGGAACGATTAAATGTATTGATATCAAAAAGGTAACATATAAGGTCGAAAAATTGTCGATAAAAATAGTGCCGCTGTAGCTTAGTTGGATAAAGCACCTCCCCCGGTTAGGGAAGAGATCCAGGTTCGAATCCCGGTAGCGCAACAACAATGTTTTTATTTTTCGATAATATTGATTTTGTATGTATATCTTTATAATTAATACATTTAATTCATATTTAGTAAACAATATGTTTCCAAGCGTTCGTGCTATTCCAAATCATCACAGCATCGTTCTCGCTAAGGTTTAATGTAAATAATAGTCATTTTCGTTGAAAAACTGCACGATTTGCAGTTTGTATGGGTGAAACTGAAGTTTATTTTTCAAAATAATGTATACTGTTGATTTATTTATTCAAGTAAAGGCTGCAATCTTCCTTAACGATTTATGCGGATTGCGCATAATTTCACGTCGAACTTGAGCCACATGTTCTGGCGTCGCTGCTGGCGTTGATGGTCCCGAAGAAGCTTGGTTAACCATTGCCCCTTCTTATGTGAACTTTTAAACCTAACACCAGATAAGTTGCGTGCTCGGCCAATGAATCGCCGCATTTTAAAAATTGCTCAACCGCGAACGCACGGTGCGCTCCCGACCAGTGACTCATTGCGACTGGCAAATCAGCAATTACAATTTAATGTTGAAATTTTTCCGCTGGACACCCTATATTATGTGTTTTGTAATCCTCGTTAATTTTCTCGGCACTCTCGATGCTGGGATTTACTATAGATACAATATCAATGCGTGGAATAAAAAATATTTTAATTGTTTTGCATGCGACAAAGAATAGATTATTCTGGTGCCGTTACACCAGTTTCAATGCTGGGATATGCGGAGAAATACCAGATACGCATGCAATTCTCTGAAATAATTGAGTCAGTACTGTCATATGTGAATCCTGTCTTCCAACCTGCATATGATTTTTTAATTAACTGCGAGCGTCTCCTCGTTCTTTGTTGTAAGAATTACACGCTTTGAGAGTTCATCATCTGTCATTTTTTTAATGTTCTCACAGAAACATTGTCTTCTGTAATCAATCCTGATGGGAAATTGAACAATTTTAATTTGAAATTCTTCCGAACGTTGGTTACATATTTACTCATATCATAACCTAGTTTTATTAACCACTTAATGAATTAAAATACTACTTTTAAAATTAGTAATATTAACTTTGTGGTTAAAATTCATATTTTTATTTATTATCTTTGTTTTATTAACCACTTAATTGAGTTTAAATGATTTAATTATTCAGAACATAGGTCTGTGATGTTTTAAATTAAAACTTCACAATAAGAATGTGTTTGTATCAATGTGTCCAAAATTTAATAAAAATGAATTGATAATTCTGGCGTCTGCAGTCGATTTACTCAAAGGTATTTGTGATTCCGTAAAAACAATGTAGATGGCTTTCAAAATAATGGAATGACAGATGTATACATTTAAAAATGTGTAACATATAGGTTCGAAAATTTGTCATGAAAAATACTGGAGCTATAACACAATTGGTAGTGTACTTCCCCGGATTGTAAATAGAGATCCAGGTTCGAATCCCGGTAGCGCAAAAACAATATTTTTCGACAAAATTGATTTTATATGTATATATTTATAATTAATACATTAAATTAGTATTTAAAACATTCAGTTGGTTGTTATCAACTGAAGAAGGATGTTGTTTATGTAAATTCCTTCGATAGCTGATTCCCAGGTTTCCGATTAACAATAATCACACACATGACTAACCTACTAACTTCACTAACCTTTTTAATTTTGCTGTCTTTCTGGTCCGATGTTGTTGTTCTTTTAGCTGGGTTGTCTTCTTTAGATTTCGACCGACCGAAGGGCGCGACCGGTCCAAGCACGGGATGTAATAAGAAGGATGCCTGTCAGTCACCGTCTTCTTAGTGTTCCGAAAAAGGGCGGCAATACTCACACACGCACGTGTACATTATTACAAGCCAGAAAACCCTTATTCATTTTCGAGACTCCTGTCACGAACATTTTGTAATCACATTCCTTAACAGTATCTATACCAAAAGCATCGTTTATTTTAAGAGCAGTTTCTGTTACTTTCATCCCATTTTAAAGTTGCAGTCAAATTGCTCTTATTTCTATTTTTCTTTCATAACCATTCTAATAGATGCAAAATCAATTATAAAACTGTATAAATTACGAAAACACAAATGTACTTTTAAATGTGCGATGAAATGACATATTCATTAGATATGTAAATAATATTAAATATTAAATATTTTAGTAATAAAAATAAACTAAATAAATCTCGAGTATTTTTGTTTCTATCCCCTTTCATTTACATAGCGCAGCTCGTGTTAACGTATTTTGAGAAAACTATTTTTAGAATTTGTCATTTATCTCTTGCATGGATTTAGATTAACAGAAGATCTCTTCGGGACCTTCTCCTCTGATCCTCTTGTAGCGCGCCAGTTTTTATTCCTGGAAGAAATCTCGGATATTGTCCCGACGTCCATAATTCCAGGAGATATTCCGGAGTCATGACGACATTGCCACGTCGAGTGGGCAATTCATTACGTCATAACACTTTTCCATGGCGTTTTCATTTCGCATTCTATTAAATTTAACGCGAATAACACGACCTTAAAGCCTGCAATAAAAGTATCCTGAAAAGGATAGGGTGTGTTTTTTTTAAGGATTTTTTCATGACGAAGCCTTATGCGAAGGGGTAACGTCCGCGTATCCGGCGATACAATTATAGTTTCGTAATAATTTTACACCTTCGCCAAGGGCTGAATGGGTGTGGGAAATATTCTCTAAGGTGTGAAACTGAGATTTCATTTCTCTTTAGTATTGTTTTTTTATTTAAGATTTTGAACAATTTATTTATACATCTTGTCGAATATTAAGGAGAACACATTCTTATTGTGAAGTTGTAATTATTCATAACATTGGTCTATGATGTTTTAAATAAAAATATTGTTGTGCGCTACCGGGATTAGAACCTGGATCTCTTTTCCAATCCTCGGAAGGTGCATTACCAACTATGCTACAGCGATAATATTTTCGACGACAAATTTTCGAACCCGCAATATTTTACGATAAAAATTGAAATTTAATACATTTAAATTTTAATTTAATTTAAAGCTGCTTAAGAAAATTGGGTTGTCTAAGTCTTTACGGTTTTTTTTCAATTATTCAATATATAATCAAATTTGTAAACAAAAATGACAATATTTCAATTAATAGCGTATTCTCCGTTATTTTTCAAGCCTTTATCCCATCTTCCAACCAATTTTTCAACTTTTTTTTTATGAAAGTCTGGTGGTTTAGTATTGAAACAGGTATAGAGCTAATTTCTGAGATCATCGTCGTTGTTGAACGTAACGCTATGCATTTGATTGGAGAGCGACCGTAAAAGGGGATAATATGACGAACGATGTCGGAACTATAAGGTGGATGTGACAAAATTTCTCAGTTGAGCTCCTAGATGATGATTATAACCTTGAATAAACTCAAAAATAAGTATATATATACTTTTTACAGTTTTTAAAAGTTGTAATTGGTTAGAGGTAAGTAAGTATGTTGTTAAGTAAGTTATGTGAAAAAGTTATAAAAATATTATTGTCTGTAATATACAATAGTTGGAGACTAAAATGTGTAGGTAGTTAGGTTAGCACAAATGACAAATTAGATTCATTTTTCTACCCACATCAAGCAACTACTTTATTATTTTTGGTTTGAAGTCGTTAATCACTTTGGACCCTTTAAAGTCTAGGGCAATTTGTTAAATATTCGCGGAGCACAAAATAAGAAGGTTCGTTGAGCGAATTTGGTATTAAATTTTGGCACTGAAAAGTTAAAGTTTTTTTTTTTTAAATAGTTTAAAGATTGCGGTAAACAGTTGTCTTATATCCAAAACTTGGAAGGATTTAAAGAGTTCTTCAGAGTTATGTCTAAATGGTCTCTTATTTATTTACTCTGATGACCCATTTCTGAACCTGAATTAGAGAATCCATTGAAGTAAGAGCTGTACCGCCCCATGTACATATTGCGTAACTAATGAGACTCTGACAAAGTTAATAGTGAATATGTCGAAAATGTTCGTTTTTCTCAACTTGACACGCAATTATTTAAACCTATTAGATACAGGAAAACGGCAGAAAAAATGCTTTCGAATATATTATTTTTGTCACAAAAAGACGGGAAAAAGGCATTTACTCATTATTTTCTTATTTACTAGTTCTGATATCGACACCAAGTACCTCAAAAACTAACCACTCTACCATCTTAACTATTCTCCTACTTTTGTTATTAACTTATTTTATCATTGTTACAGCCGTGCCAAGAGAACCAGGACTTCCGCGCTCGTCAGTGCTCAGCCTATGACCAAGTTCCATACGAAGGAGCATTGCTGACATGGGCCCCTCATTACGAGGAGACGGAGCCATGCGCCCTCACTTGTAGAGGAAAATCACAGTCTCACCCTCAGGTAACTTTATATCTAGATATAAATGATGTGTGGAGGCTATTGGTGGAATGAAACGCGGGTTTTTATGTAGCGGGTAAACAATGACATGCATGGCCCGCTCGCCACATACTGATATTGGCTATGGTATCGCGGGTAAACTGGGTTCAGAGATAGGAAACTGCTCTACCCTGCTGACATGTATTGCTGAATGATCGACGAGTTTTTGGTACCGCAACTGCAGCTGTTTCCTGGATTCAACAACAGAACACAATTTCAGTAAGACAGGGCCACTCCACACACAGCTAGAGTTTCAATGGAGAAGCTGAGGGGAATTTTTTCCCAATAAATTAATCAGCAAGTACGGAGATATACCTTGGGCACCTCAGTCACTGGACCATACACCTTGCAACTTTTTTATGGGGACACCTTAAGTCAAGAGTTTACAGCAAGAAAATATCCACCGTGAAGTTGCTGCCATTGCACCGATACTTTTCTCTCGCGTGTTTGCAAATTTAAGAGTCCGATTGCAAGAGTATCGCGAAAGAAATGGAAATGCGTTGGTAGCAGGTGTGTTTTTGCGGTAATTACGCCTACGTATCTGCAGCATGCGTTCAGAGATCGTTGGCGGTATTAATCAGAATGTTTTGTTTATTATTGAGATTATTATAAATTGTGTTATAACTCTGAAACAGTGCATGGCACAGGTTAATCATCTAGAGTTGGTAAATATATGTGGCGACTTGCAACAATCGTCCAGATGTTCCTTGTTCTGTCATTTCTCGGTATTGCGCCATCCCACGCGAGCAAAGCGAAAGCGTTCGAGGAAGGCCGGGCTGCGCCGCCCGGCGGGCATGACACGCACGCACCACAGATGGGCACAGACACATGCACCAGAGGAGGCGGTCTGCGAAACAATCTGCGACCAGTACCCGAACCAATCGGACCGCTCCACCTTCCACTAACCGTGCATCATTTTTCCATTGTCTTTCATGTATTCTGTGTTGTTTCTCGCTCTTGGTGGCTTCTCCGATGAGAATAAACAAGTTTGGATAAGAATGGTTTTCACTTGAAGACAATCAACCTTCACACATATATACAGAGGATAACTACAACTTAATTTTTAGGATGGACCCCAGCCTATGTCCGAAGAAAACGAAGACGAGACGGTGGTGGTGGCTCAGCTGGCATCGAAGGTTCAGGATGGCACCCGCTGTAGACCAGGCAGCCTGGATATGTGCATCAACGGAAAGTGTCAGGTGAGCAATTATTATGACTTTTGTGATAATATATGTGTGCATATTAACACCTTCAATAACAGAACCCAGGTCACTCTAGTAAGATATATCACCACTAACCTGGACTCCTGACTCCTAATTCCGGGTGTTGTACGTTCTTGGTCGGTTTCACCAGATTTCTCGCGTGTGCCGAATAACTTCCTAGAGCGATTTTTGTTAACGAACCGATTCCGGCGGCGACTGGATACGTTCTGTCAAGTTAAGTGGCGCTCCGCCAATACAGAGCCATACATGGACACCACCAACATGTAAACCAGGAGGAAGGATATTAAACATGTGCAAACTTATCCATACTGAATTGATATACGTTAATTTATAATGGCTAGTTGGAATCTGCTATTAGAATTTACGCGGTGGAAACGGAGCTTGATTACGTTGCGTTCAGCTACGCCAATCGTTACTCGGGACGAATCACCATATTTGTATTCACACAAATTACATCACAGATAATTCTGAAAACAACTATTAATGTTTAATTTGCACTTCTATTGTATATCAATGTCTACCAATATAAATACTGCATATGATGAAAATTATCACCAAGTATTAGGACAGAGGATTGTGGCGCTACATCCTCTTTGACTACTCCCGCGAGGAAACGGCGTGTTGATAAGTTAGTTAGTTAGTAAATGGAGATAAAGCTATTTTTTATTATATTTAATGGAAAATATATTGAAGTATGGGGTAGTTACAAGGCTTACGACCTGTTTTTGGCTGGCTTCTTCCATACATCCATATATTTTCCATTTAATATAATAATAAATAGCTTTGTCTCTATGAGATATCTGATACTTGTTTAATAACAGTGCCTTTGTAGGTAAAGATCCAGTAATTGTGTGTTCTTGGACATATTCTAATATTGTAAATATAACTATTCACGATCTATTCAATTTATATATATATATATGTATCATTGAAAATGTCATATTTCATGTACCATAGTAGTAATATTCAATATTTTAGACCGGAGGGAGGAGAGGGAGTAGAATTAGATCCCCACCCGCTGCACAACAGGCACTACTCTTGGAGATCGCGGTCCTCAATCATGAAAAAAATATTTTTCTCATAATAGATTCTTCTTAGATAATGTGTTCTCCTAATAATAAAGTTATATCAATGTGTTCAAAATTTAATAAAAATGCATCGATAATTCTGGCGTCTGCTATCAGATTACTCAAACGTATTTGAGATTTTGTAAATATAAGATAGCTGGCTTTTTCAAATAATGAAACGATTAAATGTATTAATATCAAAAAAGGTAACATATAGGTTCGAATATTTGTCGCTATAGCATAGTTGTATAATGCACCTTCCCCGATTAGGAAAGAGATCCAGATTCAGATCCCGGTGGCGCAACAACAATATTTTTCGATAAAATTGATTTTCAATGTATATCTTTCTAATTAATATATTCAATTCATATTAATGAATAAAATGACTTTAAATAAGAATTTGCACTCATGAAGCACAAAAGGAGGAAAAATATTGCAAAGAGCACACAAAAGGTGGTTAAAAAAAATGAGAACACCTCGTAACACACGAGTTATTTCAAAACATAATATAATTAATTATAATTCTTAATGTATTTTTTTCGCATAATATTTAGCTAATCAGAAATCATCAAAACACCCCCTCATATTGCATCATCTACTGGGTTTAAATCTGGGCTGTTCGGTGGCCACATGCCTGGCTCGATGAAATTAATATTTTCATGATGAAAAAAGTCGATTGTATTTCTGGCCGCGTGAGATGGAGCTCCGTCCTGCTGTAATGTCTAGCTATACTACAGGCTTTGTTTTAAAACTCTTTGATCATTTTCGTTATCGTATCGGAAGGTTTTATGGATGGTGAGACTGAATACTCAAACTTTTTTCTAGTCCCACATGTTACAGTGTATGTAAATGTGCTTGTGAGTATTTATGCTGTCTAGAGTAAGGTATTCAAATAGAAACAGAACGCACAAAATTTGGCGTATATTGCGGGATGATTTACAATAGCAGGTTCGACGAGAATAAAGTTAAATGCGCGAATAAAGTTGAAGATCGGAGTGTTGATGAAAGAACGGTCTGCGGAGAAGTGATAGGCTAGCTCTGAGGACATTGGCATTTTCTTATTGGTCAGTTCGCTGTCGGGTATCATGGACCATCGCAATACCGTAATATAAACCCTTAAGATAATACCTTCAACCCCACGTTGAGTCATATACAGGCTGGCCTAAAAAAAGTGAGAACATTTCGTAAAATATGATTAATTAGTAAAATATCAAAATTAGTTTAACAATATCAACAATAGCTTAAATAGTTTACTAATTTACTTACTTACCTATTTACCTATATTACGTTTTATTTCGACAAATTCCGGTCGCCATCTTTGATTATAAATTTTTCCATTGTTTATATTTGTTTTTTTCAAATTGTTGCCCAGAATAACAAAAATCACTACAGAAGACCGTATTCTGATCAAAAATTTGCGAATTGAAAAACGTTGGGGTGCTAGGAAAATGATCAAAGAGTTTCAAAACAATGCCAGACATTACAGCAGGACGGAGCTCCATCTCACACAGCCAGAAGTACAATCAACTTTCTTCGTCGTGAGAATGTTAATTTCTTTAGCCAGGCATGTGGCCATCAAACAGCTCAGATTTAAACCCACTAGACTATGCAATATGGGATGTTTTAATGATTTCTGATTAGCTAAATATTGTGCAAAAAAATAAGTTTTTAAATAACTCATGTGTTACGAGATGTTTGGGCCATTCTGTATATATTCAAGTTGAAATGAAGTGTACATTGTTCTTATATATGCTGTCTATGGATAGAGACATGTTTTACCATTTCTTAGTCGAAATGTCAAAGCGACGATGTTTGATTACATTTGAAAACTGTTCATCTGATTCACATTAATAGTACAAATAAAATAGTACAGTTGTATTTATTATTGTCTATCTATCGCTAGTAATAAAATGATTGTCTGAATTTGTCATTTTATTTAAATATTAAAGCAAATATCATCTTGAGTGTCCTCGGTGTCAAGATTAATGGTCTACGTTATTATAAACTTCTTATTAACTTTCGTGTCTCTTATCAAGCCAAAACATAGAAAGAAACATGAAAATGCGCGCCCTTAGTGAAAATTTGTAAAGAAATGACGTCGAGAAAATAAACCACCCGTTTGCGTTACAAATTTAACACCGGAAAGTTCGCCTTTATCCGAATAAAACGCAAAATTTATTCCATCTTTCTTACTAGACGCATAAAGAATTCATGCTTCACTCCAAGTTCTGAGGTTGCGACATCGTCGTGGCCCGCACTCTGAAATGTATGTGGCGCAAGCCACAGTCTAGGTCCCCCGTCTGATTAATAATCTATTGTTGAATGAAAATTACAAGATGCAGAATTTTATATGCAACAGCAAAATTATAAAATGCTTTTTACAAAAATTATAAAAATAATGTACAGATGGACCTCGACTTTCGTACGTTATACTTTCGTTCAATTCGCTATTTTGTACATTTTCTTTCTAAATTTATACAAAGCGCTATGATCGGTTCGTTCGTTGGCAACCTGTGTAGTTGTACGCTAACGATCCTTTATGATTGAACAATTAATTACACTGAGAACATTGAAATGGTTTCTCTCCAGTGTCCCTAAACACATGACTTTTTATGGTTCCTTTATGGTTACATTGCATAAAGTTAATACCCAGAATGTGAAAGCACGTGACACTTTAATTACACTGAGAACTTTGAAATATTTTATTGACTTTTTATGCCTCCTTTATGGCTGGATGGATAATTGCACTGTGAACATGAATAGAGTTTCTCCCCAGAATGTGAAAGCACGTGATATTTCAACAATCTTTTCTGATAACACGAATAATTACACTGAAAATATGAACATAATTTCTCTACAGTATGATCAGCACATATTTATTTAAGTTTCCGTTCCGATTGCGCGAATAATTGCATTGTGAACATGAAAATAGTTTCTCACCAGTGTGCGAAAGCACATCACTTTTTAATGTTTCTTTTTTGATTACACTAAGAGATATTTGAAAAGAAGAAGAAAAATATAATAGCATCAACTCTTGTTAAATTTATTAAGGAATAAATTCTCTTTCATTTACTTTTTATTTCGTGTTTAATCCCCTCTTCTTTCGTACATTTCGACTTTAGTACATTTTTGAGGAACCAATCGTGTACGAAAGTCGAGTTCTGGCTAAGCAGTGGGGGGAAGTGTCATTGTTTTACACATAAATAGTAATGATGTATGTAACGTTTGATCCAGGCAGAAGAATGATAAGTCCAGGTAACTATATTTTTCTCAGGGTCCTTAAGTGCAATTGAAAATATTTGGTTGGTGAGGTGTTAACATTTTTTTTAATACAAATATAAAATCGGGATTCGAACCTGTATCTTTTCCTAATAGCTTAATAAAAACGAATTAATAATTCTGACATCTCCGAAATCTCGAAAATTTGTTGTCAATACACTGTGTTGGTGTGGCATAATCGGTTAATGCAATTCCCGGATATGAAAAGATCCAGGTTCGAATCCCCGTAGCGACAACAATATTTTACGATAAAATTAATTTTATATGTATATCTTTCTAATTAATATATTTCATTTGTATTATTATTTGACTCTTTCTTGTTCAGAACGTGTCCCCTCATTAAAGTAAAACTAAATACTTTCATTAAACAAACATCAGGTATCTCATAGAGACAAAGCCATTTTTTATTATATTTAATGGAAAATATATTGAAGTATGTGGTAATTACAGGGCTTACGACCTGTCTTCGGCTGGCTTAAGTGATCACTTTACACCACGTTTATCAAATTTTTGAAAGTTGCGTATATGTGAGTATGTTAACTCGCTTCGAGTACCACTACACCATCGCCATCTATGAACCAAATTTGATAATTCATTTTTTTAAACTGCATATATCAATTTGATTCATATTTTTTTATTTTTCATTCTTCCATATATTTTCTATTAAATATATCATAAAAAATAGCTTTGTTTCTTTCTATGAGATATCTGATATTTGTTTAATCACAGTGCCTCTGTAGGTAAAACTCTAGTAATTGTGTTCTCTTGGACATGTTCAAATATTGCTGAACACTTTAGTTTCCTCAATTATGTCAATTGTCTTCTCGTTAGATTCTAATCAGGTAGTTTTGGCATCGTCATACCTTTGGGGACTCCGCACAACACCAGAAAATGTTGCATCATATAATATCACTCGCAAACTTAAAATGTAATCTACACAAATGGATAAAACAGCCAAGACTCAGATTTTAAATTGTGTCTCGCTAAAAATAACATGTAAGATGTTCGGTGGCTTTCCGCGGGACCTTCCAACTCCATAAACTACAGAATATGGTGTGATATTTTTTTAGATACATTTATTATTGTACTTTATAGTAATACATATTTTGTTAAATCACTTCCGGCCGTTAGATGTCAATGCGGGCGGATTGGATCATAAAACATAATATTATAGGTTCTTACGACCGCTAGATGGTATTTTATATTACGTTTTCTTCTGAGTGTAATAGCTTATTGATTGCGAATATTGGTTGTGAAGATATATATTTTATTTTTTGTAAAATGAATAGTACATATGAAAAATAAACGTAATAATTGCTTTACTAGACGTGGTCTGTTCTAAAGCGATTACCTGTACAGTTTTTAAAATTTGTAAATGTCAAGTATTATGAGCTTATTATGAGTTGTAAAAAGCTATGCGAAAAAAAGTTATGAAAATATTATTGTCAGTAATATACAATAGTCGGTGACAAGAATGTGTGGCTAGTTAAGTGAGCACAACTGACAAATGTTTCATTTTGCTTTCTACCCACATCAAGCAACCACTTTGTTATTTTTGATTTGAGGTCATTAATCACATTAGAACCATTAAGATCTAGAAAAAGTAATGTGAAAAAAGTATAATCAGAAGTTACGTAAAGATATTGAAAAAAAGTTATTAAAATATTATTGTCAGTAATATACAATGGTCGGTGATAAGAATGTGTGGCTAGTTAGGTTAGCACAAACGACAAATTGATTTCATTTTGCTATTGTAATTGAGTTTAAGGTTCCAGAATAAAAAATGTATATAAATGTATCAATTTTTATTTTTTTTATTTTTTTTATTTATTATCTTTGTTTTATTAACCACTAAAATGAGTTTAAATATAGGATGTCATAACTAACTGAAGAAGAAAATGGAATTTTTCGAAACCGGTAGATGTATTTAAACTCATTTTAGTGCTTAATAAAACAAAGATAATAAATAAAAATATGAATCTTAACCACAAAGATAGCATTGCTGATTTTAAAAGTATAATGTATAAATTGTCTAATTACACTTTGTTAACCCATTTCCCGCGGATGACACATATGTGAGTCGCGCCTTATATGTTCACATCGCGGACGACTCAAATATGAGTCGCCGTGTTTCACATACGCGCTGAGGAGCGGTGCAAATCGTACCAAAATCATTTGGAATCTTAATCCTACTGACATTTGTCGAGGATTATTACTAATCTTATAAACAAGCACGAAATAATAAAAGTCCTCGTATCATCCAGTGTCGCTCAGTTATTCAAATTCTATCTATGCGTGTAGAATGTAATGCGCTTCAAACTATAGAGTTCAATTTAATGTCAGCATTTAAAAACTTGTAAATGGTGTGGTTGCCTCAGAAATCAGCGCATGCGCAGATCACTACTTCACTCTAGTGCGTACGACCACAAATGGCGAATTTTGTTTACGTTTTTTTGTAGTTATGATTCTGATTTCCAAAAGAACAATATCAAATATCTCTAGAATGAGAAGTGGGCATTGCCAGGTGGCCTCACATTTATTCAGATTGAACATAATAGACTCCCCGATGTGTGAGTGTGGCGCCGAGGAGGAAACCCTTGACCGTGTCTTTTTTGCCTGTCCATTGCGGATCACAGGTTTTTTTTACAATAATCTTGTCAATGGTAATTTTCAACTCCCGGTTAACTTGTGTCATCTTCTTTCCCTTAACTCGCCACATTTAATCTATATAATAGAAAATTTCTTGAACGTCAATGGTATTAACTTGTAACGCAATATTCCCTATTCGATAATATTGCTGTACTGCTTTCTATGAAATAATGTTTTAATAATAATAATAGAGAAGGGTGGATTGCCTATTTAAAAGAAGAAGAAGAAGATTCTGATTTCCCGGAGGAGTTTGGTTAACCATTATCCCTTCCTGTCTGAACTTTTGAACACAACACCAGATACTTACTCGTCGAATATTAAAGGGAGTACAAATCAAATAAATCACCGTACTTTAAATATTGCTCAATATTGCAAATATCGGTGCCCTCCCGACCAGTGACTCATTGCGATGGGCAAATCATCAAATCACGCGAGTCAAACGATACCTCTCCCACTTACCTCACCTTGTTAGTTTACCAGCAATAACAATTTAATCTTGACTTTTTTCCGCTGGACACCCTACATACGAGGGGCAAGTAAAAAATAAGGTTCCTACATTTTTTTCAGGTATAAGGTATTTTTTATTGCAATAAATAAGTAAACCATCTGAAAGCTTGTACTTTATTCTATTTTTCTACATAGTCTCCTGATTTTTCTATGCATTTTTCCTGACGAGTTATCCACTTCTGAAAACCCGCTTCGAAGAATTCCGCCGCTAGGCCGCCGATGAACTTGGTGACCGCTTCTTTCACCTCTTCATCTGTATTGAAGCGTTGTCCACCCAAGTGTTGCTTCAATTTCGGAAACAAGTGGAAGTCGCTGGGAGCAAGATCAGGGCTGTAGGTGGCATGGTCAAGCAATTTCCAGCCGAATTTGTCCAGTAGGGCGGTGGTCTGTCGAGAGACATGCGGGCGAGCGTTGTCGTGGTGCAGCCTAACGCCCTTGGTCAGTATAATCGGTCAAAATGTTGTCGATGGTTTTTTCACAAACCTCAGGAACCTGGACAGCAAGCTCCCGAAGCGTTACTCTCCGATCTTCGAGGAGAATGCGCTCAATCTTCGCCACGACTTCGTCCGACACCGATGGCCTCCCACTCCTTTGCTCGTCGTGGACGTCTGTGCGTCCTTCGGAGAACTCCCTGCACCATTTGCGGACGTGTTGGACGCTGATGCAAGCTGTGCCATAAACTTCTTCCAACTGTCGATGAATTTCAACAGGTTTAAGCTTCTTCGCGTTTAAAAATCGAATCACCGAACGGATTTCACACCTGGCGGTAACGGCGATGGCGGGTTCCATAGCGGATGGATGTCAGGCCTTTACTGAGCGTCGCAGCGTTTGCTCCCGGTAGTGGGGATGTAGTTAAGGGACCAACAATCAAGGCGGTGTTGCCGGATTTCGCCTAGCATCTCGCGTGGCGAGTGTACAGCGTAAGGAACCTTATTTTTTACTTGGCCCTCGTATATAAAAATATAACAAAATTTAAATACAATATATAAACAAAGTAGCAAAACTACAAATAACAGATGAAGGGTATCAAAAATAAATAATATTAGTAGAAACAAATAAACACATGTGTCTTTAGTCGGGGAGTAAAAAGGAAGATGAAAACACACTGACGCTGAAGAACCTAAGACAATGGTTAAGCTAGTGTACTGTAAACAAAGTGAAGAGAGCCAACGTCCGTTGCACAAAAAGAAGAAGAAAATGGATTAGCGACGCTTTCTCCCATCTCATTCGCTAATTTATTGACAAATGTATTTCTGTATCTTCTCGCAAGCCGAGACCCTTACAGTTTTAACTTCGGCTAATTTTTTCGTGTTTATATCAAACCAAAGATGGCGCATGTTTGCGAATCTCCCGAGAGCCGGCCCCGGCCGCATTATTCAAATTGACGAGAACAAACGGAAACATTATTTGCCCCCGTAATGGCTGCAAATTTATTTCGGCTTGCTGGTTAATTTGATTCAATTTTAAAAGAAGGGTCTCTCATTTGCATTTCAACCGGTAGGCGATATCGCTCGACTTCAGCTCTAGCAGAACTAACAAATTCCGATGAGGAAATTCGTAAACTGTTTCGATTGCAAGCTTAAATTAGAAATTACAATTTCTTTTATACGTGCAAGTGACAAGATGTGGAAATGGAAAAGTTTATTCAATTAAACATAAATTAGAATAATAGAATATAAATTAATAGTCATAACACACTTGTTAAGAACGTGAATGGTGTATTTATCTGCATACGAAGTAATGTTAATGCACTATGTACAAACTTTCCTATGCGGCACATAAGAAAGTTCATTCCAGTCCAGCTGAAAATTTTCAAGTTTAATATTAAATTTTTAAAAAATGCAATTATTCTCATATTTTATTTACATAAAAATTGAGTTTAACGATGTGGATTTTACGTTTTATAAACAGTATCGTTTAAATGCCCAACTGTGTGTGGAGTGGCCCCGTCTTGCTGAAATTGTGTTCTGTTGTTGAACCCGGGAAACAGCTGCAGTTGAAGATCATTCGGCAATACACGTCAGCAGTGACTGCATCTCGCTAGTTAAAAAAATAAGGGCCAATTATCCCTCGGGCAGAAATTATACACCACACTGTCGTTTTTGGACAATGGCGTCCCCTTATATTGTCGGGGCACCGGTATCTCGTGTTCTGTTTGTTAACATAGCCATCGATATGAAAATGTGCTTCTTCAGTAAACAATATATTTCCAAGCATTCGTGCTGTTCCAAAACGTTCCAACGTATAATAGAATAGTCATTTTTGTTGAAAAACTGCACGATTTGCAGTTTATATGGGTGTAAGTTTCTTTTTCAAAATAACGTCAACTGTCAATTTTTTATCCCAGTACAGGCTGCAATCTTCCTTATCGATTTGAACTTGAGCCACATGTTCTAGCGTCGCTGCTGACGTTGATGGTCCTGAAAGAGTTTGGTTAACCATTGTCCTTTCTTGTGTGAACTTTTGAACCCATCACCGGATAAGTTGAGATAAGTGAGTCCAAAAACCCGAAAGAATCACCGCACTTTAAATATTGCTCAACCGCGAGCGCGTGGTGAGCTCCCGACCAGTGACTCATTGTGACTGGCAAATCCGCAAATCATGCGCGTCGAACAATATCCCTCCCACTTACCTCACCTTGATAGTTTACGAGCAATTACAATTCAATCTTGATTTTTTTCCGCTGAACATTCTGTATACAGCTAAATCTTTAAGCTTTGTGTCAAATTTCTGTAAAGCAAATAAATTTTAGGCTTCTGGTAACTCTGCTAGTTGTTGCTACACTGTTAAATTCGTATTTTGGTGGATTCAGGGATCTCCATAAAATCACATAACAAGACTTTTATTATTTAGGAGAACACATTCTTATTGTGAAGTTGTAATTATTCAGAACAGACGGTCTGTGATATTTTAAATATATTAATTATAAAGATATACATATAAAATCAATTTTATCGAAAAATATTGTTGATGCGCCACCGGGATTCGAATTTGAATTCGTATTTGAGATTCTGTAAAAATAAGGTAGATGGCTCTGTCAAATGATGGAACGATTAAATGTATTAATATCAAAAAGGTAACATAAAATTGTCGCTAAAAATAATGTCGCTGTAGCTTAGTTGGATAAAGCACCTTCCCCGGTTAGGAAAGAGATCCAGGTTTGAATCCCGGTGACGCAACAACAATATTTTTCGATAAAATTGATTTTATATGTATAACTTTATAATTAATATATTTAGTTTTGTAAATAGCTCAGTAAATGTTTGCCGTTTCATCGTTCAGGCTGGCAACCGTGAATGCCCGGTCAATGTTGATTTTATGCTCTTTTGTCATATAGCACGCTATGCCAAAGATGATGAGAACATGTTTTATTTTTTCACACCTATAACATGTTCAGCTGGAAGAGATCGTGGAATAATTAAGAAATAAATAACGAATGGAACGTGAGATAATAATTGAAACTATTCCGCGCATCTAGTGAAAACGTTGGCTCCTGACGTCGACTATAACCGACGCCGGTTAGCGAACTCGCTCCGTTCTGTTTTATTAATGTTCCACTTATGTCATCAAATTATTCTCGGGTCTTTGAAAAAAATACATTTTACAATTCGGGTGTATTTTCTTTGGGAGTGTTATTCCATTATGACGGATGGCTTCACGCCCGCGTCGCTCGTCGCGGTGCCGCCTCGGCGTCGGGACGCTGTTTGCTCCTGAAATTGAGATGAAACCCCAGAGATTTGGATTAAAATAAAACATTATCGTGTCGCAGACTTTGCACAAGATGTCCTGTGTAATATTCAATTTTGAAACCGTGGAACGGAGAGAATTTCGAGGCTTTTGAAGGATTATTTCTAAAGGGATTTTTGAAGGTTTGCTGGGTCCCTGTTGCTCTTTGGCGAATAAATGAATTCTTTGTAAATATTCCAACGAATTTGACGCCTAATCAAAATATAACGTTTTGAATATTGTAATGAACCATATTTTAATTATAATTGATACCATTGTATTGCGTTATATAGTTTGAATGACATAATGAAATAAATTTCAGACATTTCAGTACCATAGATAAGTCAACTTGAGATTGGTAAAAAGAAACGAAATCTCAAACCAGTATACATAACTTATTAAGAAGAACACATTTTTATTGTGATAATAATAATAATAATAATGGATAATTTGAATAGCGCCATTTTCGTAAAAACTTTCACCTCAAGGGCGCTTATTCAGAAGACTGTGCCTTCAAATAATGGAACGACAGATCTATTAATTTGAAAAATGTAACATATGAGTTCGAAAATTTGTCAACAAATGTGCTCTCTGATTGGAAAGAGATCCAGGTTCGAATCCCGCCACCAACAACAATATATTTTACGATAAAATTGATTATATAAGTATATTTTTGTAATTAATTAATTTAATTAGTATTTAAAAGTGCTTTGATTTATGAGAGACTTATTTTTATTATTTATCTTTGTTTAATTAACCACTAAAATGAGTTTAAATACATCTACCGGTTTCGAAAAATACCATTTTCTTCTTCAGGATGTCATAACTAACTAAAACATATATATAACATATATATAAACATAAAGATATATGTTTTAGTTAGTTATGACATCCTGAAGAAGAAAATGGTATTTTTCGAAACCGGTAGATGTATTTAAACTCATTTTAGTGGTTAATTAAACAAAGATAAATAATAAAAATATGAATCTTAACCACAAAGATAACTTTGCTTATTTTAAAAGTATATGAGAGACTTGACTAATGCGCACAAATATCATTTTTACACATAAATATCTACGGCTATCTATTCACCCAACTGACGAACGGAACAACAACGGTCAATGGACTGACATTTAACATTTGATACGTGAAATGTACATAATGATGAAAAGTGAGGCACGAAGTGGCGAATTTCTAAGACATTGTGTGTACAACGATGCACTTGAAAAGTCGAAAGTTGTCATTAAATAATCAGATTGGAGTATTATTCATGTCTAAAATAAAAAATATGGACCTGTAGGGGTGAGGTAATCTCGTAATAGCAGTCGAAATGTGTGATCCGAGTTGTCGGGTGCATTACTAACGGTTGTAGGTTATGCAAGTCGGATCAGAAGGTTTTCTACATGGTGAGATTGAAGGCCCTATCTCTCTTCGAGTCTCACGCGTGTGGATGTTTGTCGCAGTGTATATGAATGTGGTTGGTGCTTGTGAGCAAGGATTTACAAAAGTTGGCATTTATTAAAGTTAATTTTCTCACGTAAAGTTCATGACGGAAGACGCTCGCTTGAGGTGTTACTGGAAAGAGAAGTGGAGAAGTGCCCGTATCGATGTATAGATATCTATATACCAAGCGGACGATGGCTGTGAAGTGCCTAGATTGATAGCCAGATACTGTAGGGCACATGCAGGTCGCCTGCAAACCATTAAGATTGATATTATTTTTGTGGTGACTTTAGAAGTACCACCAGATTCCCTTGGGGTTCTATCCTCATTTCGTACTTTCGAGTTGCCTGGGTTGAGTCCTTGTAATAATAACTCAGTGTCCAATGGTAACGAGTATACTTTATTATAAATAATATTTACCGTAGTTGACAATTATATAACTCAGAGATAGACTATCAACTATTGCGAATTAGCGATGGAAAAGAAACCCGTTCCCCCAGTGATGGCCTCTTATAACCATCGTCTCACTCAACTCACACACATGTCCAAAATGACAGTTCTCACATATTAGATTAAATAAAACACAATCACTATAAAAACCACGAATTTTATTACACACCAACCGGTTTCGTTTAGCTCAAGCCTCATCAGGGCATATTTAAAACTAACGATAAAAAGTCGAATACTTTCAAACTTTGTGGATACGGAACGAATGATAGAATGCACAGTTATTGGTATGTATGTTGAGAATTTATTTGTATTTCGACTCGCTCCTTGCGCGCGCCGTGTCGTAGTACGTGTTATGACTGGTCTTTGAAGGACAGGACGAAACAAAAAGTTTTTTGACTTGTTCCATGTTTTGAGCTCTATAGCTTTATCTCGCTCTATCTAAGCTCTATCTATAATTTGTCCTAATAACAATTCCTTTGTATGTAAAAATCCATTAATTGTGTGTTCTTGGACATACTCAAATATCGTTAATATGAGATAATAATGTTTAGCATCATGGTATATCTATTTAAGGTATTTGAGGATTATATAGCTTATATTCCATTGAGCACTTAGACTGATGAATTTATTTTAAAAACTTTTTCAACAAAAAATATCTTAACACTTCACATTACGAGCCGTTCGTGCAACTCCCGTGCACTTACGCGTTATTACCAACACTCGCATTATTTTAAAAGGCAACTTATAATATTCTCCGCTACAAAGAAAAATTCACCTTTCAAAGAGCACTTTGAATCCAAAGACGAGCTCCGACAAAGTTGTAAAAAACAAAGTTTTCAGACTCAAACAAATATCACAGACAGAAACAAATATCACACTAGAGAAGGAGCTCGCGACTACATTGAGTGAGTCCACTTTACATTTTCGTAAAAGTTAAGGCCAGACGCCTTTCATTTTCACAAAGGCTCGATTCTACAACCATGAGGTTTTCCATGTACAATTTGCAAAGGCATTCAAGTTAATCTTGTTATTTTTAAAATATTGTTTTGCTTTCAATCTGAAAAATAAGTTTATAAATAATCCATTTGCGATACAAAATATAAGCATTTTGAATTCGAAACGTAAATTCAACACCGAAAGGATCCAAATGAACGAATTTGAAATGCGCGATCTCCGAGTAGCGCGTCCCGCACAAAGGAATACGATAATTCCGGTCGTAAATCGGAATCACCGCAAGGATTTGAGGGAAGGGAAGTAAGGGAACCTCGGTACAGGATGAGGTCGGTGAGGGGATAGGGATTCCAGTCAAAGGACCAGTGATCTCGGGAACCGGGATTCGGAAGGACTGCTCGCCTTACCTTGTATATGACACCTCCTTTATCCTTCCAGTCGCCGCCGAGATCACACAAATGGCACGCGGATGAGCAGATCTCCGCTTCCATTTGAAGACGGCGATGTCACAATTTCACCCACGGTACAAACAAACAGCAAACAATACGTGATCAAAACACAATATCTCATAATTCAGTGCTGGTTCACTGGAGCTGAAAGTCCACACCGCGAATACTTAGGATGGGAATTTAGACGGGGAAATGTATTAATAACATGGGACGCGACCGATTCAAAAAAACGTGCCAAAAATGTGTTTACGAATTCGGAACAGGTATATTTTAATGAAAGTATGGAAGTTGATGAAACGCGGATTTTATATTAAGTATAAAATATGTATGATAGTAGAACGAAGATTTTAAAAGATAGCGGAGCGAATCGTGTCGGGGCCGATCGGGACGAGTGCGGGTGTCGCCCATGTCGTCGATCACCTGGGAATGGCAAAGATGGCGGTGAACAAATTTTATTATGAAATTGCAATTTCAGAACACGGTTTTTATGTATTATTTAAAAATGAAATAATCGATCTGTGTTTCATTTATAATGACTTCGTGGCGAAGATTTAGAATCCACTTTATTTACTTATTGAGTAAGGCATTTAATTTTGATTATTTTAATTCTTTAGAAATGGAATTGGAAAAAAGGTTAAAATTTTTTTTGCACGTAATGTTAACCAAGCATAGGGACCACTTCTGAATGAATGGAGAGGAGGACATTCTTCTACTATTAAAAACAACATATATAAATATTATCAGAAGAAAACAAGATAAATAAAAAGGACCCAACTTGTTTAGTGACAATTTTCATCTTTTCAATCATTAATAACTATTTTTGACAAAAAAAATTAAATACAGTAAAGCAGCAAAAAATGCATTCAAAGATTTCTTGAATTTTAATCTAATGTTGGTCGGGGTAAGTGCATCTAAGTCGCCTTATGACGTTATAAATTGGATTCCAGTGCCGCAATCTATTAAGGATTGTTATAAATCAATATTTGACGAGACGGTCCAGAGATTGTTATTAAGCAGATCATCAAAGTCATTTTCATTATTTTAACAATTTTTCATATATAATACAACTAGATGCTCAAATTTGGGGTAATCTAGTTATATTATTTATAACGTATCTACTAATGTAATCTACTCGTACAATTTTCATAAAAAGCTTTTAATATTCTATACAGGATCATTAATGGTATGATAGATTGAGATCATCGAGACACAATTCATTGTTTTATCACAGTGGTAATGTCAGAACTCATGCACTAGCTAACTTCGCAGTCCCCAGGGGAATGAGTATGCGGAGGTAGTCGACATTTTTGCTGTTAATTTAATTATTTATAGGACTACACTATTACAATTTATTGTGTCTTAACTCAATCGTGACGGATAAATTGTTAGTTCACATTATAAATTTATTTTTAATTTTGATTATGTAAAAGCATGCTGAAACTGAGTAATATTTTTCTGTGTGTATTACACTTCTGTTGTAATTTTCTATTATTATACAAATTATGTTAATGCCTGAATCGGGCGTGTGTAATAATTAATAAATATCAGCTATCCTAAAAGGTTACATTCCAATTTTTAAATTAGGAAATAGTTAATGATCCTTGTATCAAAGTTGCATCAAAGTCACAGCATCATCTTACGAAGTTTGAGAACAATTCAAAGTTTATGTTGATGATTTATATGTCACCCTGATTCACCTTACCTTATTAATTGGTAAAAATGCGTGGAATCAGGCGGCAATTACATTGATTAATAAAGTTGTTTACTCAAATGTCGTGTTTAATAAGTAAATATGTAATGGGAAAAATATATTAAAATGTTAGTAATTACCATCCAAATAAAACGAGTTCTTTATAGATCTGATAGATGACTTGGGGCATAGTGAAATTTATTTAGAAAATCCATCGCAAATGTACTCGTATATCATAAATCATTATTCTATGATAATATTCGAACATGTTCAAGAACACACAATTGCTGTATTTTTACCTATAAAGACACTGTTATTAAATAAATATCAGATATCTCATAGAGACGATACAATAAGCTATATACAACTTTCAAAAATTTGATAAATATGGAGATTGAGGGGTGAGAATTGGTGAACGTTATATATAAAGTGATCACTTAAGCCAGCCGAAGACAGGTCTAAAGCCCTGTAATTACCCCATACTTCCATATACTTTCCATTAAATATAATAAATAATAGTTTCGTCGCTATGAAATATTTTATTTCATTATTCTCTGATTTATATATATGGTAAATATTTGTAAGTATTTTTCATATCATATATAACATTTATATTGAGGATAGCCAAAAATTTTAATTATTAAATGCGGTTTTAATATTATACAGTTGTCCCAAAAGTCTTTTTCATTTTTGTTCATTTCATTTCAGAACAGACGGTCTGTGATGTTTTAAATACTAATTTAATCTATTAATTATAAATATATACATATATAAATATGAATTAAATATGCTACCAACATCACAGAATATTCTGAATAATTACAACTTCACAATAAGAATGTGTTCTCCTTAATAATATAAGTTGTATCAATGTGTCCAAAATTTAATAAAAATGAATTGATAATTCTGGCGTCTGCTATCAGTTTACTCAAAGGTATTTGTGATTCCGTAAAAATAATGTAGATGGCTTTTAAAAATAATGGAACGATAGATGTTTTAATTTGTAATGAAAAATACTGGCGTTATAACACAATTGGTAGCGTACTTCCCCGGATTGGAAATAGAGATCCAGGTTCGAATCCCGGTAGCGCAAAAACAATATTTTTCGACAAAATTGATTTTATATGTATATATTTATAATTAATACATTAAATAAGTATTTAAAACATCACAGACCGTCTGTTCTGAATAATTACAACTTCACAATAAGAATGTGTTCTCCTGTGTTGACAACCCTGATTACTTAATACAAATTTACTCGAATAATTTTTAGGAAAAAATTTTAGAATGGGACTCGTAGTTAAATTTAGTTGGTTGTTTATAATTTTTTGATTAGTTTTACACGCTTTATTTATCTCCAACGATTCCAAATTATTTAATTTGTGACCAACACCGTTTATATGCAAAATTAAAAATCCCAATTTTTTATCCAAACCATGACCATTTTCTATCAAATGATTAGAAAATTCTGAAAACCCACTATTGTTCAAACATCTCAAATGCTCCCTTCTCTTACATTAAAATTTCTACCCGTTTTGCCAATATAAAATGCAGCACAATCCTTGCAACTAAGTTTATAGACACCATTATTGTTAAATTTATCATCTTTGTCTTTAGAATTTATGAGTAAATTTCCTATACTATTATTTGTATAAAATGCCGGTCTAATGTTTCGTGGTAGGTGTTTAGATATTTGATTCGAATAGTTATTTTTGTATAAAATCCTACGCCAATAATCATTTTATAATTTTTTTTATCTGTGATTTATATAAAAATTGATTATTATATTATTTTAATTTATTTTTTAAATGTATAAGATATATTTTACTACGATAATACGAGAACTAACTACCACACAAGTGCAACAATTTTATAGATATACCCCATGACAGCTTGTCTATTTGTAAGAGAACCCTGCAGTTGATTCTGGAACATCGACAGCTTTGTGGTGACTTGTAAATACTATATTTTTATTTATGTTTACAAATCAAAAAATAATTTATTTTGTCTAAGTTTCAATATTTTATTGAGTTATTCTTATTTTATTTTTTTTACTAATATTGCTTTTAAATGTTGTTATTATGATTTTCTTTTCTTTGTTTATTTTTTTTTTTCAATGGTACTATGTACCGTATGCATACATAAATTAATACATGATATCATCATCATTATTAAACGTTTTCTACCCACTACTGGATGAAGACCTCCCCAGTATCTACATTGCTATTCGCTGCTACATTTTACATTTGAGCTATCGGCCTCTCGCTTCCTCTCTGCCATCATTGAATGGTTTCATTCATTCAACAATTGTTCAACTTTCTAACAATGAGTTAATTAATTAAGTTAATTCAATTATATCAACTGCTCTGGTCTGTTCTTTGTTGTGACGCCCAACGTATATTATTTTAAATCTCTCTTTTTTTGATAGTCCGTGTTTTGCTGTTTATTATTAAATAACGTATAGCTAATTTTCACTTTATAAAGTATTAAATTTTTTAAATAAGACATAATTATTAATTATGTAACGAGCCAAAAAGTAAAATAGGGACATTTTTTAAATTTTTCAATTTACGTCCAGTATCGGTGTGTGTGTGTGTGTATGCACCCATTTAGGTAAATATATGCCGGTAGCGGCGTACAGGGCGTACAGGCTATATCATTATAATGGGGTAAGGGGTCCCACACACGCTTGTAACTCATGTCACGACCCGCCACATCGGAGTTTTACACACTCCCCGCGAGTTAAATAATGAATTATTCAACTTGGCCTTACAGACTATCCGGGAAAGAATTATGTTTGGGCTGGAAAGAAAATGACGGTGAAAAGACCATGCATATCAAGTGGGGGGGTGGTGAATTACGAGAGTGAATGATGGCGCTCAATCCTCTCATAATTTAATTGTCAATTTAAAAATGTTAATATTTATGATATCATATTGTACATACTAATACACATTATATCGTAGAATCTAGAAATTTATCCACGTCGTACTTCATGACCTTCTTCCTTCTTCTACTTTCCTCTTTCATGTAGGTATTAATATATAGTGGTCTCCATCAGATAAGACTTGGCTTGTAATACACTTTCACAAGTGCTGGTTCCGAGTCACTCTCACAGTTGACACAGGACTTCCTATTGGCTGACGGGAATACAGTGGGCCTCACACATAGTGTGATATTTCTTCTCTTATTGTTTTGGTTGACTCACACACGGGGACGTATGCATCCAAACGTGACACTTCTTTTCTAGGCTTTTACTCATAATATAACAGAAGAATTGAATTTTTTTCCTTATTTTAAGTTAATATTCTTCTTCCTCATTAGTCCCCCATAATCTCCAAGAACTTTTCTCA
Source organism: Eubasilissa splendida (assembly GCA_031772225.1). Classification (NCBI taxonomy): domain Eukaryota; kingdom Metazoa; phylum Arthropoda; class Insecta; order Trichoptera; family Phryganeidae; genus Eubasilissa; species Eubasilissa splendida. Next base: position 2,398,439 of record CM062862.1, read on the forward strand.
TTGTCCTGCAGATCTTAGGGCTGTCATCAAAGAAGTTCTTGTGGCATTTTTCACTCGGTCAGTTCAACGGAGGAGAAATCTCATTTGATGTGGCCTAACATAACAAGCATTTCCACTGCATGGGGTCGCTTTTCTAATTAGTTTTAATAAAACTAATAAGAGTCGCTTTACTAGTTAGTTTTAATAAAACTAATTAGAAAAACGACTTAACTTAATTGGGAAAACACTTTAATAATAGAAAGTTATAGATTCATGTTCCATAATGTCATTCATATGTATTGACTGCAATAAATAAATAGTGTCTTTATAGCGTCTGCTATCTGTATTTGTAATGTATTTGAGATTCTGTAAAAATAAGGTAGATGGCTCTTTTAAATAATGAAACAATTAAATGTATTAATATCAAAAAATTAACATATAGGTTCGAAAATTTGTCGCTACAAATATTGTCGCTGTAGCATAGTTGGATAATGCACCTTCCCCGGTTTGGAAAGACATCCAGGTTCGAATCCTGGTGGCGCAACAACAATATTTTTTGATAAAATGAATTTTATATGTATATCTTTCTAATTAATATATTTAATTCATATTTAAAATGTATAGTATACTAATTACAAATTTTTTATTTGTGTATATTAATTTTCTTAGCTAAGAAATGAAAGGAATCTCGGATATATCCGGGTATTTATTTGGGTATGGGTCTCTCGCTGGAGTTGTTGGGATGGACGATACCGTGAAGAGCAGTGGCTAGGGAGACCTAACGGAGCATTCTACTGACTCTCCCTCGCACCTATTGCGACCTGGACAGGGTGAATTTTTTGGGGGTGCATGATTTCTATAGCTACATAGTAGCATAGTTGGATAATACACCTTCCCCGGTTAGTAAAGAGATCCAGGTTCGAATCCCGATGCCGCAACAACAATATTTTACGATAAAATTAATTTTATATTGTGAGGTGTGTGCTACGGCAGCCCCTCCACCGCCTAGCTACAACGGAGAGCATGATAGTGAGTTTTTCGTGATCAGATGCTGCCTACTTACCATAGTGTGTAGATCTATCTTAACCATCTTCTGGGAAAAAATAAAAATTAGATTTGATAAGTGATATTCCAGAATAAAAGAAAGAACAAGTTTTAGTTGAATTTATTCAAATGATCCATGGAACATAACTACTTTTATAAATTAAACTCTAAAAAATGTTGGTAAGGAACTACTTAACAGATGACGGATGAAGATAATAATACGTAATACGTCGACCTGCGTCAACTCCTCTTGTTCCCATGGCAAAATATGGCATCGTCACGCATCCGTCTCTCGCGGTGTCCTGGCAGCAGCCTCTGCCGAGGTATCCGAGTCCCTGGCAATTTTGGCCAGGTACTCCTTCCACCAGCGGCACATGCACGCGTCCTTTTCTCCCAGGTGGACCATAGTGAGATAATGTCGACGGGTGTTGGGAATAAACCGTGATTTTGCGTGGTAAGATAATGTAAAAATGTAGGAAAAATTAATATCGTCCGAAAGAAGATCATAAGGTAGAAAGAATTGTAAAGTAGCTTAGAAGAATTTTATGGAGACATAAAAAGAAGGATTAAAAAGAATAATTCAAAAGAAGGATAAAAAATAATAATTCCAAAGAAAGAATTGAAAAGAAGGAGAGAATAGATATTTAAATATTTCCTGCAACAATATAAATTTTTACGATACAGTTAGAATTTGTAATGCTAGAAATGAGTGCGTTACGAGATCGATTAAATAACCGTTATATTTACCCGTCAATCGTCATCCTCCATTTTGGCGTCGTATCCGCTCCTGGATTGCGTTCAGGCTCCATCTCAATGCAAAAGTTCCGAAACGTGCGGGACGGCTACCGCCGCCCGCAGGGCGCGTCATCTTCCAGCTTGACACACGAATGCAAAGTGAGCTCCTACTTCCACGGGTCCGATACGTACACCCGGTCGCCCTAGCGACGAAGTTTTAAACCGGTTGTCGGCGTTTCGCTCTGTGCGTGAAATTTACCAGCCACGGTGATTGTATTTTAATTTAGGTACTACTGTTATTTACTTCTTGTATCCTAAAATTATAATTTATAATTTTAAATTCATTTAAATTCGACATTACGATATCTTGTGTCTTCTCTCCCTTGACTTCAGAGTCCACGACTCTACACCGTACAGAAATACCGGGTGCACCGGAAACCTCGCAAGTCTGACCCGGTTGTTTTGATTATACTACGGGCTTTGCATTCGCTCTCATTTTTATTTTTGCTAACCCTTCCCAAACCATGCAGTAACAGGTCTACCATCATAATTAAACCTGTAATATTTCTGTAAATACATGCAACATAAAATTTATATTTTAGATAATTTTAAAGAAAATATTAGCGCTTAGGTATGACTAGTGAAAAACCAATTATGAAAAGGGAATCGTACAAAAACAATTATTTTTCCATTCAATCCATTGTAAAATTAATACGTTGGTAAAAATACAATTTGTGATATGAAAGACAGAGATCACACACTTTTTTCACAGTGAAAATAACAACAAACATACAAATATAATTGTCTCTTTCTCACTAATTAAATGAAGAGAGATAAAATGGAAGGACACATTGTATACGACTTAATGAATTCTCTAAATTATATTATTAATATTTTTATTTATTATCTTTGTTTTATTAACCACTAAAAATTATTCGAGTAAATTTGTATTTAGTAATGATTTGAGTTAGGTACTAAAATTTTTTTTTTTAAATAGATTCTGTCAAAGAAACAATATATGTTTTAGTTAGTTAGTTTAAACTCAATTTAGTGATTAATAAAACAAAGATAGTAAATAAAAATATGAATTTTAACCACAAAGATAATATTGCTAATTTTAAAAGTATATTTGAGGGTTAGGACGGTGGTTAAATGATATACATGTGATTGGCGCGTGCGTTGAGGTTTATTGTGACAAATGATAAAAAACAATGAAGACAGATAGAAATGAATACAGTGAATGAAGATGTAAGAAATGATGAAATGCTTTGAAGTGGTGGTCTTGCTCGGCTAAGGCGAGCCGGCAAGACCGCCCTTGTGAAACGCTGAAACTGGAGAGACTGTCTGGCGGTGAATTGACCCAGGCTTGTGGCAGCAGCCGGCAGCGCTGTCGCTAGCGTCGATGCCGATTGAGATGGGGGTAGATTTGAATCATGGTCGCTACATATATATTATTAATCATTTTTTTCAAAATTGAATGCTCAATATTTAGAGTAAATTCGTGCCATTAAAGCCATTTAAGCTAATAAAAAGATATTTTGTAATAGTTATTTACGGTAACGCGAGCTGCGTTCGGGTTTTCTATATCATGGCATGGTAAAGGTTAAAATCCGTTTATTTCTCGAATAACTGATTTAAGCCAATAAATGGTAAATCAAATCCCCTTCAGAAATCAAATATGTGCTTATGAATAACGATATCCGTGAATTTAATAATATAATCACGTATATTTTTATGAATCCAATATAAATTGAAGTGGGAAAGTTTTTCGCAAACTCATTTTCCATTTTACGACCTAATTTTTGGGCCGCTGTATGGGCCATAAAAAATTCAGCGCCTTAAATGGATTTCTCGAACCGGAAAATATTTGTCAACAAAATAATCACATGGAGGGTGCTTTGTGGCATTCGGATGTTTCTTTCATAATAACAATATGTACCCGTGTAAATATTTATGCTATTTCGCCCAAAAAATACTTGAGGCAGGTAGGCTAAGAGTATTTATTTAATATTTTAATTCATCTTTCTCCCGACCTTTCGTCACACCTCATTCACACTCGTGTGTTTAGCCTCAGGTAAGCCTGTGCTATATGTATGTCTGTCTACAATTATGAAGCTGTTTCGTTGGTAAAAATATTATCAGGCCTCCCTACGCGTTTATCATTTTTCTAGGTCTATTGGTACTAATACCTAATGCTAGTATTAAAGATTTCATCAGCCTCTGCTCAGGTTCCAATGAATGAACATGCAATTTCAGTTTATTTGTATATTCAGTAATATCGACAATTTTCGCTTACATGTTTATTTTCATGTCTCTTCGTGTGATGCCCAACATACGTCTGTCCATACCTCTTTGCGTTACTCTAAGTTACTGAACCTCCTTGTTGTTGAGGGTCCATGTTCTGGAGGCATACCTGATCACTGGAAGGATGCATTGATTGAACACTTTTCTTTCTAGGCACAATAGAAGATCATTTTTGTAAATCATATTTAAACGTTTATCAAATTTCTGCTCATAGTTTTAGACATATATTTTTATTTTTATTTATTTATGTACCCAGCTACAAGCCTGTGATTAATCCTACAATGTATGTTTGACGCGCGGACTGATATAAATAAATATTAAAGCCTGTATAATCTATCTCTGTATAAATGGTATACGAGTGTACCTATGTGGAAAATATTCGTGACTAATCTGCATTGTGCAATTCTTTTTTGTTTTAGTAAAACACGCAGTTTTCCCTTTATAATTTCAATATTGAAATTTTCAAAATGTCCTCCTGACGCCAGTAGTCTGCTATAATTGAGATTATTTATGAAAAAAAATTGGCTACTTTAATAGAGACATTAGTCTAACAAAGTATCCAGGACTAATAAGTGTATTATACAATTATATGTTCACTTCTTGTGTACAAAAACATTTATGTCAATAAAGGTGTTTGGGTGTGTATAAATATATTTATTTTTGAACGAAAATATTACACTGTGCCTTCCCCCTCCCTTCCCGTCCCTTCCCGGCCGCGTCGCCGACCAGTCGATTGGCGACGTTATACGTGTATGGAAAGGATTACAATATTATAATTATTCGAGGCTTCGCTTGTATACTGTATCGGAACCTTTGACGAAATATTGATTAACATATACAGTCCACATTTTAGAGATGTCTGCAGAATCCGGATTAACACCTATTCCTTCCGTATCCCGAATTCTTCCGGCATCTATGCTTATACGCAACAAAAGGTTTATCTTATCTTATCATCTTCTGGACAAATAAGTCTAGCCAATTGTCACTTGAGAATACAGATTATTTAGACAACATTTATTTATAAACATATTTTTATTGTAACAGAGCTGAATATATTATAATATAACATGATAAATACAAGATACAATTATATTGCAATTAAATATTCGTAGCTTATTGTGTGGGATGGAGTAGACTTCTCCTTTGATATATACAGCGTTGTTCTGGATACTTTTCTAGACTGAAGTCTGTGTTAAAGTAGACAGTTTTTTTCGTGCTGTTTTGGTGTTATTTAAGACAAATTATTATTCGACTGACCGCTCGCTAGCGGCGAAGGAGGGAAGGGAAGGTTAGTTCGCACAAAGTAAATTAAATGTAAAAATATTATTGATAGAATCAGCATTAACTTTGTAAAGTTTCAAAGATAAAACATAATGATAATAATGATTATTGGCATAGGATTTTATACAGAAATAACTTTTCAAATCAAAAGTCTAAACACTTATCACGAAACATTAGACCGGAATTCTATACAAATAATAGTATAGGAATTAGGATAATAAACACAATATATTAATTGTGAAGTTGTAATTATTCACAACATAAGTTGTGTGATATTTAAAAATATGAATTAAATATATTAATTAGAAAGATATACTATCAAATATTGTTGTTGCGACCAACGGGATTCGATTCTGGATCTCTTTCCTAACCGGGAGAAGATGTGCAATTGAATACAACAACATACATATATATGGGCGATAGAGCTAGACATGGTATACGCTAGAAATTCCTCAGCTGTACCCTGGCATTATCCATATTTTGACCATCCACACAGTAATAAAGATCGCTACTAACATGGACTAATATTGCTGTGGTCCTCTGCGTGTAATAGATTTCTCTCCGATGCATTGTTGTTCTGGATCTCCGATGTTGATTTTTGTATGCGCTTTTCCGGCCTCCGCGTATTATTTCGACCGGCCAAAATATTATCTACGGAGCGTCAATTATTAAGAGATCCTCTTCGACTGGCGGCGACCTTCACATCGCATAGACAAATCACACCACAACAAAAAAAAAACCCAGGGGTGCCAGTCGAAGGTATCAAAACGTGCGTAAACAGCTGCTTGTTCAGGGTCGTAGGCGGTGATAATGATCTCTTTGTTTGATGCTTTCTTCTTAGTAGTCTTGTACGATCTAAGTAGAATAAGGGGACGAAAATGATGGCAAAATAAATAGTATTTGTTGCGTAAAAGCATAGATGCCGGAAGAAACAAGATATTCGGAAGGAAGTTCCACTCACCACAGTCCCGATCTTCTAGCACCTCCAAGGTGGACTTAACTTTATATTTTGTAACACAATCTCCGTTCGTGATCTTGAGTCCTTCAGATTGCACAGGACAGACACTTAGACACGCGTCTCACTCGTTTGTTATACTGCGAAATTTACTCGTTACCGCACCGGTTCAGGGTCGCCGATCGACTGACTCGGAGGTAAGTGATGAAGGTAGGGGAGGTGGAAGGCACAGTACATTACACAGTACAAAGTCTTAAATTTTGGACTAAAATTCAGATCCTTGTGGTACACCGTAAGAACTTATTATTTTATCATTTTCTCGAGCATTTTGTAACGCAATACCCTTTTTTTAGTTTAAAACACATTTTACTAATAAAGATTTGTAGGTTTTTGTAAAACGAAGGTTAAAACTAAATAATGTAACATTTCTTCATGGTTAGTAAATGAGACTTTTACACTTTTATGGCGTTTCTTCGAGAAACGGTCATTCCGCGGCGCCCTCCCGAGAAATTTCCATTTCAACCTAATATTTATTCAGCATTAAAATTATGCAAACTGCCCCACACTGAGTTTTCAGTTCGTTTCACGACACCAGGGGCGGCGGAGGGTAGTAATGCAGTGCTAAAAACACTTCAAACTTACAAGGTTTAATGAATTTATTGGTGGTGGGCAAAAAAAAAAATGCTCTACATGTCTCAGACACGCGTATCAAGAATCTTTATTATCAGAAATTTTTCTTTTTTACAATTTTTATAATATGATCATTGAGTATTGCACATTATTAAAGTAACATATATTTTTTTTAATCGATTACCTCTCCAAAAAAGAGACTAGCTCTTGTGCTTGGAGAGGAAGTTACACTGTAATAATTTGTATAATACATTTGTAATCTGTAATATAATGGTTAAGAATACCTAATTTAGTAGGTACATATATAAATGTCAAATATAAATTCAAAAATTTGTCGCTAAAAATATCGTCGCTGTAGCATAGTTGAACAATGCACCTTCCCCGGTTTGGAAAGAGAACCAGGTTCGATTCCCGTGGCGCAACAACAATATTTTTCGATTAAATTGATTTTATATGTATATCTTTCTAATTAATATATTTAAAATATCACAGACCTATGTTCTGAATAATTACAACTTTAAAGTATGAATGTGTTCTCCTAATATAAATTAGTTATAAAAACAGATATTTAAATTTTGCACACTTTACAACCGTTGTTCTGGCGTAAGTCTATTCATAAAAATCAAATCTCTAAAAAAAAAACACCCTTTACTAACTGCAAATATGTTAGTATTGAAACCCGAACCCTGACCGAAGCTAACATTGTTGCTACTTTCAGCAGCACGAATCATTTTTAATCAATGACAACTTTCAGCTTTGTCGACAGGTGTGGCCATCAACTTTTTTAATTTAGGTTCTCGACAAATTATCAAAGTTTTTTTATAGCTAACTTAATTTTATAAAGTTGCAAAATGTATACAATTATACCTGACCATCTATTTAAGTTGGTGTATAATTTCCAACGTACATATAAAATATTATTACGTGCCTAAATGTTGTATTCGAATCTATCACGATAAGTTTTATCGTTGATCGACATCATACTAGATAAGTATGTACCTAAAACGTTTTAAAAAATGTTCAATCTAATCGTGTGTGTAGTTGATTAATTAATAATAATAATATGTATTAGGAGAACACATTCTTATTGTGAAGTTGTAATTATTCAGTGTGATATTTTAAATATGAAATAAATATATTAATTAGAAAGATACACATGTAAAATTAATTTTATCGAAAAATATTGTTGTTGTTGCGTCACCGGGATTCGAACCTGGATCGCTTTACTAACCGGGGAAGGTGTATTATCCAACTATGCTACTCAGGCCTATTCTCAAAATTGCAATATTGAAATGATGGTGATTGTTACACCAACCCTCAAAAATAGACAGATAGTTTTGACAGATTATGGTACGTTTATCTCCCTCACTCCCTCACTCTCTCTCCCTCTCTCTCATTCAAATATAACACTATTTTTGAGGGTTGGTGTAACAATCACCTTCATTTCAATATTGCAATTTTGAGAATAGGCCTGACTATGTAGCTATAGAAATCATGCACCCCCAAAAAATTCACCCTGTCCAGGTCGCAGTAGGTGCGAAGGAGAGCCAGTAGAATGCTCCGTTAGGTCTCCCTAGCCACTGCTCTTCCCGGCATCGTCCATCCCAACAACTCCCAGCGAGAGACCCATACCCTAATAAATCCCCAGATATATCCGAGATTCCTTTCATTTCTTAATACGTCATCGTTCCGAGAGATCCAATGACTTATTCCTTATAATTGCACGTGCATCATTCATAATTTAACGCCTTATATAATCTATGTCTAACTTTTCATAATAAATTGTTGTAGGTATATATGGTTCTGGTGACGTTTGTGTATATGTTTCACGTATCGCTATCAAATCGAACATATGTTGGTTCTACCAATGCGAAACGGTGATCTCTGAGATAATCCCCAGATTAAAATGTTAACACGTGTACACGGTACTGAGATTTATTTCAACTAAACCTCTGAGACTCATCTCGTAGTGTCTCAATCCGTACATACGGGCCATCGAGGAGTACGTTGCATACTGTATATATATGTTGCTTATGTTATAATATTTTGGCTAATTTTCATTCATTAGAAAGGTTTACATATAAAATTTTAATTAACATTAACCGATTATTTGATAATTTGATTAATGGAACAATAGATGTATCCAAATATAGGTCCTAATTTTTTTTTAAACGCGTCAATATTACTATTAAAGCAAGAAAAAGCTCCGGATATCTAATAATGTTTTACATTTCATATATAACTATGTTATAAAATTACAATAAAATAAAAATGTATACTATTTTACACACTTTATTTTAATTATATTTATACTTTTAAAATCAGCAATATTATCTTTAGACCGGCATTTTATACAAATAATAGTATAGGAAATTTACTCATAAATTCTAAAGACAAAAATGATAAATTTAACAATTCTGGTGTCTTAGTTGCAAGGATTGTGCTGCATTTTATATTGATAAAACGGGTAGAAATTTTAATATAAGAGTAAGGGAGCATTTGAGATGTTTGAACAATAGTCGGTTTTCAGAATTTTCTAATCATTTGATAGAAAATGGTCATGATTTTGTAAAAAATTGGGATTATCACTTTTGCATATAAACGGTGTTAGTCACAAATTAAATAATTTGGAATCGTTGGAGATAAATAAAGCGTGTAAAACTAATCAAAAAATTATAAACAACCAACTAAATTTAACTACGAGTCCCATTCTAAAATTTTTTCCTAAAAATTATTCGAGTAAATTTGTATTAAGTAATGATTTGAGTTAGGTACTAAAAAAAAAAAAAAAATATTTTTTTTAAAAATAGATTCCGTCAAAGAAACAATATATGTTTAAGTTAGTTATGACATCCTGAAGAAGAAAATGGTATTTTTCGAAACCGGTAGATGTATTTAAACTCATTTTAGTGGTTAATAAAACAAAGATAATAAATAAAAATATAATTATGTTTAGAATAGTTAGAACAATTATTCTAAATTTTAACACTAGATAAGAGTATTTTTGTTTCGTTACCGTTATTGCACTGGAAATATAGATGTGACCAATCAGTAAATGTTTAATACCAACAGATTTATTAAACATATTATAGATATCTCATAGAGACATAGCCTCGTCTGTGTGAGATATCTTTATTCTATAGTTGCATTGGACCGTGCTACCATAGGTAAGAAAAGAAACTGCAACTGCAACTGATGATCATGAGACATAGATGAGATAACAGGATGACAGATGCTCAATATACTTGCCAGCTATAAAAAATCGAACGGTTTCGGTTGTGTGATCAAATAACCTTGAAATATGTTTTATTTTATGCATTATCGTGGATTTTTTCATCTAGGCGTTCGATATCTGTCACATTTTCTCGTATTATGTGTAATAATGTATATTAAACAACGAAATCATCATCGGATGAATGATAAATTGTCGTTTAGTGCAGGTATGGAAGAATGGGTATTATAATTAATATTCTGGTTACTTTAACACAGACTTCAGTCTAGCAAAATAGCCAGGACAACGCTGTATATATCAGAAGTCTGAAGTCTACTCCATCCCACACAATAAACTATGAGTATTATGTCTTATGTTTATTATATTCACCTGTTACAAAAAAAATATGTATGTCATCTAATAAATAAATTAAATAAATATAAAGGCTTTCGAACTGTCTTCGGCCCACAATACCCATATTTCCATACTTCCCATATAATATAGTATAAATAGCTTCGTGTCTATGTGATATCTATAGTTTGTTTAATAACAATACCTTTGGTGGTAAAAATCCAGAAATTGCGTGTTCTTGAGCATATTCAAACATTGTTACCAACAGATATAATGAAATTGAAAATATTTTCGATTTTTAAAATTGATAAAGTTTCCGGGCGGAAATAAAATAAAAAAATAGCCAACTTCATAAACATTTAATGACTTTCATTGTAAATTTTAAACCGTTTCCAAAACTGACCTCAGCGTCGAAACAGTTTTCCTGTGAATAAGGAAAAACAATGGCCGAACATTTTTCCCATTAACTTGGTAAATGAAAAGTACGCCGCCTTTATTATCCAAATTCAATTAATTTTAATTATTTTGTTAATTAGATTCCGCGCACCCCCGTCGGGTTTTTGACTTTCGAATTGTATGTGCAGGAGCGAGATACAAACATTGGCCACGAATGATGCGGTCGCCTCGGGAAGATGACACCCCATTTTACAATCAAACAACAATTTTACTATCCCTAATTTAAGGTGAAAATCGTTTGTACACCGAGCACGATTGTATACGAGGTGCGACCAAATGTACCATTCGCAGTCACCCGAGATCATCGTTTTGAACATGTTTGAACTAATACGTGCGTAAATTTCGAGCTAAAACAATCGGCAAAAGCTCTGAAATTGATTCTACTTTTTGTCGCCACAGGCAAGATGTTTTGATTTGCACCACTGGATTTCGTGGTTTATAATTATGCACATGTGTGTGCGTGTGAGTATTGCCGCCCTTTTACGGAAGCTAAGAAGACGGTAACCGACTGTCGTCATTCCGTGCTTCGTCCAGTCTAGCGGTCCAAATAAACCGCCAGTGCGCGCTTCGGTCGGTCGATATCTAAATAAGACAACCCATTGGACCAGAAAGACAGCGAAAATAAAAAGGTTAATGCAATTTATATATCATATGTGTGCTTATTGTTAATCGGAAACCTGGGAACCAGCTATCGAAGGCATTTATATAAACAATCCCTATAAATTGGCCGCCCGCGTGTCACACTCGATATGGACGGTATTTTGTTAGGCCGGCATTTTGAAACTTGCTTAAGGGCTGATCTTCACTACATTTTACTAGTGTTGATTACAAATTACTGCTTTATTTTAAAATAACTATAATTTTATTTATCGGATTTGCTTTCTTGAATTGTTTATACCTGTATTATTTTTATTACAGACTATTATCGTTTTGCAACTTGGGATTTAGTTTTTCAATATTTATATATCCCCGCTCCGCCTGTGCGTAACGCCGGCGCTGTCGTTGGCATTATTACGCTACAAGACCATCCCATGCTTCAGTGCAGTATTGCAGCAATGCAATATGGCATAGGTACCAGCAAAAAGATCATAGACACAGACTCAGTATATATAAGCGATATTATATTGAACTTGTTGATATGCGTAAAATAGTACAGTGTAATGTCATACATCCAGATTGAATACTACACATCTATATTTTTTATAAATAATAAATACATTTATTATTCCATTTTTAAAAGCAATCAACTTTATATTGCGTTGAATTTCAAATACTTTTAAGTAAATCACGCTAGGAGATGCTAAAATTAAATTAATAAACTTTTATACAGCTTATATTATATATTTTTAAGGACATGTGCTTCTGTATTTCTACATGGTAACATATATACAACTTCCAAAAATTTGATAGATATAGAGGTTGATTGGGTGGAATGGTGAACGTTACATTGTGTAAAGTAAGCCGAAGACAGGTCATAAGCATTGTAATACCCATTCTTCCCATATAATTAACATCGTCTCTATGATATATCTGTAATTTGCTATCTTATTATAAATTACTTTTATTTTTCGACGTTTTAAATTTAAAAAATCAATACTATGAATGATTTTATATTACCCCCTGTATATCTATCAATATGTATTTTTTTTCAGAGGGTCGGATGTGACCTCAGGATAGGCTCTAACAGGCGAGTGGATGAATGTGGAGTCTGCGGTGGAGACGGGTCATCCTGTGCCCGACCTCTGTACCAGTGGGAGACGGCCCCAATGTCCCTGTGTTCAGTCACCTGCGGAGGAGGTTTGTTCGCTTCTTAAGCTTCATGTTACCACTTTAAATATTTTCTAATTTTATATTTATAGCATCGTAATTAGCAGTAATAACAGAAAACAAAGCACGAGTAAAATGAACCAAATATTTTAAAAAATCACATAAAAATTACAAAAGTTAGGTCAACAACAATCTTGAACATCACTATTAAAAATGAGCAAGTAGAATAAGTATAAACTAGAATAATACATAATGATAGAAGCTTATTGGATATGAAAACTGTGATAAATCTTAAATTACCACCAAATTCCCTTGGGGTTCTATCCTCTGATTACTGTCCAACTGTACAGTCCTGGTCTTCTCGTCCTTGCCTTAACGATCAACATCCCGCTGCACTCCACCGCTTCCTTCCTGGTCCATTTAAATTATTTTTTTCCTTGCTTCTCGATGTTTGTATCGAAAAGCTAAAACAATAATCTAAAATAGGCTGCGCCACTGTGATAAATCATAAATTACTACCAGATTCTTTTGGGGTTCTGTCATCTGATTCCTGTCTAATTACTTGGGTCGCAATTCCTTGTAAGTGAAACTCAGTCTTTCCAGGTGACAATATTAAGTTTATTGAAACACGTTTTACAGTAAATATAAATTATACATTTTTTAGGAGAACACATTCTTATTGTGAAGTTGTAACTATTCAGAACATAGGTCTGTGATATTTTAAATATGAATTAAATATATTAATTATAAAGATATACATATAAAATCAATTTTATCGAAAAATATTGGCTCTGTCAAATGATGGAACGATGAAATGTATTAATATCAAAAAGGTAACATATAGGGTCGAAAATTGTCGCTAAAAATAATGTCGCTGTAGCTCAGTTGGATAAAGTACCTTCCCCGGTTAGGAAAGAGATCCAGGTTCGAATCCCGGTGACGCAACAACAATATTTTTCGATAAAATTGATTTTATATGTATATCTTTATAATTAATATATTTAATTCATATTTATAAATTATACACTCCAGAGATTGACTAGTTATTCAGGCGAAGCTGTGAAGGAAGACAACATCATTCATCTATTCACTTTCATGACACACACATACATTTACAAAGTAAAAGTACTCACAAAAATCAAATTAAAAATGGCAAAATAAGCCTTTAACGTATAAAACAAAATAAAAAGAGAAAAAAAAAATTTCATCAGATTCTGCACAAAGCAAAACCTGGACAATTGACCATAGATCGAGAAATGGATTGAAAGCATTCGATATATGATCCTAGAGAAGTATTGAAAAAATAATCTGATATTATACACCATCTAAAGTTGAAGTTTCTAATGGATAAGACATTTTCTTAAACACAACATATACCTTAGAAATATAATTTCACAAAACTCTAAAGTGATATCATTGTTAAATATGAAGTCATTCTTTCTGATACTGTAGCTTATTGGCCTGTACCGCGTGTGACGTGTGAGAGTGTACTCGATAGTTATCTCTTTAATGGCTGTCTTGTACCCACTGGTCTCTTTACCTCCGTACATAACACATGATTATCTGTTTGTAATGTTGTTATATACCTGAACCTTATATACTCTTACATTAGTTTTTGTTTTTTTATCTCCTTTCTTTTGTGTTTATTAATTGTGCATTTCGCGTTTCTGTAGTACTGTGTGTGGAACCGATAAAATAAGTTGAAACTTCTACTAATGTATCATATACACGCCTAATCAGTTCTGCTGTGTTCTTTCGTAGTTCTTATTTTTCCATCTCTTAACTCGTAGTAAACTTCTTAAGCTATACTTTTAAAATCAGCAATGTTATCTTTATGGTTAAGATTCATATTTTTATTTATTATCTTTGTTTTATTAACCACTAAAATGAGTTTAAATACATCTACCGGTTTCGAAAAATACCATTTTCTTCTTCAGGATGTCATAACTAACTAAAACATATATTGTTTCTTTGACAGAATCTATTTTTAAAATTTTTTTTAGTACCTAACTCAAATCATTACTTAAAACAAATTTACTCGAATAATTTTTAGGAAAAAATTTTAGAATGGGACTCGTAGTTAAATTTAGTTGGTTGTTTATAATTTTTTGATTAGTTTTACACGCTTTATTTATCCCCAACGATTCCAAATTATTTAATTTGTGACCAACACCGTTTATATGCAAAATTGACAATCCCAATTTTTTATCAAAATCATGACCATTTTCTATCAAATGATTAGCAAATTCTGAAAAAAATTTTTTTTTTAAAAATAGATTCTGTCAAAGAAACAATATATGTTTTAGTTAGTTATGACATCCTGAAGAAGAAAATGGTATTTTTCGAAAGCGGTAGATGTATTTAAACTCATTTTAGTGGTTAATAAAACAAAGATAATAAATAAAAATATCCTTAAACTATATTAGCAATTACTCCATTCAAAGTACCATTCAATATTCATTGTGATCACTTGTTAAAAAAAATAGTGAAATATATGTTGTTATGTTTGTTCTTCTAGGATATCGAATGGCCCGTCCAGTGTGCAGGAATAGAATATCAGGGACCGATGTAGAAGAACAGTTATGCAATGCTTCTCAAAGGCCGGAGCCAGCCGTGCAACAGTGCAATATGCATCCCTGTCCGCCAAAGTAAGTGAAAAAACAATTTCCAATTGCCTTTTCATATTACCTCATCATCGTTAACCTTTACCATGCCATGACATAAAATTCGCAAGCATGCTGTCAACTCGTGTTACCGTAAATAATCGTATTTATTTGAATTTACTTGAAATATTGAGCACTTAATTTTGTAAAAATGATTAATAACATAATTTAGAGCATTCATTAAGTCGTATACAGTGTGTCCTTTCTTCTTATCTCTCTTCGTTTAATTAGTGATAAAGAGACAATTATATGTGTATGTTTGCTGTTCTTTTCACTGTGAAAATAGTGTGTGATATCTGTCTTTCATATCACAAATCATATTTTTACCAACATATTAATTTTACTATGGATTGAATGGAAAATATAATTGTTTTTGTACGTTTCCCTTTTTATAATTGATTTTTCACTAGTCATTCCTAAGCGTATTATTAATCGCTATTAAGCGCTAATAGATTATCTAAAATATGAATTTTATGTTGCACGTATTTACCGAAATATTACAGGGTTAATTATGATGGTAGACCTGTGTTACTACTTGGTTTTGGAAGGGTTAACTTCTTCTACATCTTTCATAGGTTGATTTTTTCCAATCCCAATTCATTTGAGACTTTTTGCAATGTGTCTACTGACCTGCCTTCATCCATTTTCATAGAATTGCTATAATGTCAAGTGTTTAAATTATCTCGGTGTACTCTTAGGTGGTCCGTGGGGGACTGGAGTTCCTGCTCAGCTTCTTGCGGAGGAGGGACTCGATCCAGGAGGGTGGAATGCGGAGCCAAGGGAGTCAATGGAACCTTCCGGTTGGCCAACGAGGAGGCCTGCGCGGGACACAGGCCGAGACATCTGGAGCCCTGCGCGGAGACTCAGTGCCCTCAGTGGATACCCGGACAATGGAGCGGAGTAAGTGATCCAGTCCTCTTTTTAAAGATCAGCTTTAATTTCTTCTTCAATATTTACAAAATTACTGTGTTGCCTCATTTTATATTAATAATTATACAAAATACTTTATTTAAACCACTATTTACTAATTATTTACTTATGGTATCATCTTCAGGAAACAATGTATAATGAAATTAAAAAATACAAGCATAGATAAAAACAAAACCAACATGTCCACGCTAACAACAACCCACCCCAAGCAATAAATCATGGACACAACACAAGACAACCAACGAACATCTACCCGACAGTTCCGAGAGCAACGACGATATTTTATCAAAGATTCTACATGTTCTTAGCTCCGAAACTGTACAACACACTCAGTGCCAACTGGAAATCGCTCAACCCAATATATGATCCAATCGGGTAGAGAGCAATCAGAAGCATGGCTATCCAACATTCCAACATAATCATTATACAGTGCCTACACTAATAATTCACTAGTACTTCAACACTCCTACTACATTTTTATTTTTATAAAAATGATTTGTTGCCCAGAATGACAAAAATCACTGCAGAATACCGTATTCTGATCAATAATTTGCGAATTGAAAAACATCAGGGTGCTTGGAAAATGATCAAAGAGTTTCAAAACAATGCCTGAAGTATTGCCTAGAAATTCCAGCACAACTGGACATCGCAGTAGGACGGAGCTTCATCTCATACAGCCAAAAATACCATCAACTTTCTTCGTCGTGAGAATGTTAATTTCATAGATCCAGGCATGTGGCCACCGAACAGCCCAGATTTAAACCCAATGCAATAGGGGGTGTTTGGATGATTTCTGATTAGCTAAATATTGTGCAAAAAATTACATTAAGAATTATATTATGTTTTGAAATAACTCATGTGTTACGAGATGTTCTCACTTTTTTTGGTTTACCCTGTATATTGGGGTGGAATCTACTCCATCCCACACAATAAACTACGTGTATATACTTAATTTCAATATAAATGTAGCTTATGTTTATCATGTTGTATTATACAACAAAAATATGTATGTCAATAAAGTCTAAATAAATAAATAAATATAGTTTCTTCAACTTTGATACACCAGAATTCATTAGGAATAAAAACGTCGCGTGTTTGACTCGAATTCGTCACACAGTGCTATCCACTGGACTTGTCGCTAATCGGGGGAAATTATCAATTTTTCGTGGTAGAAATAAAAGTATTTTACAATAAAAAATCTCGCTTACGACAAATTTCGTAACGTGCATTGGTATTCTTGTTTTACATATTACCGATTAGGAAAATGATATATATATATATTAACAAATACAAAAACGTGTCACTAAGATACTAAGAAAAAATAAATTAATTCGGATCAGTGCAATGCTAAAAGATTTATTTTAAATATCCTCACTGAAAGCATATCGGCAGAATTTGTAAGAAAAATAAACGCAAATCAACATTTCAGATATTGGTGATGTACAGTGCGATGAAGATTTTCAATGAAATGCCAGATGGTATAAAAAAGGAGGAGAAACTACATAGATTCAAAATGAAACTAAACAAATATGTGCAAGATGAGTTATAGGAAAAAGGAAAATTTTGATATTGCTTATTGAACGAAAATAATGCTTTTTGCTTCCCTCCACCCTTCCCTTCCCCTCCCGGCGGCGCCGCTGACCAGTCAATTGATCACCTTGAAACATAACGGTTACAACGTGTAATGAACAGTTAATACTGTAATACGAATCTCTTAAAAAAAGACTTCATGTCTATTATTTGTGTCTGTTGAACCTTGACGAAATAGTGAATGAAAAATATACAGTCCACATTTTTGGAGGTGCCAGCTGAATCCGGATTGGTATTAAGTGCCTATTCCTTCCTGTTCTGAAATTCTTCCAACATCTACAAGATATAGAATTCAAATTGATATCCCAAAACTAAAATATACCGCAACTCAAAATCAATATATTTATCAAGGTATCAAATTTTTTAACAATCTCCCCATCACAATTAGAAAAATACGGACTATCATAAATTTGTAACTGAAGTTAAAAAAATATGTACACAGACTAACCGAAACATTAATTAACTCGAATATACTCCTTCTCTATACACGAGTCTTTCTCTCATAGAGAAGAAACAAATGTTAAAATATATATATATATCCACTGATTATTGAAATTGTATTATATTTTGAATATTAATAAAAATAAATAAATAAAAAATCTATGCTTATACGCAATACTTATATTAGAGTATATTTTGACATATCGAACCTGGGACTCCACATCTCCACCGACTAATTCAGTCGTGAACATGAAATGTGGATTCTTCGCTCCAAACTCTTACCAGAATTTCTTGCCTTACCAATAATCTCCCCTCTGCATTCATCCCTCGAGGCAAAATAATTTATACATAATAATCTTTATACAATTATGAAGGTAGTACTATTGAAAGAAGTTATGTTTAATAAACAACTTTAATTGAAGAGAAATACAACCTAAAAATATCATCATGGATGATTGTCAAAAAAACAAGATCATATAAAGATGACAAACCCTCGCAGAATAATATCACTCCGACGACATTAACATTCTTGCTCAGCAAGACCATGTCTCCAGCAGTGGTAAAAGAATTATTGGTTGTTCAACAACCACAGTAATTAAAACAATAGAAATGAAACAACATGATACTTTGGACACGGGACACCCTTTCTCCATATTTAACTCTTTTACGTTGCTTTCTGGTCTAAGCGTGCCGGGTTACGTGGAATTGACTATCGACTGAAGTCATCCGTATCGTGACATCGTACAACGTTCATATGGGTCATTCATCCCGTTCCAAGGCGGAAATACAACATTTCTGCAGAAGAGTTGAATACAATGCAAATTAGGATATATTACAAGACTGATAGAAAATCGATACACTATCGATCTTTTACGTTGCTTTCTGGTCAAAGCGTGCCGGGTTACGTGGAATTGACTTTCAGCCGAAGTCATCTTTATCGCGACATCGTCCAACGTTCGTATGGGTCATTCATCCCGTTCCAAGGCGGAAATACAACATTTCCGCAGAAGAGTTGAATACAGTGAATATTAGAATTTATTACAAGATTGATAGAAAATCGATACACTATCGATCTTTTACGTTGCTTTATGGTCAAAGCGTGCTGAACCACGTGGAATTGACTTTCAGTCGAAGTCATCTTTATCGCGACATATGGGTCATTCATCCCGTTCCAAGGGGGAAATATAACATTTCTGCAGAAGAGTTGAATACAATGAATATTAGGATTTATTACAAGATTCATAGAAAATCGGCTATCTTTGCGCTGGCTGTTTGGCTGTCGCCTCTGTTATCTAGTGGAGAATGGCCGTCCGCGCTCCGTGCGTCGACAGATTCGTATCTCACAACGATTACCGAACGCGCAGACGCGAGATTATCACAATAATTATTCTTAAATGATATTAAGTACCAAATAATTCTAGTACTCTATTGCACTAGTAATAATTCATTACTCAGATTTGCCCAAAACTGATATAGTGCTATTGCAGGGGTGGTTCAAATTACCACTACGTGCCGCGTGGCCTTGTGGGCACCGGGGCCGGAGTCTCGTTGAGAAAAATTTCCCCTCGCGACATTAACATCCTATAAAGTACCGAGGCGTACCTGCCCAAAAGGGACAATTTAAACTTTTTGTCGGCGAGATAACAGAGACGGTGTTTTCTTTCAGTCAGTTTGTTGTTTGTCCGGGAAAACCACCGGAGTCTGTGGAGATAAAAATCCCATGAAAACATCTCCGAAACAATCGGGGCCACAATCCATTACAAAGTTTGTTCGCTTACACGACAGCCGGTTTAATGAGAAATTAATTTACCAGCGGACGGGACCAGTTTACATATTTTTCTTAAGTTGATACATAAATATAAGAACGTACGTCCGGTTAAATGTAATAATATCAAATCAAGATTATTATAATAAATCGGCTATATCATGTTAGTCGTTGAGACAAAATAACTGTTTGATCTACAGGGTGGCCCAAAAAAAGTGAAAACATGAGTTATTTCAAAACATAATATGATTATTAGGAGAACACATTCTTATTGTGAAGTTGTAATTATTCAGAACAGACGGTCTGTGATATTTTAAATATGAATTAAATATATTAATTAGAAAGATATACATATAAAATCAATTTTATCGAAAAATATTATCGTTGCGAACCTGGATCTCTTTCCTAACCGGGGAAGGTGCATTATCCAACTGTGCTACAGCGACAATTTTCGAACCTATATGTTACCTTTTTGATATTAATACATTTAATCGTTCCATTATTTTGAAAGAGCCATCTAAGACCGCATAGAGCAATCTATGGCCGTCAATTTTGGATGCTGATGGAGAGAAATCGGTCGAGAATCCAGGCTGCAGAGATGTGGTATCTTTGCGTAGCAGGAGTGATATTAAGAGCTCAAATCAAGAAGACCTTGGGATGAACCCGCTGCTGCTCCAAAAAAAAAACACATTTTTTCATCAATGCTAGAGAATAAGACACAACAAGATAATATGAAAAAGGTAAATGGAGAGACTCTGCAAAGAATTATAGAACGATCGATGGCCATAAATTATCTATATAGAGTACTAATTTTACTCATTTGGTTTAATCTCGATTACAACTTACGCCGTTTCCCCGCGGGGGTAGATAGAGAGGATAGAGCGCCACATTCCTCTGTCCTGGCACACAATTCTCACCTCATCCACATTCATACATCTCCTCATACAAGCTCGCCAATTGTTGAGGTTTCTAACAGAACCATCCTCCATTATCTGGTTTATCTGGTCGTGCCAAGTCTTCCGCGGACGTCCTCTATTTCTGGTGCCATCGACACTTGCGTCATATATCTTTCTTACCATTCTCTACTCATTCATCCGTTCGATGTGATCAAACCACCCAAGTGATCATTTCTCAATCTTACTCACTAAACTAACAATATTTCCTTATTTCTTTATTCTTAACTCTGTCATTTATCTATTTAATTTGTCACATATACGCCTAGGACTCCATTATGCACCGCAAGTCTTGCCTCGGTTGGAAAATTCTCGTTAACTATAATTCCATTTGTTTGGGACAGATATAAATGCTTGATCGAAGATAATGTACTGTGCCTTCCACCTTCCCTCTCCTCCTCACCTGCCACCGAGTCAGTCGATCGGCGACCCTGAACCGGAGCGGTAACAAGTAAATTTCGCAGTATAACAAACGAGTGAGACGTGTGTCTAAGTGTCTGTCCTGTGCAATCTGAAGGACTCAAGACCCTGAACGGAGATAGTGTTACAAAACCTAAAGTTACAGTCCACCTTGGAGGTGCCAGAAGAACGGGACTGTGGTGAGTGGAACTTCCTTCCGAATATCCTGTTTCTTCCGGCATCTATGCTTTTACTCGACACCATTCAATGCGCTGTTTACTTTATTCCCTGCAGTCACTCTCTTTTCGATATCATTCTCAGGCTTTCCGTTTCTACCAAACATACTTCCCAAATACACAAACTCGTCTACTTGTTACAAATATTATGCACGGTGTCTTACTTTCCTCCTTCTCGAATACCATCGTTTTCCTTGCATACATCTCTACATTCCACTCACTAGACTCTGTAGTTCTTGTTCATTATTCGCCACTAGTATTGCATCATCGGTGTACAATAAACAGCATACAATCAAATCGCCAATTTTTGCTCCTACATTCATACATTCCAGTTCTTTCACACAATTATCCATATTCGATTACTACGGCACACATAATATAATTACATTATCCAATTCTGTCAATGGCTCGGTTTCCATTCTGTGCTATGTGCGACTCAAATGCGTTACCAATTATCGTATCTATTGGTGTATTTGACTCAATTGAATTATCCCGGTAATGTGAAATTCAAAATAAAAACTTGGATTCGTAATACGGGTAGAGCTAGAATTGGTGCACTCACCCAAAACAAATCGATCAAACCTATTATAAATGTAGTAACAAATTTTCTAAAATAATATATTGAAAGTCTAATTTGTATATGATATATATGATGTATGTATAAAGGTAGATGTTAATTTCGGTCTGATACTTTAACTTTATGAACTAATTTATTGTACAGTTACTTGTAAACTATGCCCATCTATTTTCTAGTGAGACGGACACAGTCCAAACATACTATACACATCTATTATAGTCTGTTCGGAATTTGTAAAACACACATTTGGCGGGTCTTTCGATTCGGCCACTGTTATTGACACATGTTCGATCTCGACATCGCGATAGCATTCGCGGTGTAGACCTTTCAGCTCCAGTGCACCAGCACTGTATTTTGTGATATTGTGTTTGTTGTTTGTGTGCCGTGGGTGAACTTGTGACATCGCCGTGTTCGATTGGGATCGGAGATCGACTCATCCGCGCGCCATTTGTGTAATCTCGGCGGCGACTGCAGGGATTAACGGAGGCGTCATATACAAGATAAGGCGAGCAGTTCCCCTCACCGACCTCATCCTGTAACAAGGTTTCCCTACTTCCCTTCCATACCTTGCGGTGATTCCGATTTACGTCCAGAATCGTCGTATTCCATTCCGCGATTGCGCAATTCGTTCGTTTTGATCCTATCGATCCGGATTTATAGTTCGAAATCATAGTTTCTTATAAATAAATACATAAATCTCGAGTTTTCGTGGACCGATTGTAAAATCAAACGCTGATATTTTAAAGTATTTTATAAAAAAATACTTAAAACACATTTTATACAAAAAAAAATAATTAGAGATCAAAATCAGGATGCTAAATGAGATAAAGCAAATAAGTTTCATTTGGAATATGCGCGCCCGGCGCACACCTCATTTTTTAGTTCTTGTTAAAATACGACAAATTTCAGACAATCTGCTAACTTTTTAGAACTTTTAATGGAGGAAGTAAATCAGTTCTTTTAGGTTACAAATAATAAGGGTTACAATTCTATATCATCGCCCCGAGCTCCCACCGGGTAGGGGTAGAAAAAAAGGACATCTCATCGCCCTTATTTTCTTACACATCCTTCGTTTCTCGTGCCCCTGTTGCCTAGACTTAGCGTTATATTACATAGTTTCAACCTTCGGCTGACCGACCGTGATAATAACCGTAAAAAGCAAATAAGGGTAGATTTTGGACGACTGAAGAGTGTTCATAAAAAACATTACATTATTTTTAATGCGTATAGCGTTAACTTTGTAAATAAATAAGTTTTTAAGGAGAACACATTCTTATTGCGAAGTTACAATTTTACAGAACATTGGTCTGTATAATTAAATGTATTAATTAGAAAGATATACATGTAAAATCAATTTGTAGAAAAAATATTTTTGTTGCTACAATTAATTCTGGTGTCTCCTATTGGGTTACTCAAAGGTAAATATAAAAAATATTCCTTCTGCATATAATTTTCTAAGCTAATCTGTCGTGTAGTAGGGTCCATCACTGTTGACTATTAGTGTTGTTGTTAAGTACTGGCTTGCAGTACCGTGTCGAAAGCAGGGTCTGTCGTTTATTAGGCAGTGCAGTGAGTAGTGTTGCGTTATGTTAAGTTCCATCTACTGTCAGATCACTATCTGTGAAGGCTCTTCAACTCTTAGGTTTTTAATTTTAGTCCGTCATCCCTATTAATCTCCACTGGGTGTTTGTATAGTTCAATTGCTTCTTTGACCAGACGTGCGTGATGACTCTTGGGCTTTCGTAGAATTTTCGTGGCCTGTATCCAGAAAGTGTTCAGCCAGTGCCGATTTTCCTGGATGGTCGAGTTTACACGTCCGCTTATGATCGTCAACCCTTTTGGAAATTGTGCGCGCTGTTTGTCTTTGTCCGTCCAACACCGTCCGTTTCCATGGCATCTCGATCTTTCGTTGATCTTAGCAGGTCTTTCACTTAGGCGTTTGTGCCGAAAACCGTCTATATATCTCGTTTTTCCTCACTCTCGCTATTCTGTCCGTGACATTTTGAACAAACGGTAGGAAGGCGATGATCGCCTTGTACATCAACCAGCACAATTTAAATTCAACTCTTTCAGGGAATCGGAGCCAATGTATCTGATGTAAAAGGGATGTTATATGAGAGAATTTGGAAACTCCATATATTATCCGTGCAGCCGCATTTAGAATAGATTGTAATCTATCCAGCTGAAACATTGGTAGGCCAGCATAGATGCTGTTACAATAGTCCACACGTGACACCACAAATGCATTTATAAGTAGACGGGCTGCCTCAAGAGGAAGATGTCTCCGAATACTTTTAATCTATCTCAGTTGATGGCAGCATGCACTGACAATTTTACTGATTTGTGTATTCATTGAAAGATCTGAATCAATGTGCACGCCCAACAACTTAACTGCAGATTTAGCATTCGTAGACATTGATTCCTATTTTAAGTTTTGCCTTCTGGGTGTTGCTATCCATAGTAATTCGGTTTTGGATGGAATCAATGTAAGTCTATTCTGTGCCATCCACTCGCCTATTTTATTCACGCATCGTTCAATTTTTCTTTTTAATACCTCTGTCTCACTCGGCTTGCAGAAAAAAATAAGTTTGCGTATCGTCTGTATAACAGTGGGGCCATAATCCTGTCTTATGTCTTTCGTATATAAAATATACAATAGTGGTCCGAGAATAGATCCCTGAGGTACCCCGATGTTAGAAGTAGATGTAGGGGAGATTGAATTTTGAAATCGCACCGATTGCGATCTATTACAAAGATATGATTTAAGCCAACAATGTGCATTTCCGTCTACCCCATAGGTTTATTGCAGTCTCTCGAGCAAGATAGACCTGTGTTACTGCATGGCTACGGAAGGGTTAATAAAACAAAGTTTACAATTTAAAATTAGAATAAAACTGATAAGACAAGTGCTAGAGTGGATTTTATTTAGGGGTTGTAAATTAATTTGTGTACTTCGTACATTGCGAGCAATGTCGTGACCCGGGCGGGTATCACACCGCGGCACAGAGATGCCGGGAAAGTACGCAGCTCCAAGACGGCGGACATATGTACGTAGGCCATCCAAGTACAATACATTTTTTCATGGCAACATTTACATTTTAGAATTTCTCCCTTACGATTTAGCGAACAAAAACATTTGCACGGACGGAGGCCGCCTTCCAGGCCGGCGAGTCTTGAGTGTACCCTTTTACCGCGTACTCCATTCAGATAAATATAACAATAATTTAATATTCGCGTGTTTGCCCCGCTCGGGGGTCGAGTCGGGTCGGGAAAATATATATTTTCTGACACAGTGGTTGCTACATTGAAAATTCTCTGGTTTTTCGTTCGGAATTTGAAATAAACCACGTTCAATTGTTTGGTCCAGAAAAGGTATAAAACGGGCGGAAACCTTTGTGGGGATAAACAATGGGGGTTTGTAGATTAAGCAAACTTAAATTAAGAGGAAATGTATTAAAAATGGCTTTGTTAGTTTGTTGGGTTACATCGATGCCCCGGCGTATTGAACTCGTGGAGAGAAAAATGTACGCGGGAAATAGCCATTACAAATATATTATTATTAATCCATAATAATATTACGCTTCCCCGTCTGTATCCATGACTTTCTGGATGTGGCGACTTCGTCAGTGTCATTTACTTCAGTAAGCTGTAAAGTACTTTTTTAAATGGCCAGGTCTGTGAGACTCCTGTCATCTCATCTATGTCTCATGGTCATATCGCGTCGCACTCTTTGGTTTATTTCCTTATCTATATCGCTGCTAATATGTTGAAAATAAGATCAATTAAAATATGCGTGTAAACGAAAATAATGACAGCGCGGACTCGACGACCGTCACGATGGACAATTAAAATTATCGTCTTTTATAAGACTGAAAATATATTATTTAAAAATTGATTATTGTGTTTTGATATAAAACTTAATCTTAAATAGTATTTAAAGCCTCAAAGCATGTGAATAAATATAATATATTATTTGAAAACGTATGTTTTCACTAAAATAAATTATTTTAAAAACGTCAAAAATTGGTAGCATGTGCTGCAAATTGAAATCTTGGCTTCAAAGATATAAGAAAATGTATTTCATGTATGCAATAATTTACGGTCGCGATCTTTCTTATAATGCTTGCATTCTCTTAATTATGACAAATAACATTCAGTATATTAGTTTTAAATAAGTACAAAGGTCGTATCTAAGTAATAGTTTTATAAAATAATCAAATCTAGTGTATAACTTCTGACATAAATGAATAATAAAAACAAACATTTTCGTAAAAAACGCGAAATTTTGAATTATTATCAAAGTCGCTGCCTTAACGGTCTACGTGAATAAATTGTTAACTAGTTTAAACTCTCAATCTTTTCCAAAACATTGGCTAGTTTTTTTTTTACTCCATCTAATATTATTAAATTATTTTAATATGAAAAAAATATTTCTGTCCCACGGTTTCATGTTAAACGCGCTTTTCTGTATCAATATTTTCCTTTTTAAAACATAACTATAACTTATGTGTGAATTAATTTAGTTTCTCCTAATTGTCTTCTGATATTTTATTGAAAATCTTCATCGATTATTTCTGAATATCAATCTCATTATATCTCTTCCTCTTGTACGATGCTCGAACTCGTGCTGATTTATCTTAATTATATATTCTGTTTAATGACCATGACTTAAGATCTTTTGTATTATACTAATCCGAGTATATCGATTTTGACATATATCATATTTTCTTATCTATGCTGTCTATGGTAAGGAAGAAATCTTATTTACCATAGAATGAAGCATTTTCATTGTCGCAATGTCAAAACTATGATTATTAGTTATTTTAAATATTAATTAAATGTATTGATTAGAAAGATATACATAAAAAATCAATTTTATCGAAAAATATTGTTGTTGCGCCACCGGGATTCGAACCTGGATCTCTTTCCTAACCGGGAAAGGTGCATTATCCAACTATGCTACAGCGACATTATTTCGGACGACAAATTTACACTTTTCAAATTAATACATTTATCGTTCCATTATTTGAAAGAGCCAATTTCTTTGTATTTAAAAATTAATTGTTAATTCTGGCGTCTGCTATCTGATTACTCAAAGGTATTTGAGATTCCGTTAAAATAGTAAAAGAGATTCAACAACAATATTTTTCGATAAAATTGAGTTTATATGTATATCTTCATAATTAATATATTTATTTCATATTTAAAATATCAATTTAAATATTAATTTTTAAATACAAATAAATTGTCTCTTTCAAATAATGGAACGATAAATGTATTAATTTGTAAAATGTAAATTTATCGTCAAAAATAATGTCGCTGTAGCATAGTTAGATAATGCACCTTCCCCGGTTAGGAAAGAGATCCAGGTTCGAATCCCGGTGGCGCAGCAATAATATTTTTCGATAAAATTGATTTTTTATGTATATGTTTCTATTTAATATATTTAATTAATATTTAAAATATCACAGAGCTATGTTCTGAATAATTACAACTTCACAATAAGTATGCGTTCTCTTTATTACTAAATATAAATGTATAATTTTGTACAATTTGGATGTAAATATTATTTATAAAATTTCACTTTAATTAAAAATGTCGGTCCCACACGCGGGCGCACTGCACCGAACACAAACATGTTTCCGATTCTTTATTTGAGTCAGTCTGGACTGCTTCCACGCTATTTGTACTGGACTCTGAACAAATACCTATCTACTCGGGAAGAACACGATGTTGAGTGACATGCCAAACGAATCAGGAAAGTTGAGTTGCAAAAGCGAATATCGACAATTTGTGTTTCGTACAAAATAAACACCTACTGTATTTACCTGTCAGCTGATGTCGTCAATCTTCATATTATTTACACAGTGAGACAATTGTGATATACAAAGTCAAAAAATTCACGGTCAACTTATTTGGAGGTTACCAACATTAAAAATTCAGTATGCTCTTTTGAGGCTAATTTATAATCCGTGTGTTGTCCACGTGTTATTCAATATATTAATTGCCCAGCCCGTGTGGTGCCGAGACGCACTAAAGATAGAACGTCACACGTACAGGGTGGTCCAAAAAAAGTGAGAACATAACATAATACAAATCTTAATGTAAATTTGTTGCACAATACTTAGCTGATCAGATATCATCAAAACACCCATATTGCATCATCTACTGGGTTTAAATCGGTGAAATTAATATTCTCACGACGAAGAAAGTTGATTGTATTTCTGGCTGTGTGAGATGGAGCCGAGGTGGCGAGGAGGAAACCCTTGACCATGTCTTTTTTGCCTGTCCATTGCGGATCACAGGTTTTTTTTATAATGATCTTGTCAATGGTGATTTTCAACTTCCGGTGAACTTGTGTCATCTTCTTTCCCTCAACTTGCCTCATTTAAGCTATATAATAGCAAATTTCCTGAATGTCAATGGTATTGACTTGTGATGCAATGTTCCCTGTTCTATAGTATTGTTGTACTGCTTTCTATAAAATAATGTTTAGACTTGTTTAATGGCACAAGTCACTCTTAAAGGTTGGATTGCCTATTTGAAAGAAGAAGAAGAAGAGATGGAGCTCTATCCCGCTGTAATGTCCAGTTATACTGTAATGTATAGCTATACTCCAGGCTTTGTTTTGAAACTCTTTGATCATTTTCCTAGCACCCCAACGTTTTTCAATTCGCAAATTATCGGTACGGTCTTCTGCAGTGATTTTAGTCATTCTGTATCTGATTCTGATTTTAGTCATTTAGTCAATTTAATAAAACCGAATATAAACAATGGGAAAACTAATAATCAAAGATGGCGACCGAAAATTGTCGAAATAAAACGTAATATAGATAAATAGGTAAGTAAGTAAATTAGTAAAGTATTGAAGCTATTGTTGATATAGTTAAAATAATTTTGTTGTAATTACATCACATTTTACGAAATGTTCTCACTTTTTTTGGGTCATCCTGTAGATGTCTCACAGAGGCGAAGCTTTTATTTTTACATGGGAAATATGGAAGTCTTGGGCATTACAGGGCTTACGACCTGTCATCGGCTGGCTCAAGTGATCACTTTACACAATTTAACGAAGTTGTGTATATGATATCATGTTGGAACATTTCAATTATTTATTACCTATTATGCTGTTAATTATGCTGAGCCATCTGTGGATTTTTTTTAAAATTTGATTTTCATTCTCGTGTATAGATGTCGCTGAAGCTGAGACTATTTTTTTTGAAGTATGGGGCTATATCGTTTATATGTATATATATGAATTTCATTCGAATTATTAACATATATAGTAGAATACATCTGAAAAGGCAGTATTTTTCAATTTTTAACTTCATACTTAGATCAGTATATTTTAACAATATTTTTGAGTAGGTCCAAATTTTTGTAGAAACCAATTACTAGGATTTATCCCCTGAAGGATTCTCGTACGA
The DNA here is from genome assembly GCA_031772225.1 of Eubasilissa splendida. Classification (NCBI taxonomy): domain Eukaryota; kingdom Metazoa; phylum Arthropoda; class Insecta; order Trichoptera; family Phryganeidae; genus Eubasilissa; species Eubasilissa splendida. The sequence continues at coordinate 2,428,133 of CM062862.1, forward strand.
AGCGATTATTTGTACGTGGGAAGTATGGAAGTCTTGGGTATTGTACGTTTTTCTCACACTCTTGCGGTTATGTGGTGTCGAGCTCTGAATTACATTTGTTCTAGAATGTTAATAAATAAAAAATAATGTTTCTCTCGCGAAATTGTACGGCCGGAACATTGGTATAAAAAGGAATATCTTACGTTCGGCATAAAAAGAAATTTCAACAATAATATAAAGTTTAATGTATTTTAAATGATACACCAACCTATGTTTTATTCATTCCTATTTGCTCTGCATTTACATACTAAATCGCTTGAATTCCTTGGCAAACGTGTTTCACGTCTGGTGCCCGTCAAACGTTTTTAAATCAACAAATTCCCCCGCCTTTTGACACGTTCTGACGTCACTACACGTTTCCTGTGTGCAATATGGCGGCACGCTGCCTTCCGTTCCGAAATCAAAAGAGGGAAAAACAAAACACGCAATCTGTAGCGCTTGTAGCGACAAGAAGAGACCGAGTATCCAATCAGAGAACGTCAATGTTGCCATTGGTTGTTGGAAACATCGCAATATTAAAATAATCGCTTAAAACGATTCACATATATCGCCGGAAGACTATTTTTCTAATTATTCCATAGCGTCCTAACCGGGTACTGCACATATCGTCGTGCATGATTCTTCTTCTTCTTTTTGCGCCCTATCCGTTCAACGGACGTTGGCTTTCGTCACTTTGTTCACTGCGGCCCGGTGCAGCTCTACAGTAGACTGGCCAAACCATTGCCTCAGGTTTCTCAGCCATGATGTCCTCCTTCTTTCAGAGCCCCGACATCCAACAGTCTCCCTGCATTATAACGTACAAGATCTCGTACTTCTCCGGATCTCTCATCACACGTCCGAGATATTAAAGTTTCCAAATTTATAATGTTTCAAATACTTATTTTTCTTTATTCATGCGTCCTTACTTACTTATCATCACGTCGTTCTCCATGGGGGTAGGCAGAGAGGATATAGCGCCACACTCCTCTATTCTGACAAACAATTCTCGCCTAATCCGCATTCATACATCTTCGCATACAAGCTCGCCGATTGTTGAGGCTTCTAACAGAACCATCTCCATTATCTAGTTTACCTGGTCGTGCCAAGTCTTTTGCGGACTACCTCTATCTCTGGTGCCAACAACACTTGCATCATATATCATCCGTTCCATGTGATCAAACCACCCAAGTGATCATTTCTTAATCTTACTCACTAAACTAACAATATTTCCTTATTTCTTCATTCTTTACTCTGTCATGTATCTATTTAATTTGCCACATATACGCCTAAGACTCCATTATGCACCGCTAGTCTTGCCTCGTTTGGCAAATTCTCGTTAAATATTAATTTTAAATAGTGTAACATATAGGTTAGAAAATTTGTCGTAAAAAATAATGCCGCTGTAGCATAGTTGGATAATACACCTTCCCCGGTTTGGAAAGATATCCTGGTTCGAATACCGATGGCGCAACAACAATATTTTTCGATAAAATTGATTTTATATCTTTCTAATTAATACATTTATTTATTTAGTATTTAAATTACATCTAGACTGAAATACATTGAATTGTCATATACATACAGTTACGCTATTGATGTTTCAATTAATTATGCTATTAATACAACAAAAAAAAAATTGTAATAAAATACAATATTTGATTTTTTAATTTTTTCTACTAGAATAGGGGGGGCGCCTAAAATTGGTAAAAGTTCAAATAAAATACCCAAAAGAAAATGGTAAAAGTGTTCCAAAATCGTCTAACGCCCTATTTTTTCAACTCGGTTGTGACAAATTTTACTAAGACACTAATATCTATGTTAATAACGTTTTTAATATTCGAGTTAGCACTTTTAAAAAATTACGCCGGTATCAGGTACTGCAGTACGACATTCCGCTATGTGAAACATCTGGTATTCAACGCAGAAAAAATAACAAAATAAAATCCAATGCTGTACTCTGTGACTCTTGAATATTTTTCACGACTTTTAGTCGCAAATTTGACTCCTTTGTGTTGGTGGCTCGACCGTATATCGTTTTGCGGTATAGGTAGAACGAAAATAAATGGTTACAAAATTAATGAACATCTTAACTTATCCCTGTTCCCAAATTACGTATTAGAGTCTTCTTTTCTTTATTGTGTGCTCGATGGTATGCATCGTAATCACCTGACATGTCTGGAATTTATTACACAATACGTCTCCATTCTGACATGTTAACTACAGCGTTTACAAAGGTCTTTGTTAACTCCATTACTTGGTCTATCCATCTTGTAGGAGACTGTCTTCTTCTCTCAACTGTCCCCGTGATCACGAGTATTGTGATTGTACTCAATCACGTGCACAATACGTCTCCATTCCTCCCGGTCCTGAGCCATGTTAACTGCAGCGTTTACAAAGGACCCTGTTAACTCCATTACTTGGTTTTTTCATATTGTAGGAGACCGTCTTCTTCCCTTAACTGTCCCTGTGATCACAAGTATTGTGATTGTACTCAATCACGTGCACAATACGTCTCCATTTCTCCCGGTCCTGAGTCATGTTAACTGCAACGTTTACAAAGGACCTTTTTAACTCCATTACTTGGTCTATCCATCTTGTAGGAGACTGTCTTCTTATCTCAACTGTCCCTGTGACCACGAGTGTTGTGATTGTACTCAATCACGTACACAATACGTCTCCATTCCTCCCGGTTCTGAGCTATGTTGACCACAGCGTTAAAGGACACTGTTAACTCATTTACATGGTCTATCCATCTTGTAGGAGACCGTTCTCTTCCCTAAACTGACCCTTGATCACTAGTATTGTGATCGTACTCAATCACGTGCACAATACGTCTCCATTCCTCACAGTCCTGAGCCATGTTAACCACAGCCTTTATTCACTCAACTGTCCCTGTGATCACGAGTATTGTGATTGAGTAATCTCAGAAAAATATGTGACAAAAATAAAAATAAAATCATCACACTCGTTACCAAGGTGGACTACATATTTTATTCAGTACTCGTAAAAGTTAAACTTGCCTTATGACACCTAACGATGCTGTAATTATCTTCGACAGCTAGTCCTGCGCTTTCTTTCGGTTTGTTGAATATATTTAACAATGTTCCTACGTTTGCTGCCACACAAAGTGCGATTGCAACATGTCCCTTCACGCTCTAGTAAGTAGGTAAAGAACTTATTAAAAATAAAAAAATTTAGAACCTACATAAACAAAGTAACCATTTTCTAAAAAAATGTTTTTATAAATCAAAAAATATGTTAAGTATATATTTCGGTAGCGCAAAAACAATATTTTTCGACAAAATTGATTTTATATGTAGGTATATATTTATAATTAATACATTAAATTAGTATTTAAAATATCATAGACCGTCTGTTCTGAATAATTACAACTTCACAATAAGAATGTGTTCTCCTTGATAAAAAATATGTTCTAGAATTCCACATCTTCCCTGCATCCCATTGAACTGTACTCATAAGAGTATACACGGCACTCACTCGATTTTTTATCATTATGTTATCAACTGTCGAATTGTTGTAAAGCGATGCAAAAGTGTGAATGATCTAATACGTATGTTTACGTCTGAAAGCACTAAGAGCATCAACGATTTCGAGCTTCTGATCCCAATTCTTGGAAGAAGCTTTCTTTGTACCGACTTTCCATACACTCAATCTTACTCTAAAGTATTGGGTAGATTTACTGGAATTGCCTTCGAATCGCCCTTACTAAAGAAACACTTTTGCACAACGTGCAAGAAGGTCTTGGCATCGGAAATAAAAGAGTAAATATACTAAACAAATAACCCATTTCAATATCCTGCATTAAATGTAATAATAATTTAAAACATATCAAATAAAACTACACAGAGAAAATTATTATTCCATATATTACACATCCGCTCATTCCACAGGGAATGCGTAGCATCGTAACATTCTATAGGAAAATAAAATGATATTATGTAAATAGAAGGTAAGATGGCATTGCATTCCAGCGCACACAAAAAATATAGCGTGCACTTATTTTTTAGCAAGACTTCTTCACGTGCAGCTTTCTTGTGTGTTATACCTACAAAGGTTTGTTGTGAAAATTAAAATAATCACGTTACATTATAAAGTTTTGTTGTGAAAAATAGAATAATCACGTTACATCACAAAATTTTGTTGTGAAAAATAAAATAATCACGTTATATCACAAAGTTTTGTTGTGAAAATTAAAATAATCACGTTACACCACAAAGTTTTGTTGTGAAAATTAAAATAATCACGTTACACCACAAAGTTTTGTTGTGAAAATTAAAATAATCAATAAATATGAATTAAATGTATTAATTATAAAGATATACATACAAAATCAATATTATCGAAAAATAAAAACATTGTTGTTGCGGCTACCGGGATGTATATCTTTATAATTAATACATTTAATTCATATTTAAAATATCACAGAACTATGTCTGAATAATTACAACTTCACAATAAGAATGTGTTCTCCTAAAAAAATAAAATAATCACGTTACACCACAAAGTTTTGTTGTGAAAATTAAAATAATCACGTTACACTATAAAGTTTTGTTATGAAAATTAAAATAATCACGTTACACCACAAAGTTTTGTTGTGAAAATTAAAATAATCACGTTACACTATAAAGTTTTGTTATGAAAATTAAAATAATCACGTTACACCACAAAGTTTTGTTGTGAATATTAAAATAATCACGTTTAATTTACATTATCTCCCTGGTGAGGCTCTTTTATAGTCATCTGAATGCTGTGGAGTATCATAAGTCATCGTTTTAAGGAAATGTCAAAGTTGAAATCAGCCGTTGGTTGTTTCCCAAATGAAATATTTTCAAACCTTCCAGAATAACGTGATACTTCGTGACAATACACATCAAATATACCGCAAACGGGGATGATGCTACCCATCGCGTGAACCGTAATTGAAGGCTTTGATAAAAATGCGAAGAAACCTCCAACAAGTGTAATAAGGCTCTATAAAAACTTAAACAAGTTATAAGGCTTTGATCTCCCGTCGATGGACCAAACAATTTACTTTTACGATCGGCGGAAAATGTGTACAAAAGGTTCCGTCTCAAGGCTGAAAAGAAATTACACTTTTGTTTCCAACACAACTCTTTTGTTTCAGACAAGTGACGACTCGTTTCCTTTTGTTTTATTGTTTTTGGATATTTCACTGCGGAGGGGATTTGTGATTTTTAAAATGTTCTACAAATGTTATTTCATTTAAAAACAGGAGTGGCAGAATAATTTAATACTTCAGACAAGCATATTTTAACACGACAAAAATGTATTATGTAGTATTTAAAACCTATCAAAAATTTCGACACCTTTTTCTGATTGGAATCATTTTCCATATCAATTAAATATTGCAACATTACTCCAGATATAAAAATATCAGCTATGTTGGCTTGGATATATCCTTCGCATGTGACACGAAAGACTGCCTAAACAGATCTTCTCATCAGTGCCGGAGAGAAGGATACCTGTAGGACGACTCAGGAGAACATAGAAAAAACAAATGGAGAGTCCCCAAGAACGAGGCGCGTTTTTTAAATAAGTACCGTTACGGGATATTTTCGGTGTATGCTCAATGATTTTTTTCATCTGTTGACTCACCGCGTGCAACGTTAGAGACATTCCACATAGTGTGGCCATCTTGTAGTGAGTGGTTGAAATGTTCAAGATAATAGATCAGCCCGCCGGCTGCGAGATGCGCTTCTCGAATGCACAAAACGTAAAACCAGCTGATGTTTATCGCAAAGTGTGTCCTGATTTGGCGCCAAGTAATTTCCATCATCTGAAGCTGTCCCTTGGTGGCAAGCTTGTTGATGACGATTTGATGATGATGTACAGCCGTGGCTTTCATCCCACGCGGCGTCATTATATGACAGAGATGTGCCTTAATAATGATGGCGACTATGCTGAGAAGCAGTTTAAGGTGTGTAACGTCCGAAGAAAGGAAAGTGTCGTAAAAATGATGAGTTTCCTTAAAAAAAAATCAGGAGCTTAGTTAAAAAACGCGCCTCATAACCGACACAGAGAGCGGTGGAAGAGTGTTGTCCAAGCGTTAGGTCCCCGACCCGATTAGAGTGAAGGGGATAAAAAAGAAAAACAAGAACTTTGCATACACAACAATTTTTTTTTTAATAACCAGTTGTTGGAAACGTAGGTAGACTCACGGCTGGAAAAAACGAATTTACGTTCTGGAGTTTCCAAAAACCATGATTAAATGAGCAATATTGCGGTACGGTGTTTGCGAAAGGACGAGATGGAAAAAATGTATGAAGACGGAATAAGGGTAACTAATAATTGGCTTGAAGGGCCAAATCCTTGGGGAGCCGGAGGATGAAAAGTTAGACTCACCTTGCAATTGCGATTGTAGATTGTTTCTTCAATGAACCTCCCTAGAAAACACCAAGGATCGCCGATATGAAACTATTAACATACAAGATGACCCAAAAAAAGGTAGAAAATTTCGTAAAAAAATGTGATATTATTACATCAATTGGGAAGACTAGTATTAACGGTAAATATTATTGTGAACATGTTCTCAGACAAGGTTTGATGACTGTCATCCAAGCGACATGCGGTCGCCATAACTGGCATAACAGCGGGACGGAGCTCCATCTCACACAGCCAGAAATACAATCAACTTTCTTCGTCGTGAGAATGTTAATATCATCGAGGAACAGCTCAGATTTAAACCCAGTAGAATATGCAATACGGGGTGTTTTGATGATTTCTGATTAGCTAAATATTGTGCAAAGAAAATTACATTAAGAATTGTTATTAATTATATTATGTTTTGAAATCTCATGTGTTACGAGATGTACTCACTTTTTTTTGGCCACCCTGTATATTTATTATATCAGCATGAAGCTGATTATTCGTCGGCAAAATTGCGTAGGATCTAATGGTTCTTATTTTCATTAATAATGTTATTTTATTTATTATTATAGTTGTTGACGCAAGTCGAACATTCCGTCTATCCGATAAACTGTAATACACCTTTCCCGCTCTGACCAACTAACGATTTCGCCGACGTGGGAACAGATTGCATTTCGACGCAAAGCTGTCAACACGTGTGTTTATTTTAACGGTCGAGAGTAACGCCGCGCGTAACATCCGGCCCACAAAAAAGAAGCGGTGTTCTGCAGCACTTCCGGGAAGTGCAGTGAGATCTACGCACTTCACTACAAAAGTGCGAGTCAAGTGGTGGTGAAAATTGTCGTCCCACCCAGAACTTAGATCAAGGTAGGCCAGATCCATCTGCCATTATTTCTTTGAATTCGGGTTGTGTCAATTCAATCATAATTGGAATTGAACCTTCACGGAATCCTATCCCACCAATAATTTGAAAATTAACAATTATATTGGAGTCATTTTCTGCACACACTGTGAAACATATGATTTTTTTTACATTGTCCAGGTGCTCCGCATTAAAAAAATACAATATTCTGTAAAAATAATTATTTTATTCTTTGGGCACATTACTAGAAGAGGCAGTCTGAATAAACTGATGATCATGATATGAACAAGGGTAAAAGGGTCGATATCCAATAAGGTCCAAGGTCGTGAAGAGTGTAGGAGAGAACACTTCACGCTGTAGAAAAAGAGTAATACTATGCTCAGTCATGAGCGCTTCGAACGAGAGATGCTTAGATAAAAGCAGAACCATCCAGGACCTTCTCATTCGCCACCAGGTTGACATTTTTTTAATGCAATGGCGAAACACGGCTACCAGACAAAACACACCCCTAACTGTACATCTACATTATTCATATAATATAATAATATACGGAATGATGACCTATTAAGAAATGAAAGGAATCTCGGACATTTATTACCGACCTAAATGTAACACTTTTCAAATTAATACATGTATCGTTCCATTATTTGTTAATTCTGGCGTCTGCTATCGGTTCACTCAAAAATATTTGAGATTCCGTAAAAACATAGTAGATGACTTTCAAATAATAGAACGATAGATGTATTAATTTGAAAAGTTTGATTGATGCACCTTCCCCAGATCGGAAAGAGATCCAGGTTCGAATCGATCTTATATGTGTGTCGTTCTAATTAATACATTTAATTAATATTTAAATTTGTTATGTTTAAATAAGTTGTTTTTATTTTTAAATATGAATTAAATATATTAATTATACATATAAAATCAATTTTATCGAAAAATATTGTTGTTGCGCCACCGGGATTCGAACCTAGATCTCTTTCCTAACCGGGGAAGGTGCTTTATCCAACTAAGCTACAGCTACATTATTTTTAGCGACAATTTTCGACGCTATATGTTACCTTTTTGATATTAATACATTTAATCGTTCCATCATTTGACAGAGCCATCTACCTTATTTTTACAGAATCTCAAATACATTTGAGTAAACTGCTAGCAGACGCCAGAATTATCAATTCATTTTTATTAAATTTTGGACACATTGATACAACTTTATTATTTTAGGAGAACACATTCTTATTGTGAAGTTGTAATTATTCAGAACATAGAACATAATTAATATATTTAATTCATATTTAAATTATCACAGACCGTCTGTTCTGAATAATTACAACTTCACAATAAGAACGTGTTCTCCTAAAAAAAAAAAAAGTTTTTATTTTTATTTTCCGCACGGCAATGTTTGTATATTCCGGAATTCCAGGTCACACTAATGAATGCGCCAGCACGAGCGAGCTCGCGACACTAGACGTGTGCAAGTCCACTGCATAAATGCATGCCATGCATTGTATCCATTTCCACAATTTCGAGACCCTCACTTTCCTTGGTGCCAAGTCCGAGAATTCATTTCTTCAAGTCTCGTTTAAATTCATGAATTCCTTTTCTTGACCTGTTCCCATTTGACTATGACTGTTGACATCTAGTTCTTTGAGACATCCTAGACTAGTTTTAACCTTTTCGTCACTAAGCGGCCGGAGCTTCCGTGTGGTCCGAAGCGGGGTATAGAAACACCCCAGATCATATTCATACAAACGATATTAAAAAGTTCATGGCGAGGGACGTTGTCCCAACCGCCTCGCCGGACGTCTCTTGTTCATGTAGCTGTCTTCGTTGTTCGCATCTGTGGAACGGGACTTCCCAGTGCATTAGTTAGTAAAAAAAATCTGTTCGTCGTCGTACAACGTTCGCTTTAGTCTTCGTAATGTAGGGAATCATTTAGTCTATTTTGATAGGTATTTAATTGTACACATTTTCAAGACTTACGATATATGTAATGTAAAAGCAATCTTGCACTAGGCCCTGCGGGCGGGTATTGTGGCGAAGGTTTCCATAGAATCTATATTTCCCTTATTACATTGCTTTAACAATGCATCATGTAGTGCAACGTGGATCTCTTCCAATCCGAGAAACGTGCATTAACCGATTATGCTACAGCACACAGTGCATTGACGACAAATATGTTACTCTTTTTAAATTAATACATCAATCGTTCCATTATTTGAAAGCCATCTACATTATGTTTACGGAACCTCAAATACCTTTGAGTAATCCGATAGGATTTTACATGTACATCTTTCTAATGAATACATTTAATTAATATTTAAAATATCACAGAGCTATGTTCTGAATAATTACAGCAAATAATAAATACAATAACTTAAAGAGAAGACACATGGGTATGGTGACGACATGCGCAGGAGTATGTACCGCGCGAAGATCACTGGACCGAAAACAATATGAAAAACAAAAAATTAGAAAATTTTTACACTATTTCCGTGAAGATTACACAAAATAAGAATGAAATCGTTTTCATAATTATTGAGTTATCAAATTTAAAGTGATCTATGGGGAATTTGAATACCCCGCTTCGAGAAGGCAAGGTTAATGTAGCTTCTTCAGTTCGTTTCTGACACTTTGAATCTTTGAACATCCGGAGGTCCTTTTGATATCAGAATGGCAAATTTTAAATCCTTTCGTGAGACATTCATAAGAACCAACTTAATCTAACTCTTCTGTGTATAGATTTCTGGGCTAATCTGACCTTTCTGGCCCATTCGGATCCCATTGCAGGTTCTATCATCAGGGCTGGTGTTATATATGACTGTTAGTGTTGTGGTTAGGTTAGGTCAGAAAGATCAGATATACACGGCGGATTAGCCCAGAAAACTATACACAGAAGATTCTGAACGGCCATGAAAACCAAATAACGTCCAACCTAGCAGTTCTATCTTAATGATAATCTTCGGTCACCGTACGCGGATCTGGAATACATTATATAGACACCATACTCCCTCTTGTAATGCACCTTCCGCGGATTGGAAAAGCGATCCAGGTTCGAATCCCGGTGACGCAACAACAATATTTTTCGATAAAATTGATTTTATATGTACAAGGTGGCCCAAAAAAAGTTATAAAGTGAGTAATTACATCAAAATTAGTTTAACTACATCAATAATAGCTTAAATAGTTTATTAATTTACTCATTTCACTATTTACCAATATTACGTTTTATTTCGATAATTTCCGGTCGCCATCTTTGATTATTAATTTTCCCAATGTTTATATTTATTTTTTTCAAATTGTTGCTGCAGAAGACCGTTTTCTAATCATAAATTTGCGAATTGAAAAACGTCGGGGTGCTAGGAAAATGATCAAAGAGTTTCAAAACAAAACCTAGATATTACAGTATAACTGGAAATTACAGCAGGACGGAGCTCCATCTCACATAGCCAGAAATACAGTCAACTTTCTTCTTCGTGGGTATGTTAATTTCATCGCGCCAGGCATGTGGCCACCGAACAGCTCAGATTTAAACCCATTAGATAATGCAATACGGGGTGTTTTGATGATTTGTGATTAGCTAAATATTATGCCAAAAAAAAATTACACTAAGAATTATAATTAATTATATTATGTTTTGAAATAACTAATGTGTCACGAGGTGTTCTCACTTTTTTTGGGCCACCCTTTATATCTTTATAATTAATACATTTAATTAGTATTTAGGAGATAAGAATGTATTTGAGTTTATATTTGAGTGTGTCATAATAATGTTTAATAATTTTTTATTGATATTATTAAAAATTCTTAACGCAACACATTCTTTCGTCCTCTCTCCGGACACATTGTTCGCAGTCGCTACTCTCACGGTTCGTCCCGAGGATCTGGTCGAATAGCTCCATGGTGAGGATCAGTATTTATAAACTCTTGAAATATTACAGCATATGTTACTTTTCTGTCGACTGGTAAGATTTTGCATATTGTAAATAATTTCCTTCGATAGCTGGTTCCCATGTTTCCGATTAACAATAAGCACACATATGATATATGACCTCTTAAATTTTACTGTCTCTCTGGTCCGATGTTGTTGTTCTTTTAGCTGGATTATCTTTTTTAGATTTCGACCGACCGAAGCGCGCACTGTTGGCTTATTTGGACCGCTAGACTGGTCGAGACACGGAATACGCCTGTCGGTTACCGTCTTCTTAGCTTCCGTAAAAAGGGCGGCAATACTCACACACATGTACATTATTATAAACGAGTAAACCCAGTGGTGCCAATCGAAGTAACAAGGCGCGTAAACAAACACTTTTTTCTGTTATCTATTATAAGTTTATGTATTTAGCTTACAGCATTACTGTGGTAAATGTTTGTCAAATAAAATGCGGGATACGGGTCAGTCTCACAAATCTCAAGCGGCGATCTTGATCTAAATAGATCTGCTACCCTAGCGAGAGTTTGGTGTAATCTGTTGCTGCTGAAGCGATAGTCCATCTCGCTCGTTCTGTTTATCATTATATTCACACCACTTATCTCTTTCGGTATAAGGCACTACTTTTTTTGAATAAAACACTCTTTAGATTTTATTTTCATGAAAATTGTGATATGATTCGACGTTAGAATTTTATGGTTTAATTTTCTCGGAATTCCACTGCGAAACGTCCTCCCTCAGTGGTAACATTAAGATGATTAACATCTCGGGAAGGCGAGGGGATGCAACCACCCCCCGAGGTCGGCTCTTCTGACAATCCCTTAAAAGCTGAGATAGGGATCTTGCGCAGTTTTCCATATACCTCTATTAATCCACGTACGCGTGCACGCAGAACCTTTTCGATGCCTATTTCTCGGTAACCAAAGATATTATTTTATCAAGAGCAACCTAAAGAAACTTAATGGATAATGTTACGAGTGAAGATATCATGGTTCGGGTGAATAATAAAAAAAGAGTGTAATATTTAATTAGCAATATTTGAATATGTCCAAGAACACACAATTACTGGATTTTTACCTGCAAAGGCACTGTTATTAAACAAATATCAAATATCTCATAGAGACAAAGCTATTTTTTATTATATTTAATGGAAAATATATGGAAGTATTGGGTAATTACAAGGCTTACGACCTGTCTTCGGCTGTCTTAAGTGATCGCCTTATATAAATATATCGTTCACCGATTCTCACCCTTCAATCTCCACATTTATCAAATTTATGAAAGTTGTATATATGTTAGTATGTGGGCTCGCTTCAAGTACCACCATCGCCATCTATGGACCAAATTTGATCATTCATTTTGCCTTTTTTTTAAACAGCATATGTGTCATCACTTTGAGAATCTGATTTTTATTAAATTATTTAAAGCAATATTCTTTATCTGTAAAATGTTTTTTAACATATTATACTAAAACACATTTTTTATATATTTTCTTATTTTGACCAGTATATTATATAAGCAATACTTCCATATATTTTCCATTAAATATAATAAAAAATAGCTGATCTTGCTGGTGTCTGGTTGGTCCTTGAGCCCTCTTGTTTCTTTCCTGTCCCTGTTCCAAATTTCTTCCATCTGTCCTACATCCCGTTATTTCTGGTCCTGCGGCTGGTGATTGCGTGCAGATGAATGCATTGTTCTTAAAATATGATTTTTATTTGGGATACCATCTGTCTAATGTGCAGTCAAAGTAAAATGTAAAATATGGGAAAATATGTATATTTTCTCGTTTTCATATTCTTTCTAAGGTGCAAGTTTTTCAATGTTCTGAATACTTTAAATGAGTAATATGGAAAAGGGCCAGATAGTATCTCTCCCGGGAGGGACGAAATTGAGCGTTCAAAATAAGGTCAAATACCTTGGCCATGTATTTAATGAAGATGGACAAGACGATGATGACATAGAACGGCAAAGGAGACAGTTGAGCGTCCGTGCAAATATGCAGTCACGGTGTTTCTACCGATGCAGTAAGGAGGTGAAGAGGATTCTGTTTAAATTCTCCTTCATCAGCATATATACCTGCGAGCTTTGGTAGAAATACAAACAAATAACGTATAACTATCTCCGAATTCAGTACAACTGATAAAGAATACTGTTCGGATTGGCGTGTTATTGCAGCGCATCTGCAATGTTTGCCGAAGGCCGTACACATGGATTCGTTCCGCTTCTGAGACATCGAGTCGGAGCTCAGCACCAACTCTCTGGTGCAAGCGGCGCTCTCATAGAAAGCTGGTTCACTGACCAGAGAATGGCAACGCCTACAGAATAGCTACAGATGTAATAATGGTCGTGACTGAAGTATTTATATATATGTAATTTTTATATTTTGTTTAAATTTATATATATGTGTGTGTGTACTTTTAATATATTTTTTTATTTATTTATATTTTCTCTGGTTTTCTTTTTCATAACATTATATTTATTTCGTAACTTAAATGTGTTATCTTTTTGAAGAATCGGATTAAAAAAAAACCTGATCACGCTGAAATAAATTCAGTATTATTATTATTATAATGATTTCTTGTGACATGCGTGAAGGTTATGTGCAACGATTTCTGGATTGTACATCGTCAATAAAAAGTCAAGTTGTTTCACGTTGGATTTATTCAAGAGAACTGGTTACAAAATATTTACCGGCATCTTATTTAGGCAAATTTCATTTCTACGTGCTATTTACTCATATGTGACGGATGTGACATAAATACGCCCTTTTACGCACGAAATAACTTGACAATTGGCCGCATTTATGGGTTACAGGTGTACTTTTTTTGCTGTTAAATGCGGCACACAGGAAATGTTGTACATGGGGCATCATGTATTCGTTTGTTTGTCGGTAGATGCATGTACATTGATTCTAGGATAATATTGTTATGATCGTTCATAACAGCATAAATGAAGTGAAGACAATATAGGCGACTAGCTAAATATAAGAAAGCATCTTGAAGAACTGGAATAGAAAACAGTATTTTTTAATCAACTGATAACTGGAAACAATAAGTGGATATTGTATTCGAACCGAGAACGTTAAATAAAATGGGTTGTCTAGAGGGCAGATAGCAATGCGACCTCTAAACTAGACATAACACCAAAAATTGACTTATTATCTAACGGCAGCACTGAAATTGTATAGTTTATTTGATATATTCAAATCCGTTCAAACAATATTATTATATTTTTATTGACAGAACCGCTTGGACGAAAAAAATTAAATAACCTTGATGCGAGAACTGTCACTTTGAACATGTGCGTATGTGTGTGTAGTTGAGTGGTGGGGGACAAGGCTTATAAGAGGCCGTCTCTGGGGGAACGGGGCTCTTTTCCATCGCCACTTTTCAATAATTACTAGTCTATCTCTGAGTTATATAATTATCAAATACTATAAATAAAGTGTAATTGTTACAATTGGACGCTGAGTTATTAATTACAAGAACTCAAGAGAGGATAGAACCCCAAGGGAATCTAGTGGAACTTCAAAGACACCACACTTACGAATATATTTTATATTATTAGAGAATTTCTGTGGAAATTACTGACTGTTTTACACAATATTACTGAAAAACCGCTGGAGACATGTTGCGCACATGATAGATACAAGAATTTCTCCATTCTGCAAGAACAGACTCTCAACCATTTGCCTGAGATGAATCCTTCAAGTTTTTGGGCATGGCATGAATAGCTTGGAGAAGTTTGATTTGGTGGACCAAGGCGTAGGACCAAGAGTAAGAGGAACAACCCCCACCCGTTAGACCGACCAAGTAGAAAAGGCAAGAGACGTTTCTCTGATGCCGATAAAAGTGGAGGAGCATAGTCAAGATGATGATGACAACTGAAAACAATTAACTATGCCTGTCTTGCTAGAAAACATGTTATATAGAATATGAAAAATATTCATAAATTCAATTAAGTAAATCAAATCAAATCTGGCGAAGAACCGAACCCCGCTCTCTTGCGTGACATGTAGGGATGCTTACCACTATACTCGCAAGGAATCAAACAACATGTGAAAATAGAAATTAGCAAATATCGCAAGCTCTTTATTAACCCTTCTGTAACCATGCAGTAACACATGCCTACCGCTCGGTAAGATCGATACTTGCCACCGTTAGATTGCATACGATGAATGCTCTGTTATATCATCATATTTATCAGTATTTATAGTAAAAGTATGATAAAAAGTATTTTACCACCGTTGAAACTAGTAAAGGCATTTTTCCTCACATTCCTCACGATAACACAAGTTGACATTATGGCTGCGTACGGGTATTTTCTATCATGGTATGCTGACGGTTAATACTGGCTTCTTACAAGTACCAACGGTGGTAAAATAACTTATATAACAGACAGTCCATTAGGGGAACGGCTAAGATGGCAGAGGACTGGCTTAGCATGTGAAGGATAAATGCGTCTAGTATCGATGAAACAAAAACATTAAGTAATATCAATTTTTGTAACAAATATTATTAGGAGAATACATTCTTATTGTGAAGTTGTAATTATTCAGAACAGACGGTCTGTGATATTTTAAATATTAATTAAATACATTAATTAGAAAGATATACATATAAAATCAATTTTATCGTAAAATATTGTTGTTGCGCCACCTGGTTTCTAACCGAGGAAGGTGCATTATCCAACTATGCTAAAGCGTAATAATAAAATTATATCAATGTGTCCAAAATTCTATAAAAATGAATTGATAATTCAGGCGTCTTCTATCAGATTATTCAAAGGTATTTGAGATTCTGTAAAAATAAGGTAGATAGCTCTTTCAAATAATTGAACGATTAAATGTATTAATATTAAAAAGGTAACATATAGATTCGAAAATTTGTCATCAAAAATATTGTCGCTGTAGCATACTTGGATAATGCACCTTCCCCTGTTAGGAAAGAGATTCAGGTTCGAATCCGGGTGGTGCAACAACAATATTTTTTGATAAAATTGATTTTATATATATATCTTTCTAATTAATATATTTAATTCATATTTATAAATATTACTGCTGAATAGTTTATTAAGCAATTAGCATGTATCAATCTCAATTACCCTAAACACATTTTTTTATTTACAGTGTACATTATTCTTTTGAATGGCTTTCAGTTCATAAATAACTACTTAAACGCACTGACAACGGTTCCTACTATATAACTGAATAGGTTCCTTGATCCGGTAGCGGTTGCGCCTGCGTTTGACAGCCTCTGCGTGTCTTCAGATATCTACGAAGTTTGCAAGAAACGTTAACTGGGATGCATCAGAGTGTAGAATCTTCTAGAAGTCATTTTCAGTATTGCTCCCGATGTGGTATATCTGACGGTAATAGAGTTGCATCATCAACTGCTATTTAACCAATATTTTTTGTCTTCCTCCTGTAATTATTAATTTTGTATATTTTATTAACCGCTGTAGATGGGGTCTCCTACGATGGATTTATTGCAAAATACGGCATCCGCGCGTCGTGCATATTATTAACCATTTTAAAAATTATTAAATAACGTCCAACTATTAAATAAAATCAAAAGGTTTCGAACACCTGTTAAATTGCTTTCAATGGCTTTCAGGTTAAGATGCAAAGATGCTCGATAACTATCAGGGGTGTCAGAGAGAGTATCGAGGAGTTCGAAATAAAAATGTATATTAGATGTTATAATTATATTATATATGTGGCTAATTTTGAATTAACCTTTCCCTTACTAAACTCGGTGTACATGTTGACTTTTGCGTTTTTTAAGTCGGATAAATATCAATATTTTACATTTATTACTTATATTAATCGTTAAAATCATCACGAACGACAGCTTAAATACGCATAAGACACGTCTAACTAGGCCAGCGCACACCATGGCCACTAAACTGACAATCGGCATCCGGCAGAGGCGCAGTGCGCTTTTCGTACCTCTCCGCACGTACACATACACGAATTGACAAATTCACGTCAGGTACTTCAAGAAAACATTTTTTATTGTTTATTTTTTATTATTATTGGGTATGGTAACTACTTATATATTGAATATATTACGGAGGTATACCAAAAATATGAACTCTGTATTTAGTATATTTACATAGATATTTATGAAATTAAAGGCAATGTCAACTCAGTTGACATCATCGGAGAAGAAAGGTTAAAACCATCAGCCCTTAATACTGCTCGACTATTTTTTTTATAGGGACAGCTGGAGGGGGAGAGGGAATCTAGAGCTTCCTTATCGGTCCCACTCATAAAAACTAATAAAAATACGCGACTTTAATTCAATTACATATTTAAGTGCATGCAAACGAAAAAGGAGAAGAAATTCAATGTGGTTATTAGCAAATAAGATTTAAAATTTAGACCCTCCAGCGTCCCTCAAGTGCTGTCTTCATTCATAAAAATCATATAACATAAATCCATAGAACATAGTTTTACATACAGATAGAAAATTAAGGTGCAGTAATTTAAGGCAGACACTCAGGGGTCCATTCATCAAAAACACTCCCAAAAGAGGGACAGTGGACGAGACACAAAATGGATTGAGTCACACTTACACGAACAGGCTAACAGAGTTGCAAAACACGAGGTATGGAGAGTAAGAGGTAGGCGCGTAAGTGGATTAATAATTATAAAAAATACTTTGTTTAAACCACTATTTAAATAACAATAACTTTTCAGAATTTTCCAATCACCTTTTGGAAACAAACCATTCCTTTGATGTTGATAAGGGTTTAGAAACTGTACATACAAATACTAGGAATTTATAGATAGATAGATTTGAAATTTTATAAATATGAAAAAGTGTTAATAGCAAGCTTAATATTATAAATAACTAAATCCTATTTGCAAATAGTCTCATTTTAAATTTGCTTTCATATAAGTTCATACTTATTCTCCATTTTATGGTTTTGTTTTTATCTATGCTTGTATTTTTTTTAATTTCAGTATACACTGTTTCCTGAAGATGATACCATAGGTATCGAAACATGTAGAATAATTAATAAATAGTGATTTAAACAGAGTATTTTTTAATTTTGTAGAAATACTAGATTATTTACTTATACGATAGTTCGGCACCACAGTCTAATGGGGAAATAGAGTAGAGCAGTATTTAAAAATCATTTTGATCTGAGAAATGTTTAGTGATGATGAAAATCAATCGCTAAGTAAAAGTGAAACGTTACAAAATTTCCTATCGCGCTATTTTCAACGCACTTTTTTACCTCATTTTACTGAGGTGCTCGGCTAATAAACGTATTCTATTTTAAAAGCTTATAAACTACCCCACATTGACAAGCTGATTCCAAAAATTCCACGCCGATCGACAATGCACAACGGCGGCCGGATCCCGAGGGGATGATCGCTCGCATAATGCTTTCCACGGTTTTCTTGTTAGCCTGACGTAATATAAATTGAGATTGATTTGAGCGATATCGGTTCCTTCCTCGGGGTGGGCGGAAAGGTGTGCTAAGGGGGGAGGGGTTCTGCAGGGATGGAAAAAGATTAAGGGTATCGGCGGCTCACGCGGAAGCCAGCATTGAAGAAACGTCAAAGACTACATATATTAAATTTCATTAAAGAATTTTATATACGTCGAGCGTTGTATGATACAGATCCTCATGAATGTGATTCAACTTACTGATTTTCTGACATTGACATGATCATATTGGATAATTTTACAGCGCCATTTTCACGGCGTTTCACAGATAAACTCTTTACTTTTTAATGTAGCGTATCCAGCGGAAAAATTTCAAGATTAAATTGTAATTGCTCGTAAACCATCGGGGGTATTGTTCGACGCACGTGATTTGCTGATTTGCCAGTCGCAATGAGTCACTGGTCGGGAGCGCACCGCGCGTTTGTGGTTGAGCAATATTTAAAGTGATTCATTGGTTCGGGCCAAGGACGCAACTTATCTAGTTCAAAAAGGGACAATGGTTAACCAAACTCCTCAGGGACCATCAACGTCAGCAGAGACACCGGAACATGTGGCTCAAGTTCAATTATGCGCAATCCGCGTAAATCGATAAGAAAGATTGCAACCTGTTCCAATAAAAAAAAACAACAGTGCACGTTACTTTGAAAAATAAACTACAGTCTCACCCATACAAACTGCAAATACAGTTTCTCAATGAAAATGACTACTCTATACGTGAAATCTTAGCGAAAATGCTTGGAAACATATTGTTTACTGACGAAGCACATTTTCATATCGATAGCTATGTTAATAAACAGAACATGAGATACTGATGCCCCGACAACACAAGGGAACGTCATCAAAAACGTTTTCATTGTCCAAAAACGACAGTGTGGTGAGCAATTTCTGCCCGAGGAATAATTGGCACTTATTTTTTTAACCAACGAAAGACAGTCACTGCTGACGTGTATTGCCGAATGATCGACGAGTTTTTGGTACCGCAACTGCAGCTGTTTCCCGGGTTCAACAACAGAACACAATTTCAGCAAGACGGGGCACACACAGCTAGAGTTCATAGAGTTCATAGACATACCCTGGGCACCTCAACCACCGGACTTTTTTTTGCGGGGATATCTTAAGTCGAGAGTTTACAGCGACAATCCTCAAACAAACAGGTCCTACAAGAAAATATCCGCCGTGAAGTTGCTGCCATTGAACCGACGCCTTGCTCTCGCGTGTTTGCAAATTTAAGAGTCCAATTTAAAGAGTGTCTTGAGAGAAATGGACCACATTTAAACGGTATTGTTTATAAAACGTTAAATCAGCATCGTTAAACTCCATTTAGTATAAATAAAATGTGAGAAAACATTCTAGTTTTATTTTTTATTTAATATTAAACTTGATGATTTTCCGCTGGACACCCTTTACAAATGAAATTAATCAATCCACTACGACAAGTTAATACGATTATGACAATTTTTTAATATTATCTGTTATATTTTAGATTTTTTAACTGCTTCAATAAGGTTATGTTGTTTATATTTTAAATTGAAAAATATCCTTGGAGGCACCTTTAAAGTTTTTTCAGTATGAAAGATTGATATATTTGTGAGACTCCTCAATTGTTCTAAGAATAAAACGTTACATCGTTATGTCGGTTATAACGGTTATATATATATTATTATTTGTAACTGTTTCAATTATTATGTCGTTTAAAATTATAGCGGTGACCGGTTTCAGAACGTCCGATCTTATCATCAGGACAATAGAAAACTTTAAAAATCTTTAGTTCTTCTCTAGTATTTAAAATTGTCTACCGAAGATTCTTCATTTTCACAATGGTGCTTCTTGATATTTCAATTAATATCACATCCGACTACTGCACTATATATGTACGTGTTATTTTTAATTCTAAACACCTAAACAATCTAAGGAAGCGCAAAAGAGATTCTTCCAATTTTTCAGACATATTGTGTGTCAACCTTCGATAGCTAGTCCAGGGTTTTATAATTGGTTTATTGAATATATTCATTCAACCTATGTCAATGAAGATACACCAACCTTAGCGAAACTGGGCTGTTACTCGCCGATGGTCGCACTCCCTGCTGTTTTGAATCTTCTGAAAACTCGGCCGGCTAGCCTACGAAACTGTATCACAACCGATAATCTGAAAAATGCAATTCAAAATGTTTTTATATGTCACCGCCGTAAAATATATGACCGACTCCGAAAACATTTTTGAACAGAAGCAATTTTGCTTTTGTTCCCTGTTTTTAATTTACATAAAAGGAATGCATATATTCAAACTACCCATCAAAGTATAAAACGCGATTTATATTTCATTATATTTTTAATTCACAGTTTGGATCCTACTCTTCTTTTAGTTTTATGTATTGTGGTGAGCACGGTTCCGAGAAACTGTCAGTGTGACTGAATGATACCTAGCCATCATTGGCCACCAGAGACAAACCTGAACGTATCCAGCGGCACCGCGCTTCCCGCGCGGTCCGAGCTCTCGTTCACTTTTTCTCCGGCTCCGAACTCGACAGCAGCTTTTGATGCTAACTCCGATTCCATCGCATAACCTCGATCAGTGTATTTCAACCAACCTTTATAAATTATCTTGAATAAATTATTTACGTATAGATAATAATTTAAACAATTACGTATTTTTCAGTGTTCGGTGTCGTGCGGAGGAGGCGTGCGGGTGCGGGGCGTACAGTGCGTGGGCGGCGACAGCGACGGTGAGTCGGGGGAACCTCCCTGCCCCGCCAGCTCGCGCCCCCCCTCCCAGCTGCCCTGCTCCACGGGGATCGTGTGCCCCACCTACTACCCGGAGCATGAGGAGAATGTGAGTTCATTTTCATCATTGACGCAAAAGAGCGCGTTAACGCGCTCAACTAAATTATAACAAAATATTAATGCCAGTCTGATTCCTGGTACATAATAAATAGGATTATATTTTTAAACTTGAGTACAATCTTAATCTCTATTAATATATTAATAATAAGAAAACAAACAAATATCAGATATCTCATAGAAACAAAACTATTTTTAATTATATTTAATAGAAAATGTATGGAAGTATGGGGTAATTACAGGCCTTACAACCTGTCTTCGCCTGGTTTAAGTGATCACTTTATATAAATATAACGTTCATCAATTCTCACCCCTCAATTTCCACATTTATCAAATTTTTTAAAGTTGTACATATATTAAAATGTAGACTCTCTTCGAGTACCACTACACCATCGCCATCTATATTCAAATATTTCTTATAAAAAACACTGTTTATACCGCTGTTTATTAATAAATCAACACTTTGCAAGACTAATATGGCACTTCTTCATGATACAATGTATATTAAAATTAAAAATGTAAACATAGACAAAAAAAAAACTATAGAACAAATTTAAATGGAAAATATTTTTTATTTATCTCACTGTAAACCCCTGGTATTTGTATGTAAAATTTCGAAACCCTAATTAATGTCAAAAGAATGGTCGTTTCCAAAAGTTGATTGGCGAATTCAGAATAGTTTCTCAACCTTATAAAAATAATTTAATATACTTTTTTCAGGACGATATAGAGGATTTGATTCCCGGCGTTGTCTACCACACCCAGCCCCTCATCCAGCCCTACCCTCCGCCCCAGGCCAAAGCCGAGAAGCTGATTGGTGAGCAGGTTGCGCAGTCCGAGGCCACGTGAGTCCCTTTCTTCAATTTAATTTTTGAAATCCACACCATCATTCACCCTTCATTGGCATGTTATAATATATATGTTGCCACCCTGTCAGTAAAGTACCTTAAGGCGTATCTAAGTCTCACGTGTCTATACTCGGTGGCTTGAAAATTATGGTCCAATTAAAAATATACTTTTTTACAGTAATATTTCAATATTAAGGGATTAAACGGTTTTTGTGGACACCCCTTCCATAGTTCTTATCAAATATTGACCGGGTAGATATCGCAGCTGTTCAAAGATTTAAAAAAATCTTTTTAGTCGTATAATAAAAAGTAAAGAAGCAGATAGTTAGTTAGCAGCAGGGAACCACTTGAATATAAATAAAAATTATGAGTTTTATTATTATCGACCTCTCAGAATAACAAGGTTCTATCTGACACTGACGCTGTTTTGAGATAATGAGCTCAAAAGTGTTGATTGAATTTCAACATATATTCATGTATATTTTGTTTTGAGTATGCAAATATGATCAGTTTTAAGGTCTTAACTAATTTTCAGAATTATCAATTACCACTGTGAGATGAAGGAAATTAAAAAAAATTAAAAATTAAAATTTAAAAAATATATTTTTATTAATATTAAAAATATAATACAATTTCAATAATCAGTGGATATATATATTTTAACATTTGTTTCTTTTCTATGAGAGTAAGACTCGTGTATAAAGAAGGAGTATATTCGAGTTAATTTATGTTTCAGTTAATCTGTGTAAATATTTTTTTAACTTCAGTTACAAATTTATGATAGTCCGTAATTGTTCTAATTGTGATGGGAAGATTGTTAAAAAATTTGATACCTTGATAAATATATTGATTTTGAGTTGCGGTATATTTTAGTTTTGGGATATCAATTTGATCTCTATATCTTGTAGATCGGAATAAAAAATATAAGTTAACAATAATGATCCATAAATTGAAATAAATAACTGATGCGGTTGGAACTGCAGCTCTTGCACTTTCCTTTCGGCAGATCTACAAATAGAACTATTGTACGAGTATCTATTGAAAAAAAAATTCTTTACCACCGGAATACGATCCCGGCACTTTTCATTTAAATTTTAGACCCATGTGTAGTCTTTTTAATTCAGAGATCAGAGATCTATAATTTACATTTGAAAGCTGTCAACTTTGTGTTTGCTAATTAATTATAGGATCATACATTTTCTGGCCACAGAGTACATGGCGTATTGTGAAATACTCCCTCTACATGACATCATATTAAATTTAATTAATTATTTGTTTTATGTTCACGTTTACTAGATTTTCATTGTTATTATGTACAGCAGCACAAATTAGTTTTATAATTCCAAATTGTGTGAACTCCACATCTCAACAGCGTGAGATAGTTAATTAAATTTGTACTCTTCGACCTTGCAGACATTTTAACTATGTCACACCAATGACATATTTTACGTAAAAATTCAATTATAACACATGTATGCAACTTAATGGCGCGTGTTCGTGGCATGAGATACGATGAGACGAGCCTGGTGAGATTTTTGTCAGAGATCGACCCATGTGGCGTTTGATTTAACATCGAAAGTGCTTTCGGTGGTCGCCGTCAGCTATTTGTTCGGAAAATCAGACAAACATTTATTATATACATGGTTGACAACCGTGGATACGGGCCATTAGAATCTTGTCAAAAAAAACATTAAAAATTAATCTTACTCGCAATAGGAATGGAGTTGACAATATTAAGAATTATAAAACTTATATGTCTCTATTCAAATTATAAACCATATTTCGATATAAAATATATATTTTTTTAAATATTAACATATCTATAAAAATTTATAAGAAATATTATTAAATTTATATACAGTTTGCATGGGTGTGATAGCATTTTTTTTTTAAGATGATTATAATATTTTTTTGTAAATGAAATAACTACATTAATAAAATACATCTGTGTTTATTCAAATAAACATAATAATATTATATAAAATAAAAAGCTGAAATGTGTATAATGCGAACTAATATTTTTTTGGGAATTATAAAAATAAAGGAAATATTACACTCTAACTAAATTTGTCTTTACAAGGTGATAACAATTTTTTTTAAATAGAGCTTCGTATATGGAGTGCATCTCAATATTAGCGCTTGCGCTATGAAAATAGGACTAACTTTCCAGTCTCCCGGGACGAAGCTAGAACACCTATATCTCTAGCTTTAGCTCAAGGTAAAATAACAATTAAAATTTAATAAAAAAATATCATATTACGCCGTTAACTTTCAATATTTCTGAAATTAAACTTCTTTGCCGATCCTACATAAAATTCAGTAAAGGTAAAATAATTATCATCAACATCTGTTTTCACCCCTCTGATCTTGTATCAACGTAGGGATTGCACACGAAATTTCGAAATTTTATAAAAATAAAATATTGTTACGATCGTAGACTAACAGCTACACTAGTAATCTCATAACAATAGGGGTGTTTACTCAAAGGGATCATTCCTAAAAAGCGATGTAAAGAAATAATGCCATCATAAAGGGAACCGGTGCACTTAAACAGAGAAAAGACGCCGACCCGATAGACAAAAGACAAAAGATTGCTGCTGCATCAAAGATATGTCCGAAAACTGGCGGATCAGTATTGAAATTTATTGTTGAGTGCGGTAGTGCGTGTGTAGTATTTATTTAGTTATTCTTTTTGGTTTTCTGTTAAATTGACGATTTTTCAACAAGGTAAATTAGAGCAATATTAATTTAGTCTTGAATAGCCTGAATAATTGGGACCATGAGTAATCCGGATAATACACCACGGGACTTCTTGAATTCATATCATTATCAAATGACTACAATGCATATAAATGTGTTATAGGATAAATTGGTTATATTGACGTATGTATAATAGGTCTTCATTAAAATTAATCCTCAAGATAAACAGTTCATTCTTAGTTTTTAGTTGGAAAAATAACCATTTATTTTATACAATTTATAATAATGAATTGATAATCTTAAATAAGCTGTTTTTTATTATTAGTATTGACCGAAAAATAAAATAAACATTTTAGAAATCGACGGAATTCCGAAAATTTCGAATTACATAATTTTTTATTTCGTCAAAATTTGCAATCCCTATGTTAACGTATAACAGTAATGAGATGATTAAAATATAAAATGCGAAAACGCAAAGAATTTTAATTTAGAACGCGCGCATTTTTTTACAGAAAGATATTTTTGTTAATACCTCCAGCTTCAAGAAGTTTTATTTTATTTAGTAAAGTAACAATTTACATTTTAATTTTTTTTTAATTATTTTGTAACACATTATTAAAAGCGTAAAAAAATGTTTAACTCAAATTTATAACAAATAAGAAAATTAAGTCGTGTCGTTTGGCTTAAATTTTATCTCAACGAAATCTGTTTTATAATTTTATTTAGTTATTTGCCATAAAAGGTGGGTAAATTCGCAGTAATATTACTGTACATAGTTGTATATTTTTGTCAAATTTTTAATTTGGTACGTGCTAAAGCAGTATAACACTAAAAGCAAACTGCCACTTACAACTCTGTGGAGGACAGCCTTAAAGAGTCCAAGCCACAACTTGTGTGTTACACTGTTGTAGGTTATATACAAGTCACGACTTTTTGAAAATATTAAAAATGGTATTTATCGCATTTGTTTCGGGTAAACAGACAGCTGTAATCGGTTAACAGACTTATAAATATGATGTCTTTGGGATTAAGATGATGTGTGTATGTCATCTTGCCAGATGGCTTAAAAGGTGAGGTATCTTTCTCTGCCGCTCGCATCTCCGCAACTACGTGTATATTATTATATCACAACAGTATTCTTGTAATAAAGATTGTAATTGACACCTGACGTGTTTCATTACTGAATTACCGAGAATCGAGCAACTCAAGAACGGTTTGAGTATTATCTTCAGGAACGATGATGGATGATGAAAAATGTCACCTGAAATGATCACTTGAAATCACCACATGAAAGACGTTAATTCTAAAGATGTATATTATTGTTTTGGACCGGATCTATTCCATAGGCGTGTTATCAATATTTGTGCGGTCCAGAATCAAAAGCAGACATGTTCACTTTACCTGTTTTCGAGTAAAATACAAAAAACAATTATGTCACAACTGTCACATTTGTAATCATACTAAATAAGACCAATAGCCACAGGTCACGTGACCATATACTGTCGTCTTATTGGCTGATAACGTATTTGTTTGAATTAATTGTAACATTGCGACTGAAGTAACAAACAAATTTTAAATGCGTTTTATATGAGACTCGGTGATGTTTGTCTAATTTCGATATGCTTGTTCGTAAGCAACCATGCTGTCAACTCGTGTTACCGATAAGTATTAAGAGTTTTTTTTTTGCATTTTTAATGAGAAACGAAATTTAACGAGATTAAATGGCTTTAAAATAGTTAATGACGTACAGTTTTGACGTACAAAATGAAAAAATGTATATTATTCGTAGAATTCATTCATTCAAGTTCTATACAAAATGATTATCCTTTATTTAATTAGTGAGAAAGATAAATAATTATATTAGTATGTTCTTTCTGTATTACTGCAAATATTATTTTTTCCAACGTAGCAATTTTACTTGGAATTGAATTGAAAAATAATTACTTTTACATAATTGGTTATAAAGTGAATCCTATAGTTCAGAAGTCATTTCTAAGCGTAAATGATTTTTTTAAGGTTAGTTAAAATATTAATTTTATACTGCGTGTTTTATGGAAATATATAGGTTTAATTGGGGCAATAGATATGTGCTACAACATGGCTAGGAAAAGGTTAATTTTCTTTGTATTTGTACATATTTAACTCAAAAAAGCATAATAATTGGACATGTCCGATTTTGATTATATACTCGTATCTCACATTTATTGATTTTAAAAATATTCAGTCATTTTGAGTGTGAAATATTTCAAAATTCAACTATCATTGTTACTTTTTTTTGTGGGTATTTTAAATAAAACAACTACTGTACCATAAATATTTAAAAAAATGTTATATTTTGTGTCTATTACATAAGTCTGTTTACCGATTACGTAATTATTGTAATATGCCATTTTTTGCATTCCTGTCATATTTCGACTGTCTCAACGACATATTTGTGAGCTTTCGTAAATCCCGAACGACTGCAAGAGATAACCCAAGTATTTACATTTCATTTATTAAAATTGTCTCTTATTTTGGCTGTCTTCCACATGAGAATGACTAATCAAAAAAAAAAATTAATAAATGAATATTTCCAAGTGAACCCAATCCCGAGACAAAATTGCATTACCGGTATTTCGAAATTCGAATTTTATGGTATTTCGTAATTTCTATATTAAACACGTACGTTGATGATTCATAGCAAGTAATGAATCTTTAGAACAAAAACAACTTCGATTATTCGAATTAAATCCGGAATTCATAAACACTGCAAGCCGGGCCGGATTCACGGGATTGGATTCCTTAACACTCACATGTCTCACGACACTTTTCATTTGTCACAAAGTATACCTACGCAAATAAAAATAAAAAATACTCACTAAGGGAAAAACTTTGATGCAAAGCCGACACCACAAACGAGACCGCAGTCTGGTAGGGCTCTCACCCATATATCCCTGCAATGAGATGTCAATTTAGAATCATGTTCTTTTTTTTCAGAAATTATAAAATATTCTTTGCCTGTGGATGGTTGTACGTAAGGTACCGTACTAAACTTTCAACTAATCCATTTGCATCCGAGTTTTCAGTTTGCATCCAATTGCATCCTAAGAGCCCTTCATGTTGTTGAATGCATCCGAATCAACCAATAGGTCTTCCCTTCGATGACGTCACACACCATACATCATCTAGATTGTGTTCACGTTGACATGTGCCATGAATTGTAGTAAAAAAAAACGCGTTACGTGTATCGTACCACCCCTGCGTAGAATATGTTTTTGTGGTTTCTTTCCCCGCCCCTATGACATTTGTTTAAAGTTCAGATGGTGTTCTTTTGTTTTAAGTTTAAAAAAATAACGATGTATGTATTTTATTCAGTGTATATTATTTTATGAAATATAACGCATATTTTCAACGCAGTTTCGTGACACACTTTACCCGGAAATCTTCCAAAAAACACATGTTAAAATCTGATTTGATCTTTTAAAAAATACAAAAAAAACATAGATATTATGAAGATTGATTAATGGATGAGAATGGTATAGGAGGGGGTTTGGAACATTAGTTACAGGACGAGGGGCATTCTACACACATTATTTGTGGAAATATAAATCACATTTATGGAACTGTTAAAGTATTCAAGTAATAGTTTTGCTTTTTGTCTCTTCACTTTTTGAACCTCACCTCGCGAAACTAGTCGTGACAAAAATATGACTTTTCGTGTGTGCAGTACAAAGTTTACGGAAACTGCCTCCTCATCCTCATCAAGAATTAAAGAATCCTAAAGGAACGATTATCCAACATTCAAAGTCGAAACTTTGTTTAAAAGCCGTTTGATTCCGTCAAGATTTTAAACACTGACAGCTGTTTCGCCGGCCAAACAGTCTGTTAATCTTTTTGACATGGGAGCAGCCGTCACACCCGCCGTGATTCGTCAAATTACAAATCGCATTAGGATTTCCCTCCGACAAATTTCCTCTTCAATGTTTCGAGTGAGGCTGATTCGCTGCTCGTCATCAGAAGGAAGATTTACGAGTGCGGCTGGTGAAGGCGGCACTTATGTAAATGGCGAACGTCACGGTAACGCAATGTCAGGAACGAGTTGAAAAATATATTTCCACACCTAAACTGAAGGTTTAGAGTGCAAAAATAATTGCCAAAATCAAGTGGTGTAACCTCCCAACAATCGAGCAATGTTTATACCCCTCGTGTAAACCTGTACATCACCATGGCGATCTCATATTTTATTCAGCACCCGTAAACGTACGTCAAATCACACTTTTTAGACTCTTCGAACGTAGAATTACAACGCGTGTAGGAATATTACGTGTTCTCTCACGTGAATAACTTATTTGTGAACCTATATTAGCCAAAACCTATTTAAAATAAACGCTATAATATTTCAGTTCAGGAATTCTTCCTGTAATAATATTTTCGTATTTCGCATAATATCTCTACGTTTCTTGCGTAAGATTAAAAAATAACACGAACTTAATTAAATCAAATTGGATTATTTTTGTATGGTACATTTTTCACGCGAAGGTATAATCAAGTCCCGATTAGCACCGCTTTAAAATAAGTGCTTCTATTAATATATTCTTTCAATACATTGTGTTGTATTATCTATACTATTGTATAGTAACGTATCAATGTACGATGTTGCACAATTCGGTCGCTCTCTAGCTATCCTGACATGCGTGGGTGTGATTATTATTTTCCTCGCACGTTGTGAAGTGCGCTTCTCCAGCACGGAGATCAATGAAGAATATATACAGGGTGGCTCAAAAAGAGTGAGAACATCTCGTAACACTATAATTCTTAATGTAATTTTTTTCACCCCATGTTGCATAATCTAGTGGGTTTAAATCTGAGCTGTTCGGTGGCCACATGCCTGGCTCGATGAAATTAACATTCTGAGATGGAGCTCCGTCCTGCTGCAATTTCCAGTTATGCTGTAATCCAGGCTTTGTTTTGAAACTCTTTGATCATTTTTCAATTCGCAAATTTTTGATCAGAATACGGTCTTCTGCGGTGATTTTTGTCATTCTGGGGCAACAATTTGAAAAAACCAAATATAAACAATGTGAAAAATTAATAATCAAATTTGGCGAACGGAAATTGTCGAAATAAAACATAATATAGATAAATAGGTAAGTAAGTAAATTAGTAAACTATTTAAGCTATTGTTGACATAGTTAAACTAATTTTGATGTAATTATTACACATTTTACGAAATGTTGTCACTTTATTTGAGCCACCCTGTAGACTTTGTTTGTGTCGCGATCCATGATATATCTGGCATACGATGCCAATACCAGTTCTCAGTCAATTTTTTGTATTAATTGTGATGGAGTGGTTCTTTCGAATTGTCATCAATTTCGACACAGCAGACATTTATAAAATTTCGCGTCCACCCCGGCCTTTACACGATGCTCCATAGATGTCGTTTATTACAAAGATGGCGCACGCCACATGTCAGTCGCCTCGCAAATTCGACACCCTTCGTATTTTAATTATATGTTTAATTATTGCGAAAGAGTTTGACCAGGAGCCCTGTAAGTTACGAAAGACAATTGTTTTATTACTTCCTGAAAATATCAACATATAGCACGGTATACAGCACCATCTGGCGTATGGTTAGATAATTTTCTCTTATGATTTCAATTAACATTATCTCATATTTCAATACTAAGCTTCCACATACACAACAATCGAAGGGAACACCTATGAAAACCTTGTCGTAGATATAAAAAAATACCCCTAAACACAAAATCAGAAATACATTAATTCCACCCTTACCAAGAAGGTCTTACTGAACATTTTGTCTTACAATATTAGCAATTTGATTTAACACAAGGATCATCACCTACTAGGTAACTTAATATACATACATCATACGTCATGTATTGAATTCATCATCGTTCACTCAAAACATTGTTTGTCTGTGTGTGTTACCCTTACAACCCTTATAGCACCCCTATCACTTCTATCCAATGTTGAACCTAATAATAATTTTTTTAGAAGATTGATTCAATGCAATCAATTTATTAACCTATTTAAATATTTCACCTAAAAAAGTAGGAATTTTGTGAAAAAAATAAATATATTTTTAGTGTTTTTCCTCCAAACGAGTAATACTGACCTGTTGTAGTTCCTTATTTAAAAAATAGTATTAGAAACCTTTCAATTATTTGTTATTTGTAAATATATCTATCAATTAATAAATTGTAAAAAAATCTTGTTTTCTCCAACT
The DNA here is from genome assembly GCA_031772225.1 of Eubasilissa splendida. Lineage (NCBI taxonomy): Eukaryota > Metazoa > Arthropoda > Insecta > Trichoptera > Phryganeidae > Eubasilissa > Eubasilissa splendida. The sequence continues at coordinate 2,459,433 of CM062862.1, forward strand.
TCACTGTACATATTTATGTCTTTACAAGATGTAATTAACTATTCACTTTTTAAAAATGTATGTGTACTTATAAAATAATAAATATTTCAACGTAATTTTTTTTTAATTGAAATTTTTTTGTCAGCTTTTACTCAATTAATTAATGTCACACCGGTTCACATCCGCCGCTGGCTGGAGCACGTGACATAACACCCGTCTCCATAGCTGAATCTTAAAAATTCTATCAATTCGGTTTTGACAAGAAAAAAACTTATCAAGTCTTTTTTTTTTTTTTTTTAATTCAATAATATGTTTCTCACTGAGATCGCGCGTGCTCGCCGCGCGCCCTTTATTTCGGTTACCTCAATTTTCCCTATTGTTTTATCATCACATTAAAAACCCCACCTCATACTGTGATACCATATGGCATTATTCTCATGTTAACATTTGTATCTACTTTGTACAGCCTGCTCATACTACCTACTATATATTTCGACATATTTTACTATTTTTAACGATGCACCGCTACTTTAAAGCACAAATTTTTCCAAATTTTCGCACCATCTCAACACTTGATTGGTTTGCCAACTATACGCACACACTATTGCACCAACTGTGATATTATATTCATATACTGTAGAACATAATTCTGTCTATTCATTGTCTATTGTATTTTTGATTCCTTCTTTTCATACTTGACACTTACATATTTCCGATTAATTCTTAACAATATGATTTTTCTTTGTGAAAGGTTATTTTTATTTCTTTAGGTGCAACTGTTGACATATGTCGAGAATATGGTTCTTTCTCGGATTTTTACAATAAATATACATCTCTATAGAATCGAGTACCCTGATTACAAAGAAGAGTAAAAAATGTATTTAAATTACGCTTTAAATTTTCGAAATTTAACCATAATAATTTATGACATTTTAAACACTTTATCTATGGTTAAATCTAAAGATTTCTGAAAAAGGTATAGTTTCCAATCAACTACAGTATAATAATAAAAATTGTGTACCATAATTATTTAAAAAAATTTAAAAACACACATTTACTTTTTTATTTATTTATTTATTATCAAAAATTTATTTACAAAATAGGTTTGGTATTAAAAATAAAACAAATGAGCAGCTACACAAGTAGCATGGAATACATATATAAAAATAAAATATAAATTAATAAATAAGCAAAACAAACTATAAAAATATAGATTCAAGGCAGAAAAGACAATAAAAATGGCTAAGTATCAAAATCAGTTGTATCTTTGACTCTTATATTTAAACATTGAATATCGGAATATATCTACAAGACCAAAAACGTTCCCAAGCTTGTGAGTCTTTTGTGGATCCATTCCTATAAAAATGAGTCGCAGGAACGTGGTGTACAATCAGTTCAGTTAAATTAGGGGCGTCCAGTATGCAATTAACTTTTCTTTTTTTTTTAAATAATAAATTATCATCAATATGTCTAGGCATCATCCGAACCTAACCATTCGTCGTATCCACAGATAAATCATTTCAAATGTCAAAGTTTGAACCTTTAAAATATTATAACGTTCTAAATACTTGCGACCGGATGAGTATTTTTAATTTTTTTTTAAATCAGGGCACTTCTGAAATCAGTTCTACTGGAAAATTCTGAGATAGGACTATATTCTCGATATTAGCCCGACTATTTATTCGACAACAATAAAAACACATTCACAATTTAATATAACATAATTTATATAATTTATACATAGATTCACGTATTTATTTTCATAACACGATAAACTATAATATATAATTTTATAAATATACAATTTACAATTTTAAAACACAATTCTTATCAAAGTTGTGACAACTTTTAAATGGAAATAACATATGTCTCATTTAAAAATACTACAAATATATCGGTAATTTAAATGGTTAACGTGGCGCAATTGCGACACACGCTCCCGGTAAGAGGTAGTTCAGTTTTTTTTTAATTTTTAAAATTCAATATTATAACTAACAAAAAAATGCGTGTAATATAATGGCCACATCGGCGTGATGGCACGACTGCCCAGGGTGAGTTTTTTCCCAGTAGGTACAGTAGAGATCTTCGTGCGGTCTCATTCTGGAGGCTGTTCCTGAATCTTCACGTCTACCGCATTGTGATTTAAAAAAATAGATACTCAGTGTGGAAAGGAAAAGTTGACGAATGATGTTGAGCAACACGAAGAGCCAGGCTGAGAAGTAGAAGAAGAAGAAGCTTTGCTTGATCCGTGAGACCCTCACTGATTCCGGTGTCCTAAAATCAAGATATTGAAATTAGACGATTGTTTAAACTCCACTATGTTAAACTTTCTAACGCAGCAGCCTAACATTGGAGCTGGTTGGCCTGAAATCTATGCACCAACAAATGTATTAAGGACGTTCCCAAAGAGCAGTCGTACTCTCAATCTTCAAGAAGATTCCCCCGTATGTAAATTATTATGAATAGAATAAAAAATAGTTGAAGTGCAGTGTACTTTTTCGCTTCCGCTCACATGCGCAGAAGTTCAAAAATCTCTCACTATTTTAATTATGAAAGGAAACGTCAAAACCATTCAAAAGTAGCTGACTTTTAACATTTTTTATAACAAAACAAATACCGCTTGCTTTAGTTATTTTTACAGAAAGATATTTGTTAAACTTTCAATGAATGATTCTCAGTTTTCCAGAACAATCGTAAGAAAATTACTATTGCTATTCAATTAAACGTGCGCTTCAACATCGATCGGGATATGGTTCGTATGTTAAATATGCTCATTTTAATACTCAATATTTACAAATTTACTATTGAAAAAAATTTCTACGTATAAAACGCAACCATACACGCAAAGTAAATGTCTGAAGCACTCTGGCCAGAACGTCATTTGCGTTTTAGCTCGCCATGAATTTCTTACGTCATCTTTGGTTGTAAAATTATCCCGTTGTGTACTGATTGGCGGCAGAGATCAAATCGTATCCCTTCCTTCATTCTTCAGGAGAAATCCTTCCTGAAGTAGAAAGTATTGTCGTGGCATGACCACTTTCCCGTCATGTCAGAAGAAGTCGTTTAAGAAGAAGATAACAAAAAAATAACTTGGAAGAAGAATTAGCGAATTAAAAATTACTCACGGTGCCAGACAACACAGATGCCAAAACATATTTAATTATTCTCACTCTTCTTCTTCTCTTCGAAGACACGTCTTCGCTGATTTTACATCGGACTAACGCCCGCGCACATGAACATGTCAACAGAAATGAAACGGTAGCCAGAATTATTTTTCTTGCGCGGCCAGTGTTGCCAATTGGTGAATGCCAATTCCCAACCTATCTCGTACCAAATATAACGTAATAATTTATTATAACAATAATACAGTCTCTCAATCAATTTCTTCAGTATGTATTTTCCTTTGGTAATTTAGCCATAGGGGTTCCCGTCATAACTATGTTAAATACGAATAAACGGCAGATCTCTTGCAGAGAAAGTTATGCAAAACTTTCCAAGTTCTCGGAATATCTTTGGAAAATATTACTGTGTCTAATTTATTAGCGTCTGGGGTGTTTCAAATAAACGGTACGAATTGCAAGTTTAAAGTTTCCTCGAAAACATCGCATATCCTGGTTTACAGATGTTTTACACACATTTTCTTCTCCCGGCACAATTTGCTGGCATCTAAAAACGAAAATTAATTTTGTATTATTATTACTAGTACATTTGGCTGTAATAGTTTATCAATAACTTCAGGCTATCATTCATATTCACGTAGAGTCGGCAAAAAGAGCACAAAAGACAATTCTCAAGGTAATAAATGGTCGTCCCTTTAGATATCCATCAGATCTTATATTTAAAGAGTACAACGCCCTAGACGTAAGACAAATCTCACCCCAAGAGATAAATTGACACTTATAAATAAATAAATTCAAGAAAACTGATTATAAAGTAAATAGTTAATAAAACAGACAGACCATATATCTACATATGTCTCATAGAGACGAAGCCATTATTTTGAGATGTATTGAGGTCGTGGTTTACGACCTATCCTCTGCAGGATTGAGTGATCACTTTACACAATGTAACGTTCACCAATTCTACACATGGGCGACTGTCGCGCCTATTAATTATTTTTGTAAGTTGTATATATGTTTTAACCGAATATTTCTTACAACACTACACTGTCACCATCTATGGTTTGAAATTTGATATTCATTCCCCTGAAATAGCATAGATGTCTCTGATGAGATTTTTTTTTGATTGAAGTATAACTTCCAGATTTTATATTTAAAGAGTATAATGCCCTAGACATAAGACAAATCTTTATGTTAAGACTTTTCCAATTTTTCCATGCTAATAAAATTCACCCCAAACAATAAATCATGGCCACAACACAAGACAGACAACGAACATCTACCCGCCAGTTCCGAGAGCAACAACGACATGTTATCAAAGATTCTACATGTTCTTAGCTCCGAAACTGCACAACACACTCAGCACCAACTGGAAATCGTTCACATCCAATAAGATTACACAAATATGGACCCAATATATGATCAAATCGGGTAGAGAGCAATCAGAAGCATGGCTATCCAACATTCCAACATAATCATTATACAGTGCCTACACTAATAATTCACTAGTTCTACAACACTCCCAATACATTTTTATTTAAAAATGTATTTTTTTTTATCTCTATTTTAATTTGTTATCTTCAGGCTACTTTAACACAGACTTCAGTCTAGCAAAGCAACCAAGACAACGCTGTATATATCAGAAGTGGAGTCTACTCCATCCCACACAATAAACTACGAGTATTTTTATTTTTTTATTAATATTAAAAATATAATACAATTTCAATAATCAGTGGATATATATATATTAACATTTGTTTCTTCTCTATGAGAGTAAGACTCGTGTATAGAGAAGGAGTATATTCGAGTTAATTTATGTTTCAGTTAGTCTGTGTACATATTTTTTTTACTTCAGTTACAAATTTATGATAGTCCGTAATTGTTCTAATTGTGATGGGGTGATTGTTATACTATATTAGATTGCAATATAATTGCATCTTATGTTTATCATGTTATAATACATTCACCTATATTATATTATTAATATATATATATATTAAATATTTCAATATTTAACATAACTTACAGCAAGGATTAAAATGGCGTTAATGATGTCAAAGCGTGGTATGAATAAAATAGTATTTACATGAAAACAATTGATTGCCTCGTTTTAAGTATCGTTGTCAAATATTCCCGGTGTAGCGCTCTGCAGCGGTTGCGATGTTCCTTCATCTGTTGACTCACCGCGTGCCATGTTAGAGACATTCACATAGTGTGGTCATTTTGTAGTGCGTGGTAATGTTCAAGACAATAGATCAGCCCGCCGACTGTAGATGTTATAAAAATGTTGAATTCGCTTCTATTTCAAATAATTCTTGGCAAACTCGAACTCGTAGGAATTTTTTTTGTTTCATAAATCACGAGCATCCCTTATATATATACCCTTGCACCCTTGACCATGTGTATGCAATTCCTTGAGGCAGAGACTTTGTGATTATGAATGATGCACGTGAAATCATGATTGCGGAATTAGAAGGAATAGCTAATATAAATATTTATTAGGGTGTGGGTCTCTCGTTGGGGGTTGCTGGGCTGGACGATGCTGAGAAGAGCAGTGGCTAGAGGCTCTCCCTCGCACCTCTTGCGACATGGACAGGGTGAATATCTGCCGGACTGTGACCGAGTTCTGCGACTGCAATATATAAATGTGACGTCTACCCTCGCGCATGATTTTCATAGGATCTCTCTAGCTGTCTTCTGAATTGAATGTGATAACGAGTCTCACGTCAAATTGTACAGGTGTGGCTCTGGTACGATGATACCGGAGCCAACCCACGATGGTATTATGATAATAATGTAATAAAATAAATAAATATATAATGATAACAAATTGAAACGAGAGTAAACAACTCTCAAAACGATTCAGAATGGGGTGTAAATAAATAAAATGCCGTTGAATAGATTTGGTCGAATTTCCCTCGACAATGACATCACATTTCACTTCTATGTTTATTATTAGTACAAAAATTCTACTTCCAAATTGATAACTTGAGTCTCTACGATTCACATATGTGTGACACTGTTAGCTTAATGCTGTATGCGCGAAATTTTTAGTTTTAATATGTTATATTTAGGATATAGATTGGTATCCTTATTTCGTATCTTAAACTTAAACGTATCGAAATTAAAAGTTGTACCTTTCAGATTATTTCTATTACTTTATGTAATATTTTTTACGTCTGTCAATTAAGTCAGAAAGTGTGTGTGCGATGAGCGAACGGGTTGTCGGACACGGGGTTCGCGGTGGGGGGGACCTGAACGGTTAAAAAGGTGCGACAAACAGAGTAGCGCTCTCTTACCTTCCGGGTCTCCCAGACTTAATACTTAATTAAGTGTATTATTGTAAAGATTCGTTGTGTATTTCTTGTTTTAATAAATTGTGAATTGTTGTAAGCAGCTGTTTTTATTGCTACACCAGCTGTGACCGACGCAAGTCGCCGATCACAAGTGGTGGATGATGGAATCTGAAAGGATGGTTAGATAGGGAATCGAACCTTCGATTCCTTCGATAGCGGACCTAGACTCACCCGGTTGATGACGCCGTCTCGATGATCTTCAGCCAATGTTTGAAACTGCCAACATTCACTACAAAATCCCAGCTGTATATGAACTAGTGATCCAACACAAATAATCACACTCGAATTCAAAAACAACAAGTCGAGCCAAAGGTACAATGTGTACTGACTGGAAATAGGTTATGGGGTAGGAATAAACTAAAAATTTGTGACAGTATACCACATTTAACAATAATCATTTTGGTTCAAGTTCACCGGACAAAAAAATTTTCATTATACTTTATATCTTCAATCTGTCTCCGCTTATAGAGGCAAATCGCTGTTCTGACGTTTATCATCATGAGACAACTATATATGCTTGTTTCAAAACATGTCAAGTGATTCCTTCGGGTGTCTATTCTTTCAGCATTGTGTGTTTCTAGTCAAATTGTCACAATAAGGTTTCTTCAGGGACTTGTGTATGTATCGATTCCAATTTTCAGCTGTAGTTCCTCGGGGATTGTTGTATTCCAAAACGTTACAAGCTCTGGATGTATGGATGTAAATAAATGTATATGTAATAAACATTTTTATATACGTTTTGACAGTTATTCATTGAGTATGGAATCGTGTGTTAGGGTGGTGCCATTAAAACATGACTTGCTGTGATAGTTTAAGCATGTGGAACGTACGAGTGAAGAGAGTATGGTAAAGAAAATATAACAAGGCTGGCGTCGTGCAACTGCCGCCGGGTCGGACGTGTCGCCGGGCTCTCTGTTACACGCGTTAATTCTCTACCGTACCCCATCGAGCTGACACATTTCACTCACAGCATCCAATGACGTTTTTAATTTCATCATCATCATCATTATCAGCCGTTTTCTATCCACTGTTGGATGAAGGCTTCCCCAAATGTCTCCTACTTCTCGCTGTTTCCAAAATTTAATGATCCATTTTTTTCATACTCAATTTATTTTTGAGATTTAGACAATTTTTAGATGCATAAAATAAATTAAAATAAAAAAAGAGGGAGAAAGGGTGGGTAGGTTGCAACTATTGTTACGGTAAAGGGAGAGTGTTTATAGGCAGAATGATTGGCCAAAATTAAGGTTGTGGTGGTTTATAAGAACAACCCTTTGAGCTAATGTTGAAAAAGTCAATTTCTGTGAATTTCTCTTTATGGTATTTGCATGACCGGTGAATGAATGAATTTTGTATGATAGATGTTCTACTTCTGGGAATGTGGAAGAGTGCGGATTGCCGGGTCGGTCTAGATGGTACGTGAAGAGATATTAATTCTAATTGACTGGGACAGTCAATATGGCCTTGCAACAATTTGAAGAGGAGTATTTGGTCTGCACGTGTTCTTCGATGTTCTAGAGTTTTCATATTGTGGAAGTTTGCAGCATCTAAATAGGAGTTGAATGCTAGATTAGATCTAACATTAAGATATCGAATAAACCTATTTTGTATTCGTTCTAATCTGCCATGGGTTCCAGATTTGAGATGCGTACTCTAAGTGACTACGAACGAATACTTAATACAGTATTTTGAGGCAATATAGATTTTGGAAGTATGATTTTGGTCAATGTAATTTTTTTTAAATAAGTTTGCTATCGAGGATTATTTCTAGCTCTTGAACATCGCTTTTATTTTCTGAGTGCTGTCTATTGTGTAATTAAAATGAATATTGTTAAATTTTCTTGAGAATGTTATTTGAAATCAATTTTTAGCATTAGGAGGAGTGTGTTTATATTATCTACATCTTAATAAATAATTCACTGTAAGCCAAAACGAATACAGAAATATCTCAATTATACAGTTGAGTCATTCACTTTTGATATATTCACCCCCATTATAACCAATCTGCTGTAGTACTATAATTAAACAAAATGTGTAGAATTTCGCCAATTTTCATGAGGGCCAAAAAAACCACGGTTCAATTAATACTTCTGGGATGAAATCTGTTTAAGGCACATTTCATCGAAAATCTAATCTCTGCCCGAACGTCATTAAAGTTTATGGAATAAATATCGAAAGCTGAAATTGCCGTCGTAAAATTTCGTCCAATTGGTGGACTCCTTCCATTTTCCCAAAATGGCGCGAGTTGTCCTTCGCTCTCCCGCCGCCAGGGTACGTCGTATAAAAATATTACTGTCGTCGATATTCGCTTGTCGTTTGTTCATATTTAATGTCGGAACGTGTCGCTCCGTCGGCTCGGCGGAAAATATTTCGACAAAAATAATAAAAGGCGATAAATACGTGCGAAGGCGATTGTTAATATTTATGCTAAATTTGAGAAGAATCCTTTTTTAGCGAAATTATTATTAAATATCTCAGATACCTTTTACATAGTCAGACAATGAAGTAGAAAAGTTTAATATACATTTCTGATTATTAAACGTGATGAATTTTATTACATATCTGCAAACTGCACCGCGCACGTTATAAAGGGTTGTAATTGCTCGTAAACCATCTGGGTGAGGTAAGTGGAAGGGGCCACTGGTCGGGAGCGCGTCGCCCTTTTTTACACACTTTAATATTCGACCAGTAAGTGATGGCCCGAGCACGCTAAAGTTCAGACAAGAAGGGACAATGGTTAACCAAACTCCTCAGGGACCATCAACGTCAGCAGCGACGCCAGAACATGTGGCTCAAGTTCGACGTGAAATTATGCGCAATCCGCGTAAATCGATAAGGAAGATTGCAGCCTGAAATAAAAAAAATCAACAGTGCACGTTATTTTGAAAAATAAACTGCAGTTTCACCCGTGCAAACTGCAAATCAAATGACTATTCTTTACGTGAAACCTTAGCGAGAATGCTTGGAAACATATTGTTTACTGACGAAGCACATTTTATATCGAAGGCTATGATAATAAACAGAACATGATATACTAGTGCCCCGACAACCCAAGGGAACGCCATCAAAAACGTTTGCATTGTCCAAAAACGACAGTGTGGTGTGCAATTTCTGCCCGAGGGATAATTGGCCCTTATTTTTTTAACCAGCGAGAGACAGTCACTGCAGACGTGTATTGCCGAATGATCGACAAGTTTTTGGTACCGCAACTGCAGCTGTTTCCCGGGTTCAACAACAGAAAACAATTTTAGCAAGACGGGGCCACTCAACACACAGCTAGAGTCTCAATGGAGAAGCAGAGGGGAATTTTTCCCAATAAATTAATTAGTATGTACGGAGACATACCCTGGGCACCTCGGTCACCGGACCTTACATCGTGCGACTTTTTTTGTGTCATTGAGCCAACGCTTTGCTCTCGCGTGTTCGCAAATTTAAGAGTCCGATTGCAAGAGTGTCTTGAGATAAATAGACGGCATTTAAATGATATTGTTTATAAAACGTAAAATCCGCATCATAAAACTCCATTTTGCATAAATAAAATATGAAAATAAAATTGTAGTTTTTTTAAATTTAATATTAAACTTTATAGTTTTACGCTGGACACCCATATAAGGTTTCAAAAGGTCCGCGCCCTACAATACATTTTATTTCATATTTAAGGACGAGGTATTGTGGATTTATGTTGATGTAATGGGTTGTCTAATAAGTGATTGAGTTTTTTTTTCAATTTTTTAATCAAAAATTACAATAAACAAATAATAGAAATCTCATAGAGACGAACCTATGGCTACGGCTGGCTTAAGTGATCATTTTATACAAATATAACGTTCACCATTCTCACCCATTAATCAATCTCCATATCTATCAAATTTTTGGAAGTTGTATATATGTTAATATGTATAAAAACTTTAAGTACAACTAGACTATCACCATTTATGGACTAAATTTGATATTCATTTCCCTGAAATAGCATAGATATCACAATGAAAATCTTTTCTTTTTTTTTAATTATTTAAAGCAATATTATTTATCTGTATAATGTTTTTTAACACGTTATTCTAGAATACATCTGAAAAAATTATTTTTATTTTATATTATTATTTGTATAAAGTGATCACTTAAGCCAGCCGAAGACAGGTTGTGAGTCCTGCAATTACCCGTACTTCCATAAATTTTTATTAAATATAATAAAACATAGCTTCGTCCCTATAAGATATCTATTATTTGTTTAATAACAGTGCCTTTGTAGGTGAAAATCCAGTAATTGTGTGTTATTGGATATATACAAATATTGCTAAAAATTACAATATTTCAGTTAATAATGTATTCTCCATTATTTTTAAGGACTTCATCCCATCTTTGTTGTTGAAATTAACGTCACGCATTTGATTGGAGAGCGACCGAAAAATATAATAATCTGACAGAGGCGTTGTATTGTATTGTATAGCAAATAATATTACTACACAGCTTATCCGTTAAAAAACAATAACAAGCTTCGTCAGGTCGTATTTAAAACTAACCATAAATAAAAAAAAAAGGAGGAAGATAAAATATAAAATTATATGCAAAAGAAAGAGACAGAATACATATATATGTAGTGTGTCATGTCCACAAAGTGATTGCTTTCTACGAAAATAAAACAAAATAATTCTCTAAGAATAATTTTGTTCTTATTTTTTAATGGATAAGCTTTGCAGTAATAACATATGCCTTATAAGGGTACATTATATATATACAATACAATTCCCATTCCATTCTGCATTTGGGGCCCAGTCACATTAGTTACGCCACTGCTAATAAGCACAAAAATCTTGTAAAGTAACCGAAAACAATCAAAAGTTAATTTTATATTATTTTAAATGTCAAACCCATGCAAACCAAATATAAACAAGATCGAATAAAAATAATTAAATATCATAAAAGATTTTCAAATATTTGTTTTCAATTTCAGTATTTTGTTAAAATTAAAAAGTTTTAATAGAAATAAAAGCGGTAAAATTTTGAAATCAACATAAATATAGATGTGTAAATAGATACAGATTGCGAAATTACTTTCAAATAATATATTTATTTTTTTTAAATTCTCTACCAAGAGTTATTTTATATTTCAACTAGTAACTAATAAAACACACAAATATTTATTTAATTACCTTCAGCTGAAAACAATACATGTGTATACGAAGTGTGACAATTTAATTCCTGGCATGCACCTTTCAAAGTACTCCTTTCTCGTATGCGGGACAGCATACACTGACTTACATGGCCTTACCATTTCTGAAAGCAGGCTTTATGTTGGGAAATAGCCAGATATTCAGGGAGCCAATAGTCAGGATGATCTAATAGGATAATGACTTTCTTGGCCAGAAAGTTTCTCGTCCATCTTTACCCTACAATTAACTAACGATTATTTTAAATACAAATTGAATGTATCAATTAGAAATATATACATATAAAATCAATTTTATCGAAAAATATTTTAGTTGCGCTACCAGGATGCGAACCTAGATCTCTTCCAATGCATGTGCATTATCCGATTATGCTACACCAACACAGTGGATTGACGACAAATTTTCGAATCGATATGTTACACTTTTCAAATTAACACATCCATCGTTACATTATTTGAAAGGCATCAACTTTACGGAATCTCAAATACCTTTGAGTAAATCGATAGGAGACGCCAGAATTAACAATTAATTTTATTAAATTTTAGACACACTGATACAACTTATATATTATTAAGGAGAACACATTCTTAATGTAAAATTGTAATTTGTATTTAAAACATCACAGACCTATGTTCTGAATAATTACAACTTCACGATGAGAATGCGCTCTCCTTAACGGCGATTATCTCTATCAGCTTCAAATTTACGCACGTATTAGTTCAAACATGTTTAAAAACCAATATTCAACCGAAATTCCGAAAATTAAATTGTCACATCTCGTTGTTTTGATTCCACAATTTTTGTACGTTTGCTAACTAAGACACGATTAAATATTTACTAAAAATACATACATACTAAGTCATAAAATATGTTATGTTTTTTTTCTTCATCCATATTGATAATAATTATAATTTGTTTTAAAATAATATTTGACTCCACTGTAGTGAATTATTTTTTTTTTTAAACTTTAATTTTTAGGAATTATTTTAATTCAAATTCATTTTAAATAACTGTCACAAGATAAATCAAAAATCACTCACAATATAATTATATGTTTTATCTAACTTCTATCTCGTATTAATTCTTACTCGCCAAACTTATATATTATATATAAATAATTGAGTGAGATCGAACCTCTTCGTGGAAACATGATCAAAGATTCTACCCTCATACCACTATACAGCTATACAGGAATACCCCAAAGTTACGCGATAGGCGGGACCGACGAAGATCGTTTAACTCGAATTCGCGTAAGTCGGGGTACAACTTTGCATATACAACATACAATTTTTAAGAGAACACATTCTTATTGTGTAGTTGTAATTATTCAGAACAGACGGTCTGTGATATTTTCAATATGAATTAAATATATTAATAATTTATCATAGTTGGATAATGCACCTTCCTCGGTTAGAAAAGAGATCCAGGTTTGAATCCCGGTGGCGCAACAACAATATTTTTCGATTTTATATGTATATCTTTCTGATTAATATATTTAATTCATATTTAACATACAATTTTGTTTAATTGGGACCAAGAACTAATGAAAACACTACTTAAGAAGAAAAATAATTAATTAAATTGCAGTTCTTTATACTTATTAATACAAAACATTTAAAAAATAAACGATTTACGTAAAAAAGTCATTTCAATGTAGATGGCTTCATAAAATCTAACAAATTCGTCTGACGGCACAATGCCTTATTTTTGTCACGCAGAATTTCTTCGTAGCAAGCTTCGTAGCTAGTTCTTCTTATGAACCACCACAATCTCAATTTTGCCCATTCATTCAACCAATAAAAACACATGTTGCTCTCCCTTTACCGCAACAATAGTCGCAATCTCCCCACCCTTCTCCCACCTTTTTCTTTTCATTAATTTTCTGCATCTAAACATACTTATGTATCTAAATATTTTTGTGGATTTTCATTATTAGTATCCACATGTTAAATAGTTATTATGTTTGTTATAATATGTTTACACTGTCAAAATCTCTCAATAAAATAAAATTTAAATTAAATTAAACTAATATTTTTTTTATTCCTCGCTTTGTAGCTATAACGCGTTCTTCATTGGAGTCTATGTTTTCTAAAAATTTTAAGCCATTTTCCATTGAGCTGAGACCTTCAGTCAAGCTTGGAATTGTCACGTGCTTTTCTGGCGGAATTGGGCCTGAAGTGTCTTCATTGTCGTTTTGTTTACTCACTTCTATGAGCTCATCGATTGTTAGCTCCCGACTAAGGGAGTCCAACAGCTCGCGAAACACGTCCAATCCGTATCACAGTAAGAGAAACACTGAACATTGCAGTGTCGCCAGACGAACCGCGTAACTCTGAATTCGCGTAAGTCGGGGTATTACTGTATCGTTAAAAATAAACAATATACTATTGATTTTGCTTTACTCTTAAAACTAAACTTGTGCTAATAATAATTATTCTAACTTTTTGGTATCCCAGGAAAAGAATTGTATTGTAACCAGGCAAACTTATTTATTAGAACCCTAGTTCATTTTCTTAAAAGCGAGCATCTTACTGCTGTATCGAACAATCACGATGTATGCCGAGAGCGCCAGTAAAGGTTATATTAAATTAAACCGTATTACTTTAATTACATACGGAGAGAAGAACAAACCATCCGATGCTTATCCTCCTTTACAGTGTACACGGTGGGTGTCTTGCTCCCCATGGACACGCACCTTTAAGTATAGTGTGCAAGTCAATAAGGCCTCGATACATGCGAGAGTACTGAGGTTTGTTGTTCTCTCCGTATGACAATATTTTTAATTAATAGTTCGTGAGAAGTACGAAACAATCAATGCGTATCGATCTTTACAAACTATTCTGCTTGCCGTGGACACGCATCCTTAAGATACGAAAAAGATTGATACTTGTCTGGTTGTCGGTTCAGTATTCTCTCCATTCCAAATGCAAAGACAACGTTTAAATTGAATGCTTCTGTACGTATATACGTGACTGGAGTGTCGCTCTCGGCGGATCGCCTATTGTGAACGTATCATGTGATAAGAATGTGTTAGTAACATTATTATTATGCATTGGACATGTTAGCGTGAAATGTTTTCTAAGTTTAGTACGTTTTATATTTTAAATATTAAATAAAATCCTAATTTCGGTTATAGGTGACAATTTTTCAGGTTATGGTGATTTTTTAACGAATGGTTTGCATAAACGCATGTACATTACAAACTTCTGACTTACATTATTGGCTGTTTTATATACTTGAAATAATATTTTTTAAACCACACTATTTTTGGCCTGCACTGTACCACCAACAAAAGTTACATGCATTTTATTTATAATAATTATTTAGGATAATATACCTCCCAAAAATAAACTTGAAACGAAATATTAATACAATAATTTTCAACTCAGTTCAATACACATATTTTTACTTAACTTGCTTTAAAATCTTTTTTCAAATTAGACGTTAATATTTGTGAAATGTTTAGATATTTATATATAATATCCTAGATCTATATAATATTATCTAGATACATGAAATGTTTCACGATATATAGATTGAAGATCTAAAATTATATTATAAATTATACATTTTCTGTATACCCTTTCCCAACGACATAAAATATTTTAAGATATTTTTACTATTTTGATTGTTAAAAAACTGATAATGTATATGCACATACCATAGAAAAGAATCGCGAGTAAAAAAAAATTACAGGTAAATTAATACAAATTAAATTAATCCTATCCTTTTCTTTCCTAGTAAAGGATCCAGGTTTGCCACAGAACTATGTTCTGAAAAATTGCAACTTTACAATGATAGTGACAATAAAATCACAGGTGACCGAAATAAAATCACAAGTGACCGAAAAAAATTAACTGTGTTTATATTTAATGTCAAAACGAACAAAATGTCCTGTCGAAAAGAGACAAAAGCGGGAGTAGAAGGGGTTAATCAACATTAATACGATTAAGGCAGACAGAAAACGACATCTGTGGCCATGCGTCGAAGCTGCTGTAGTGCGTGAGTGAGACATGTGTATCGCGGCTACAGCAGCTTTGCTGCATGGCCACAGATGTCGTTCTCTGTCTGCCTTGGAATTTTTATGGGGCTTAGAGAAGTAATATTTCGAAATATACCGTGAATCAGAAAAAAAATACTTCTACGCTTTTCCATGGCATGTGCGATATTGTTACAAAAAATAATCAAAATGTTTAAAATGACAGTGTGAGCGAAAAATGTTTAAGATCAAAAACGACATTTGGGTTTTCATTTCCAAATGCATTTAAACATCTCGCATGATCTCTTCAGCTTCATCAAGGACGCTGACTGGGGTCCGTGCAGCGTGACCTGCGGGGAGGGAATCAGGAAGAGAGAGGTGCACTGCAAGATATTCTTGGAGTTCAGTAGGACCATAGCCAAGCTTCCAGACTACAAGTGCGCGGGGCCCAAGCCCAAAGAGGAGACCGAGCGGTGCGTCATGGAACCGTGCTCCATGGCGTATGGAGCATCGTACAGTGATTCCAACTCCCCGTCCCTCTACCCTGGCGACATCTACAACAGGTAGTCAATGATTTGGTATATTTTATGTTACATTTTGCTGAACCATAAAAGTTGCCATCAATTAAAGAACTTTGATAGAAACAATTCTAATAACTCACCCAAATTTACACCCAATAATTAATTACTTAGAAGCTAGACGGATTTAAAAATATATATTTTTTCGTGGTTTGACATATTGTATTAAATAAAATAATAATCACTTTGTATGAAATCACGAAATTTATTATACGTCAACCGGTTTCGCTTATCTCATGCTTCATCAGGACGTATTTAAAACTGATCATAAATACAAAAAGAGTACACTTATATATACATAAAGAGGGAGATAGAATATAAAATTATATGTGAAAGGGGGAGACAAAATACATATACAGATAGACGGAACATTAAGGGGGGGGGGGGGAAATACAGTGATGATGGATATTAAATTGATTTTAAAGGAAGGAAACATATCTAAGTAGCTCCATATTAAAGTTTATAGGTATATAAAGGTATACATATATCTGTAAGATGGAAAAAACCAGCACCTGCGAAAAAAAACGAAAACGAGGAAATAGTCTTTTTTCTATGCTTAATAGACATATGACTACTTATCATTAATTTTGTTTTTTTCATCTATCATGTGTTGTAATAATTTGTTATATTATATGAATTATAAATAAGTTTCTCACCGGGGGAGAGTGAGGGGTGTATTTTACCTGATAACCGTGTATCGCCACCCTGTTACCCCTCTAGCATAGTGGCAGGGGACGGTTGTCATGTAGTATTTTTTTAAATGCCAACCTAGCGACGAATTAGAAGGATTGATATGAGAGCTACAGCTCATAGAACGGTCATGGGTAACTTGTGAGTCAACTCATCACTGGCGCTTATAACTATGTTACCAAGTTAGGTTGTATTAGGTTACATAAAGTTAGGTTAGGTTAAGTTTGGTTAGGATATACTACATGGTTTAGCGGGCGGGCCGTGAGTTTGTTTAAATAGTATTCAGCTTCAATATGGTAATTACAAATGTGTCTAGAATGACACAATATATTTATATTAAATGCGTCTTTGAATTTACAAATAACTTCATTCTTTACAGGAAAGTCTCCCGTCACATTTGTTTTTTAGCTTTTCTCAATCAATTTGAGTTCAATCTTTAAATTGAATAGTTCTGGTGATAGATAAACATGTAACGTATATAAATTTTTATCTTTCTTTCTTCTTCTTTTTCAAATTTTCCAGTTTCAAGTTTTAGCGATTTTTTTTATTAATCTCGAGATTGACAACAGAGTACTGCGTCTCTGCAGGGTATGTTTGCTCCCATGTGGGTACTAGTAGCTGTGGTAAAGTAAGCATATAATAATTACTGAAGTAAATTAAATACTAATTTACTAAATTCCATACTGAGTTCGTTATTTTATTAGGCCATCTGGTTTTGGAGACCCCAGTATCCGAGTCGGGGCTGGAGTCCAGGGCAAGACGTATTCCTGGAAGGAACAAGGATATACCCACTGCAGTGCTTCTTGCTTGGGAGGTGTTCAGGTATGTTGTTTATAATACAATAAAATATATTTTTAATATACGATACCTCTAAAATTGCATCTATATTTAATTTTGTTTAAACCACTGTGCTATTTTTACCACAAACGGTTTCGATACTGACGTATCTTTGTCAAGACTACTGTACAACTGAACTATTTCATAAAACTAAAACGACATTCATTACGGGGTGTAGGCGGGGTCTTGGTAAGAGTGAGAAGGTGATTGATTACCAAGACAAGATAATGGATGTAATTTTAATTTCATAGAATAGTTTTAATGGAATACAAACATGAACAATATATAATTTAATAAGAATTCATTTTTATCCAATTATATTATATTTTTAATTTTTTTATGTATCCATAACAGCACTATAAAAGTAAAAATAATCATTTTTATCGACAGGAACTAATTGTGAACTGTGTCAGAGATGACACTCAGAAAATAGCATCCCCGTACATGTGCCCCCCTGAAAGTAAACCTGAAAACAGGATCAGGACGTGTAACGACCACCCCTGCCCGCCAAGGTATGATGAAACAATTTGTTACTCTTCCAAGTCTCAGATCTGAAATTTCATTGTTATCTTCAAAAAAATTGTGTACAACCCCAAATTTATTTTTTGATTTCTAAACATTTTATAAATACGTCACACTTTTTTACCATGGTGACTACATATTTTATTTAGTACCAAACTTACATGTTGACACTTTATAGAAATTCACATATTTGATAATAAAAATACATCCTTTCACATCCCGGTAGGCAGAAAAATACTTTTTTGTGAATTTAATACTGACATGGTGCCTGCATAAAAAAATATAATTAAAAAATAATAGATTCCTAGCACCTAAACAAAATAGATGACGATATCTTCGACTAAGCTGCGTGTAAATTCAGATGGAGAAAATAACTTATCTGAATTTACATATCATCTTTTAGAGACGGGTTTTACTTTTCATTAAATAAGATAATTTAGAAATGAGAGTGATTATTTACTACTTCCCGGATTCCCCGGATTGGAAATAGAGATCCAGGTTCGAATCTCGGTAGCGCAAAAACAATATTTTTCGACAAAATTGATTTTATATGTATGTATTTATAATTAATACATTAAATTAGTATATAGTAATTATGTAATTGTAACCACAACAAAAATAATGCATTTTCTTGACTACAGGTGGAACTATTCAGAGTTCTCGCAATGCACCAAATCTTGTGGTATCGGAATACAAACGAGGGAAGTCAGCTGCATTCACGAGGTTTGTTACATTTAATTGTAAAATGTAATTTATTATTTTTATTTTTAACCACTGTTAGTCTAATATATTCTAAATTATATTACATATAAAGAAAAGGATATTTTCCGAAACAGATTGGTGAATATAATTAACTGATCGTAGTTAAAAATAAAGTAAATGAATTATTCGTTAGAAATTTGGTACCCCAAGGATCTCAAATGCGCCCTACAATGTTTAAATTAATAATATTATTACATTTTTCTTACATTATATATTCTCACAATAAGGCACATGAGTTCTTGTTTTCAACATTAATATAAATACCAAAAGAGTACATACATACTTACTTATTTAAATAAATTATAGATATCTCATAGAGACGAAGCTGTTTATATTATATTATACAGGAAGTATGGAATTATAGCTATTACAAGGCTTATGACCTATAATATCACTTTACACAATATAATAATAATAATAATAATAATAATATAATAAGATCCCGTGGACTGTATCGACAGTATACATAAGTAATAGTAGTATGTATAAGGACAGATGGGTCTGGCCTACCTTGCTTTAAAGTTCTTGATTGGACACCGTCTTCACCTCCGGTTGACTAGCACGTTTGTTGTGAAGAACCGAGAGATTACCACACTTCTGTAACTGTTGAGAACACAGATTATTCTTGGTCCGAACGTTACGCACGGCGCGGCTGTCGGACGGTAGAAAAAAGGCACAAGATCTTGATAGTCGGGGAAATTGAAAGTATGTAATTAGGTGACCAGAATGAGACAGGTATAAATTAAAATTTTGATATTGGATGGACAAAGTAGACAGGGAATGATAACTCGACTTGCGTCAACAGTAACGTTCACTAATTTTACCCACAATCAAATTGCACATCTATCAAATATGAGACATCTATAAGAATGCCTTTAGAGGTAAAAATCCAGTAATTGTATGTTTTTACAAAAAATTTGATATACCCAAATATTGCTAATACTTATGTTTAATTACAACAGACCCGTTTAAATAATGATTTTTCGTAACATGTGACGTAGCGCAACCTAAATATGCGATGCGATTAAGATCAGCAAGGTTGTGGTTGTGAACCGGGCAGAACATTGGGAGGCAATTCTCATCGACTGATTCACGGCCTGGGTACTAAAAACGGAACATAAAAACCAAAATAACACATCATAAAAATACTATGTTCTGTATCAAAAAAGCAATAATTTCATACAAAATAATATTATTGTGAACTTTTCGGATTTTACTGGTTCGAGCGGCTGCAGAGAACGCCACGTTTGCGCTCTCTTTATTTTTGTAAGGAAATAATTCGCGTACCAAAAGATAACTTTAATGCGAAAGTTTAATTATTGTTCCAGAGTTATTTTTTTAATATTTGCAAATTAAACTTTACTGTTTATTATGTTCATTTTTTTATAAACAAAGTTAAATAATCTATTAAAAATATATGAATACTAACTGTAAAACCGGATCGATATGATCTAAATAAACGAATTGCGCGATCTCCGGGTCGCACGTCTCGCGTAAAGAAATATGATAATTCCGGTCGTAAATCTAAATCACTGCAAGGTATGGGATGGATGTAGGGTAACCTTGGTAAGGTTGATATGAAAAACACAATTCTAATTTTTTTCCAATTCCTTAGAGTCTACGATACTCTGAGTACTCTAAATGCGGCTAGACCGCCTAATCTACTACTACAAGTGCATCAGCGCTAATCACTTTGACACTTTTACAAACTACCTTATTATTATAAACATCATATGTGTTTTATATTAATACATGAATTGGAAGGGTAAAAAATTACTGATAAAAAACCCTCAATATGAAAAACACGGCGTTTGGGGCCTGTCACATGCTTTCAGCAATACCGTGCCGAAGACAAACAGCTGACATTATTAGTAATTATGTGATTGTTATCAGTATTGAACATTACTTGTGTTGCAGGTGACAAGGAGTGGTGGAAATACTGTGATAGTCCCTCACAGCATGTGTCCACAGCCCACGCCTCCGGACAGGCAGTACTGCAATGTCCTGGACTGTCCCGTCAGGTGGCACACCACGCAGTGGTCCAAGTGCACCAAGCCGTGTGGAGGAGGAGTCAAGGAAAGAAAAGTAAGTTTCTGAATAGGCTAACGTGGTATTAAATGTAAATATAAAATCATAAAGATAAAGGGTGTCCAGCGGAAAAATTTCAAGATTAAATTGTAATTGCTCGTATTTTTTGACACGCGTGATTTGCGTATTTACCAGTCGCAATGAGTCATTGGTCAAGAGCGCACCGCGCATATGTGGTTGAGCAATATTTAAAGTGCGGTGATTCATTGGTTCGTGGTTAAGTAATGTGCCGAACATGCAACTTATCTGGTGCTGGGTTCAAAAGTTCAAACAAGAAGGGACAATGGTATACCAAACTACTCCGAGATCATCAACGTCAGCAGCAGCTTAAGTTCAACGTGAAATTATGCGCAATCCGCGTAAATCTATAAGAAAGATAAATAAAAAAATCAACAGTGCACGTTATTTTGAAAAAAAACCTAGTTTTATCCATACAAGCTGCAAATCGTGCAGTTTCTCAACAAAAATAACTATTTTATTATGCTGGAACATTTTGAACAGCACGAATGCTTGGAAACATATTGTTTACTGACGAAGCACATTTTCATATCGATAGCTATGTTAATAAACAGAACAAGAAATACTGGTGCCTCGACCAACCAGAAAGGGAACGCCATCAAAAACATATGCATTGTCCAAAAACTGCAGCCATTACAGCATAACTGGATGGAACTCCATCTCCAGAATGACAAAAATCACTGCAGAAGACCGTATTCTGATCAAAACTTTGCAAATTGTAAAACGTCTGGGTGCTAGGAAAATGATCAAAGAGTTTCTAAGCAATGCCTGGAATATAGCTAGATATTACAGCAAAACGGAGCTCCATCTCACCTCAGTCAAAAATACAATCAACTTTCATCGTCGTGAGAATGTTAATTTCATCGAGCCAGGCATGTGGCCACCGAACAGCCCAGATTTAAACCCAGTAGATTATGCGATATGGGGTGTTTTACAAGAAAAGGTCTACCTTCGGCGAAAATTGACCGCAGTTGATCAGCTCAAGTTGGCAATAATTAAGGAATGGAGAGATCTGAAGCAGCACTTGATTGACAAAAACTAATCAAAAAATTATAAACAACCAACTAAATTTAACTAAGAGTCCCATTCAAATTTTTTTCCTAAAAATTATTCGAATAAATTTGTATTAAGTAATGATTTGAGTTAGGTACTAAAAATTTTTTTTTTTAAGATAGATTTTGGTAAAAAACAATAATATATGTTTTAATTAGTTATGATATCCTGAAGAAAAAAATTGTATTTTTCGAAACTGGTAGATGTATTTAAACTCAATTAAGTGGTTAATAAAACAAAGATAATAAATAAAAATATGAATTTTAACCACAAAGTTAATATTGCTTATTTTAAAAGTGTATATACTTCGTCTGCTTTCAGGTTTATTATTGAACACCTCCCTACTGTATGTTTTTGTGACTTTCGTCTCACCATAATGCCTGTGCTACACTCCATTTTATGTTTTTGTGACTTTCGTCTCACCATAACGCCTGTGCTACACTCCATTTTATGCTTATTTTCAAAAGTGTATATACTTCGTCTGCTTTCAGGTTTATTATTGAACACCTCCCTACTTTATGTTTTTGTGACTTTTCAACTTGCTACACTCCATTTAATTGATAATGCATTTAATTTTTCTTTCAGGTGGAGTGCAAGCAAGTAATGGCTCAGTCTCACGTGGTGGAGCGGCCTGAATCGATGTGCCCTTCCAACAAACCACCCTCCACCAAGCCCTGCCACACGAAGGGATGCGTTCAAGACACGTCAACGCCGACCATCATCACTTCAGACACTACCTACATACAGCTGGATCCTAAGAAAAAGCAGGTAAGTTTCATCGTATATAAATACGAAACATGGCTCATTTTAAAACATTGTTACTGGTATTTAATTTTAATATTGATATTGTGACGAACAGGATTTGATGCACCGTCTGCGGTGCTTCTACGCGATGCTCGCTTCTATGTTCGGCAAACAAAGAAGGGCCATTTATAAAGCAAGTTAATTAATAATTAAATTAAATTAAAGCAAAATTAATTAAACTATAATCAATTCGATGATTATAGGGGTATGGCACTGAAACATGATGTGATAAAGACACGATGTAGAGTTATAACAGTAATTATTACAACATTAGCCTTACTACGCTCAAAGGGTTCTTCTTATGAACCACCACAATCTCAACTTTGGCCATTTGCTCTACGTATAAAAACACATGTTGCTCTCCCTTTACCGCAACAATATTTGCAACCTCCCCACCCTTCTCCCTTTTTTTTCTTCTTCTTTTCTTTAATTTTCTGCATCTAAACATACTTATGTATCCAAATATTTTTGTGGATTTTCATTATTAGTATCACATGTTGAATAGTTATTATGATTATTACAATATGTTTCCACTGTCAAAATCCCTCAATAAAAAATAAAAAAAATTTAATACGTACCGACGACGCTAGAGGGCGACCCTCAATTAATAAAATTAAAATCAAAACTACCGGTGAGGCGCCCAAATATACAGCGTGCGCCGTTAGAATCCAGACAAATTTGTATTTGAAGTTGCCTCTATATTTGAATTCAGGGTTAGGCAGGGTTAAATATGTCAGTAAGGCTTTCATAACCTCAAAATGGCCAAGCCTGGTAATCCAAGCATGGAATACGATAGAAGACCGGCGATTATTGAAAGCGTGGCCAAAATTGGCTCTCTGACAACGTTGACATGTTTTGGTCGAAGGACTTTTGGCCTCCTAACAGTCCCGACCTAAACCCTCTGGACTACTAAGTGTGGAGCGTAGTCGGGAGATAAACCAACAAGTCTAGGAACCCTAACGTCAACACACTCCGGGCCGCTATCGAGGCAGAGTTTACGGCCATGAATCACGATCAGTTGAAAATAGCGTGCTCGCGCTTTAGGGCGAGTATCAAGAAGGTGGTAGAGGCGCAGGGTGGTTACATAGAATGAAAGCTCCCATCAAGGATTCTTTAAATGAGATATAACAGCATTTTTTGTTGGTTTAAATAAACAACTTTTCGCCATAACGTTTTTTTGTCCGGATTCTAACGGCGCACCCTGTAGAACAACAAAGATTAATATTTGTTTATAACATGCGCCTAACTGACACCTTATTGGAATGTGTTTAATGTTGGTAAAATATTATACAGCTCGACATTAAACTATACATTATTGTCATAAATTAACAATTGTGTCTTATTGTCCATGACTAAATAAAAGGAGGTACACTACAGCCGGAAACTCATTCTCTCTCCACAGTGAACATCGTTTAGTGTTTTATTTATTCTACTGACTTCAACTACAACCTCATCATCATCATCATCGAGAGAAATGGAGATCAGCGAACCGCCCTTATTTGTCTCGTTTGATCGTACTCCTGTGCGAGACAAATATTATTTTTAAATTTTCGCCAATCTATGAGTGATTTTAACATTCAAATTCAATTAATAATACATAATTTTAGAGTGAATACAATTTTTGCTAACAAATTTCTAGCTTATGAATAGTTTTTTACCTGCAGAATAAAATTTAGACGAATTGAAACCCAAGAATTCTATGAAGACATTTGTTGCTGCTTCTCGGTTGCTATTTTATTTTTTGCCATAAATAGTGTTCAAAACCATGTTAGTTGACTATCTGATGATGAACTCTCTTCGATTAATCAATGTTGGATGTTTTTCCACTAAATCTGGTCATGTTCAATAGTAGCAGGACTTAAGGGGCGCTGGTGGCTCAAAATTTTAAATCTTATTTGCTAATAATCTCATTGAATTTCTGATGAATGGATCCCTGAGTGTCTGCCTTGAACTACTGCACCTTAATTTTCCATCTGTATATCAAACATTGTTCTATGGATTTATGTTATATATTTTTTTATGTATAAAGACAGTACCTAAGGGTCTAAAGGCTGGCACATTGAATTTCTTCTCCTTTTTCGTTTTGCTCATACTTAAATATGTAATTGAATTAAAGTCGCGTATTTTAATTAGCTTTGATGAGTGGGACCGACAAGAAAGCTCTAGCTTATAAACCGGTCCCGGGAAAGGGTGGATCCCCCCCCTCTCTCAGCCCCGCCCCCACCCGTTTTTCTTTAATTAGTAGCAGGACGTCCTCACACTATTATTATTAACATCCTATATAACATATCAAAATGATCAAAAATATTTTTTAAATTCCAGGTCACATTGAAGATCGGCGGATCGGCCAAGGTTTTTTATGGAACCCAGGTAAAAATAAAATGTCCCGTGAAGAAATTTAATCGGACCAAAATATTGTGGGCCAAGGACAGGATTTATCTGACCAAGTCGAAGAAATACGCCATTTCCAAGAAGGTCGGCAACACTGATTATCTCTTTCATTCTCTGTCATACATCTTCAAATAAAATATTACATTTGATCCCATTAGGGTTCAATTCAATATTTTCAATTATCAGATACTTTCCAAAATAACGTCCAACATTTATTTCGACTTTAATTTTGCTATATATATTTATGTGATGTATGTTTTATATGGGACGAAAATTTAAAAAAAAAAATGTATATTCATGAGTTCACGAGAAAAATTTGTCGCTATTATAATAATAGAGCATTAGAAAATCTTGAATATATAGGGTGTTTTTTTTAGAGGTATAGAACATTAAAATGAAATAAAAATCGTGATAATGGCCATGGTATTATAGGCTTTTTTAGAAAGATAATTTTATACAATCCGCATATCGCATCCGATCTTCGGACACTTTTTAGAGCAGCTGGGGACGTTTATCGGCAATAACGCGACTAATGTTGGCTTCTAAGTCGTCTCTCGTTTATTGGCGTAAACTAGCAACTTCACATATCTCCAAAGAAAGTAATCCAATGGTGTTAAATCACATTATCTTGGAGGCCAATTCACAGATCTATTACGCGAAATGATATGCTCGTCGAATGTTTCCTTCAATGATGGTCACGCAGCTTCAATTCTTGCATGAACTGCATCTTGTGAGCTCGTAAACCAAGATCTTTCCACAAAATCTTTTATAAATTGGATGGAAACAGCTCTAATTGCTGTGCACTAACACTACGCTCCACTACAGCAACAACTTCTGGACAACAATGGACGTAGCGCACGGTAAGTTTCACGAGCTGAACCACGATTTTCGAAATGAGTTTGCACAATTTGCAAGCGTTGTTCTGGCGTAAGTATAGTAAACCAAACTGAGCGCTAATCAGCTGTCAAATTGGCTGTCGCTAGAAAAAGTGTTGCCAATTCGAAAAACAAACCTCTAAAATAAACATCCTTTTCCTTCTGCTCTATGCTCACCTTACCTTACTTTATATTTTTGGAGGTATCGAGTACGATCCCGGCATCTCTCACACCCTGAGAGAGTGCGTAACTATTTCTGTGCTGTTTTCACATTAGTCATATAAGTTAAATGCTATAAATCAGTGAATCGACCCCATACATTTCACCCAATCGCAGAAATGTATTGTATTTGTGTGTATGGCAGGTTGGAGATGAAAAAGACTACTAAATGTGTAGAAATTAGATCGTACTCACAACTGGTTAACGGAACTTATGGGCGGGAATATTTGCAGCTGTCAGGAGCACTGTTTTACGGCCAGGTATTTGCAATATGCGTTCAACGGTCATCTGCTGTGTTGATGATTGTGGAGGCGATAGACGTCTACACATGCTTTACATCGAATTAAGCTACTGCCGTTTCTGGGCTAATGTATCACATTATTAATAAGATTTAATAAATGTCTTATATTACGCTACCATTGTAAAATGTTTCAATTCCAGGGTGCTCTGCGAATCCAAGAGTTGAGGCTCCAAGACGCTGGAAAGTATTCGTGTGAGGCTGGCAAGTCCGTGGCCGACCTGAACCTCACGGTTCTGCCGAGACCAGGGGAGTTTCCGAGCTCCGAGGAGATAGAGAGACAGAAGGCCAGCCCGCCTGATGATCCTAATGATTCGTTTGACAGGTGTGTACCTTATGAAATGATGTACGGAACTGGTTTTTCCACTATTACAGTTACAAATTTTAAAATCTCATAATTTATTCTTTTATTCTGTTGATGGACAATTTTTCAAGTCGTTAATATACTTTATAAAATGAAAACGACACTTGATGGTTAACCTTTACCATACCATGATATAAAATATGCGAACGCAGCCACGCTGTCAACTCGTGTTACCGTAAATAACAGTTAGAAAAAATGTCTTTATTAGCTTAATTGGCACGAATTTACTCTAAATATTGAGCATTCAATTTTGAAAAAATGATTTTATAAAACATAATTTAGAGCATTCATTAAGTCGTATACAATGTATCCTTCCTTCTTATCTGTCTTCATTTAATTAGTGAGAAAGAGACAATTATATTTGTATGTTTGTTGTTCTTTTCACTGTGAAAATAGTGTGTGATCTCTGTCTTTCATATCATAAATTGTATTTTTACCAACGGATTGAATGGAAAAAAGTAATTGTTTATGTACGATTCCCCTTTCATAATTGGTTTGTCACTAGTCATTCGTAAGCGCTAATATTTTCTTTATGATTATCTAAAATATTAATTTTATGTTGCATGTATTTACCGAAATATTACAGGTTTAATTATAATGGTAGACCTGTGTTACAGCATGGTTTGAAAAGGGTTAATGTGACGTTGACCGCTGCGCGCTGGTCCGTCGCTACTGTCCCACACTTGATGTGTACACATGTTGTTCATCTCATAATTCACTTTGTGTATCGTAATATTTAACTTCCGCATACAATCAACCTGCGGTAGCCAAGTCAATACAGACTGGATATTACTTATTACAGTGACTAACTCTTGGACACTGTTATTAAGATTTTGAGCATTCTCTAAGTATTTCTAGTAAAACGATATAAAAACCTGTAAATACATAAAGGGATTTTGAGTTTCAGGAACGACGCGCGCTACAGGCCGTTTGTCGGCAGCGAAGATCAATCACACGAGCAGAGACCAGGAACAGATCAATCGTCCATCTTCAAGCAAAGGGAAAGAAACAGAGAAAAACAAAGAGAAAGGGAAAGGGAAATACAACGAGAAAAGGAGAGAGAGAGACAGGTAAAATGTTTCATTAGACTATGGGTGTGTTAACGAGTGTTAATAGTTTTCTTTCACGCTCCGGTATTTGTATGGTGCATTCAGTATCTGTAGATACTAAGAGTACAGACAATAGATCTCCACAGATAGATAATATTTTTTTTGAGATTAGAAGTATAATATTGTATATAGGGGATCAAATTCCTATCCTGGTGGTACATTTTCTCTATTTCTCAAATGCGTCCATTTATTTCAGATGCAAACAACTTCTCAGATGCCCATGAGATATCACCCGCAGCCCGATGACGACTACAGTGATAAGGACATAGGTTCTGGACACCATGAGGTAAGTTATTGTATTTCCCCTTTCATCAGTGTTTGATCTTTGAGAGACAGTCATGTTTCTGTATCTACTTCAAGATGTGAAGTCAGTATCTGATCTTAAATTATCTTAATAATATTAAAAACCATCTAATACTATTAAAGGTAGTAATATTGAACAACACAATGTAATGGGATAACATTTGTGTTAAAAAAAATATGACTACAGGCAGCCCTCGACTTTCGCACAATTCGCTATTTCGCATATTTCTCCCTCGTTGAAATGTATGTAAACAAGTTCAGCGGGTTTAAAAGAATCTTGGAAAAAATCATGCCCACAAATGATGGGCGATCGTTTAAACCCTGAAGAATCTCCGGAAACTATCACGACTGAAATAGTTTCAATGATGAATGGACTAAACGTGGACGTCAACAGCGAAGATGTTGATGAATTAATTGAATCTCATTCAGAACCTTTGCCGAATGAATATCCAATTGAACAACTAGAAGCAAATGAAACAGAAAATGAAGACGAAGAAAAAGTTGACATCGTGAAGACTGACAATCAAAAATATGAATGAAGCCTTCATGCATCTTGATAGTTTATCAGCTATCATGGATGAATGTGATTCCAACACAGAGCGTATATCTCAAGTACGTAGGGCATGTTATAAAACATTATATCAGGAAATGAAAAATAAGGGTGGAATTCAGCAGACTCTTGACAATTTCATAAAGATTCCCAAATCCTGATACGTATTGTTATTTTATTGAGTATATGTGTGTGATTGATAAATAAATACATAGCTGAAAATACATCCCATTTTGGTGCTATTTTCACATGACTCTACTTTCGCGCATATTTCAGGAACCAATTAAGTGCGAAAGTCGAATTCTATCTGTATTTAGTTTATATATGCTTAGTAATATAAAATATTTAGTACACAAAGGTATGTTTAGTTATACAAAGTACTTCTATTTTATTTTAATTAGTAGCAATAATAATTATTTAAAAGTATTTTCGTAATAACCAGCATTGGTTTATAATCATGTACTAACACTTAGTAGGCTTTCGTTATGACTTACACAACTAATTTCCAAAAAATTTAATAAAAATCGTATTTCTGTCAATATGTTTCTAACTCAAATTAATTCACCATTGATTGCTGCAATTTTGGACGCTAACTCGAAAAGGAGGACGCGATACCTTCACAAATGCCTGTCGCAGGAGATATTAAGGAAACTGGTCAAACCAGCTCAGCAGCTAGGCCGATGCCACATTTCCTAAGGCTCATCTCAAATCTTCAGGTGAGGAGGGTCCAAGTAGGAAACCGTGCACGAGGAAGAACCTTTTAAAATATAATTAATTAAAACACTTAACACCCTGGCACAGGTCTTAAGAAATAACATGCGGGGTGTCTCATGGATCTCAAATGGGTCTTGCATTTGTTGAATTCACTATTTTTATTAAAATATCTCTTGCTTTCGGTGTCAAAGGTCTGCAATGTTAACATGTCTCCCAAGGTTTCAAAGGTTTTCAAATATTGATTTTATTTTTACTATTTAAAATATTTTTGTCCACCTATCGTGGTAATATTGACGGATTTTACTTTTATATTTAAATATCAAAAATTATTATTTCAAAAACAATTATTTTCAGTGTTTAAAATAGAATTTAATTTTTTTAAATATCTATGAACAATCTTCTAATTCTCTCAGGTAACAAAAACAATTAAATAGTTTCATATTTATTAAATGTTGGATGTTTTATGATTTATCAATATATAGTAGGTGCCGGTTATTAGGTGCTAAGCGGTTATTAGAATCAGCTCAATTTTAAATGGACAGAATAGCACATTAATAAATATCTATTTTTCTTCGCTTTTATCGGTTATTAGAATCAGAATATTTAATCTCTAAAAATGTTTTATAATAAGCTTTAATAATAATTCACAACCTTTTTAGATACGTTAATGTATTGCAATTTGCAGCCAGTAATTATCCTCATTTAGTATTAACGTGATTTTGGTCAGATTGTTTTATCTATTACTATTTTTCCTTTACTGCCTTTACTAGTTATTACCTTTTTTAAATGATTCGATGATTTAAATTATTATGTACTTACAATAAATCAATTGTTAACTATAGTAAAACTCTTAAAATCATTCACATACATTGGGTAGATTCATATAACCGGATACTAGAATAAAAATTGCCAATAACCGGCGCCCACTATACATATGTTACCTACTGATTTCAATTGCACTATTTTCATATAGAAATAGACATGAACATGATATTCCATAACTGTGATTTCTGTTTCCCTTCAATTGCCTGGATTGATTTAATTGCACCTATTTAAATATAGGTAAAAATGCATTTACTATATTTACACTTTCACTATATATTTTATATACGCTTCAAAATATGTATACGTAAACATATTGAAACTAGGTGTTTTTAATATTAAAAGATATGGGTATTTTAGAGCTACCGTTATTTTAGATCATGTATTTTGTGAAAAGTAACACAAGTCTAACAAAAATGCATGTTAATATTATTAATATACAAGGTGTGACAATTTAATTCGCGGAATGCACTTTTAACCCTCCCCAAGCCATGCAGTAACACAGGTCTACCATCGTAATTAAACCTGTAATATTTCGGTAAATACATGCAACATAAAATTCGCATTTTAGATAATAGTAAAGAAAATATTAGCGCTTAGGAATGACTAGTGAAAGACCAATTATGAAAAGGGAATCGTACGAAAACAATTATTTTTCCCATTCAATCCGTTGTAAAATTAATACGTTGGTAAAAATACCATTTGTGATATGAAAGACAGAGATCACACACTATTTTCACAGTGAAAAGAACAAAAAACATACAAATATAATTGTCTCTTTCTTACTAATTAAACGAAGAGAGATATGAAGGAAGGATACATTCTATAGAACTTAATGAATGCTCTAAATTATGTTTTAATCATTTTTTCAAAATTGAATGCTCAATATTTAGAGTAAATTCGTGCCAATAAAGCAATTAAAGCTAATAAAAATATTTGTTCTAACTGTTATTTACGATAACACGAGTTGACAGCATGGCTGCGTTCGGGTATTTTATATCATGGTATGGTAAAGGTTAAACAATGTCCTTTTGAAACTATCGATTATTGCCTACTGTGATTTTCAACGTACTCGCCTTGTGCATCTATACACTGACTTCTATAGACGGAGATTCCATTTGTGAAAGCAGCCCTAGATCTCATTTTCTGGAATACTGTCTCATATTCTCTTAAATATCAGTTATTGCTCTTTCTTTATGATCTATGGATCTCTGATCGCCATCTCGCGCGCATGTTAACACAACATAGATAATGTTTCCTGCCTCAATACCCTCTTCCTTATTCTCAGAGCACGACATTTTTATGTGTGGGTGTTATCAATGGTTTTAGATCAGTGTGTTAACGTTTGCAATTGCATTAGTTCTGCAGCCAAGTTATCTTCCTGCCATGTATGAATGATAAGTTGGATTGAATGGATTGAGTGAAACTGTTTATCTTACTATTGTGCTTGTGTGTCACACTTTGCGCTATCATCGAAGTGTGAGTTCGAGAGTACTTCGTGCAAAACAACGGAGTACGTATTCGAAAGCCAGAAGACCTGAGGCTCCAGTGGAAGAAGAAATGCAGATATTAAAGCGCTTCAGGTGGGTCGTATTTTTCCTGGAGTCTTGTTGGTCCACGAGCCTCCCTGTTTCTCTTTGATTGTTCCTGTCTCATGCGCGATCATCTTGGGTCCATCGGCCGGGAATTGCGCACACAGTTACATTAGAAAAACTTAATTCCTTCAGCGCAGCATATAATTTTGGAAATAACCAGAAATCAAAAATAGCCAAGTCAAGTGACTACACAGAATGATCTAATTTGGTAAACGCTTTTTTGGCCAGAAAGTCTTTCCAGCGAGCGCGCTGTGATTTCATTGAATTTAGATAGTCCATTTTTACGCTAAAATGCACTCGCAGATATCTTGAATCTTCCCAATAGCTAATTAACAAATAACTGGATCATGTTCAAATACAAATTTCAATACAATTACATCACCCGGCCTTCCTACGAATAAATCTGTCGCACCTCGTATGTTTACTAACAATAAAAATATACCTACTTTGCATGCCTTTGTCTATTTTGTTTTTGATATTTGAGTTGTTTTGAAGATGCTATTAAAGAAATGACATTAAAATTTAACGAGACATTTATCTCGTTTTATATACATTTTCATTTAAAGTTTTTAATGATGTACTCGTTCGTCGTTTACATCCAGAAAAATGTTTTCATTTTTAAAAAGAAAATAATTGCAGTGTAACTGATATATTAAAAAAAAAATTACCATGCGCTTATAGACTCCCAGTAGAGTATTTTTTTCTCATTATTAATGTATTATTTCAATGTAGGTTGATCATGCTGTATTCAATTTAGTTCATATTCGTCATACCGTAAACAAAAAACATTTGACGTAAATTTATTTATTCTGTCAATAGATGGCGACAGCATAATTGGTAATCAAATAAATGTTCTAAATATGAATTAAATATATTAATTAGAAAGATATACATATAAAATCAATTTTATCGAAAAATATTATTGTTGCGCCACAGGGATTCGAACCTGGATCTCTTTCCTAACCGGGGAAGGTGCTTTATCCAACTAAGCTACAGCGACAATATTTTTAGCGACAATTTTCGACCCTATATGTCACCTTTTTGATATTAATACATTTAATCGTTCCATCATTTGACAGAGCCCGGTTAGGAAAGAGATCCAGGTTCGAATCCCGGTGGCGCAACAATAATATTTTTCGATTAAATTGATTTTATATGTATATCTTTCTAATTAATATATTTAATTCATATTTAAAATATCACAGACCTATGTTCTGAATAATTACAACTTCACAATAACAATGTGTTCTCCTAAAAAAATAAATGTTCCATCTCGATTTAATACAATACAACTTGCAAAAATTTCATAGTTGTTGTAGCGTGGGTGAATAGGCGCACGTTGCAATGTGTAAAGCGATCACTTAAGCCAGCCGATGACTCCCCCATACTTGTCATATAAAAATAACGGCTTCGTCTCTGTGAGACGTCTTGATCTTAAATTTGCTAATCCTCGTAATTTCATCTTCAGTGATGAGTTAGCAAAAAAAATTGTAATGCACAGATATATAAAAAATGTTGAATATTCTGTCATCTCATAGTAATAACTCATTATAATGATATGTGTAGATGCTCTGGCCATTTCAGACGTTCAGCAACTCCCGCGGTCATCGGATGATCAGCGACGTCAACGTCATCACGGAAAACAGATCAGAGGACACGTCAGGAGCCAGCACATCTTCGAATACAATGAGGCACTTTGACCAGACTTCGGGACGTGACAGCGACTTCACTACAGATTCGGACTTTGACGAAGATTCGAACACAACACCGGAAGATTGGTACATGGCCAGCCACGAAGCCGGTCTGAAGTTCAGGAAGAGCCTCGAGACTGGAGAGGGGTCGACCGCTAATCAAGGAAATCTGCACAATTATGATATCGCGTTAGATGGAGGATTCAGAAAGAGCACAGTTCACAATGGAAATGGTATTCAAGAAGACAGCAATTCAGTTTTTACCGATCAGGAACGTGTGACGACGGCCAATGAGAAGATGGGAGGCTTTCGGTGAGTAATGTTCATATTCAAGATAGGCTTTACAGAACAATGTTTTCTTTCTACTTCTTCTTCTTTTACGGCGCTAAATTTCAGAACGGACTTTGGCCTCCTACATAACTGCCTTCTCTTTGTACTTTCATCCTATTCTTCTTCACTTTCCAGACCTCTTTCACATACAGAATGACCCAAAAATAGTAATAACATTTCATAAAATGTGATACAATTAATTCAAAAACGGCTTAAATAGTTTTCTAATTTACTTACTTACCTATTTGCTTATATTACGTTTTATTTCGATAATTTCTGGTCGCCATCATTGATTATTAATTTTTCCATTGTTTATATTTAGTTTTTTCAAACTGTCGCCCAGAATGATAAAAATCACTGTATTCTGATCAAAAATTTACGAATTGAAAAACGTCGGGGTGCTAGAAAATGATCAAAGGGTTTCAAAATAAAGCCTGGCTACATATTACAGCAGAACGGAGCTCCATCTCACACAATCAAGTTTCTTCGTCGTGAGAATGTTAATTTCATCGAGCCGGGCATGTGGCTACCGAACAACCTAGATTTAAACCCAGTATGGGGTGTTTTGATTATTTCTGATTAGATAAATATTGTGCAATAAAATTACATTATATTTTGAAACAACTCATGTGTTACTTTTATTGGGCCACCCTGTAGTTAACCCACCTTTTCCGTGACTTGGATTAAGGCTCTTTTCAGCTTTGTCATGATCTTAGATATCCTGTCATAGCACTATAGACATACAGAATATTACATATTTCATAAGTATTATTATTTTGAATTATTATATAATTACAGAGTGAAATCAAAAACCTTTCAATCTATTATCATACACAAAATAACGACCTCTTATAATACCGGGAATTTTATTATTTCTACTGAAGCTTAAATAATGATTAATTATTTAAATATGTGATGTGACCCCAGGGTATGTTTCAGAGTTTATTGAAATTATGTTTAGTTATCATCAATTAAAATTGGCTAATAATATGAACAATGCCTACAAGTCACTCTTGAAGGGTGGATTGCCTATTTGAAAGAAAAGAAAGAGAGATGAACAATGCCTATAGGCAACACGTTCAATAGATGAGAGATCTTTCTATTTTTCTCCATCCTTAGCCATAGGGCTGTCCCACCACAACAAGCTTTTTCGAGCTATTTTTTCTTCTCCGAAATATTGAAGGATTAACATCAGACAAAGGGTTGCATTTCTTCTTCATTGGCCAACAAAAAAGGCTGCTGCAGTAGTTTGTGTGACGAAAAATAATAGAGCTAATTATCTTCCAATCCTTCCCAGAAGTGAGATTTTTTACAAATCGTTTTAGTCGCGTGTCTTATATTTTGGGAAAAGTTCAATTATAAATTCAAGCCCATGTTTTGAATCTATTATATGGTGTTGAATCGTGAACTATGAAAGCAAAAAAGTGAAGGTACATTTGAGATGTTGACTCTCAACCGAGCCTGAGACGAATCCCTTAATTTTTGGACACTTTGCAAGAAGAGAAGACAGCTTGAAAATGCTTGTTGCTGTGGGTCACGTCGAAGGATGAAAAAGAAAAGGAATAATTATGCTCTAACAATATATCAGACATCGCGCTAAAGCGCTTACACCCTGATATATAGGGTGTCCAGTGTGACTTTTTCTATTTTTTTTAACCAGAGACAAACTGCCACTTCTAAGGTTTGTTGCTGAATGGTTGACGAGTTTTTGGTGCCGCAATTGCATACGTTTCCCGGATACAACTACAGAACAAAGAGTTTTACAGTCTAGAGTATGCATTATCTCCTTCAAACATCATATCTGAAACATTGAATTTACACTGAAACTACACGAGCCTGATCTTAGTTTGTTTTAGAAATACTTATACATCTTGTCATATCTGAACTCTTTGCCGTGCACATGCATCGTAGTTGCAAACTTACTTGAATATGTAGTATTACAAATGTCTGAAGTGGAATTAGGAAAAGTATTGAAATGAAGTGGACAGGATTTTAGTTGGGCTGTTCATCAAAAAAAAAACTTTTTAATTCCAGTCTATCAACCATCAGTGACGAGGATAGCCTTGGATCGATAACGGTGTTGGGAAAGGGCAAGGCTGAGAACATCAGGTTCGAGTGGGCTATCACCGACTGGTCTAAGTGCTCCATCACTTGTGGAGGCGGAGGATTCCAGATGAGAGCTGCGCATTGTATGGTAAGAACTTTAATTAAAATGATAAAGAACCTTTCTTGAAAACAGACAAAGGATATGAAATTTGACAATAACTTTGTACCTGTTCAAATACAAAAAACAATATAAAAAAATATAACTTAAATAATAAATCAAATATATCACAAGAAGAAAAAAGCGGAGTCTACAAATTAAGTTGCAAGGATTGTGACGCATTTTACATTGGACAGAGCGAAGAAGAATAAGAAAAAGATCGTAAGAACACAAGAAAGCCATAAAAAATATCATTCTAAACTCCGAAATGGCTGAGCACGCAAGAATGGGAGGCCATTCGTTAGATAATAGTAATTTACAATTTAGTACAAAAATTAGACATTCTAGAAAGTTTAGAAATATGTAATAATAAAAATAACAATAAAAACATAATAAATATTCAAATACTGCCAATTACATTCCCTCTCTTATCCATTTTAACTCCACCACCACCCTCCACCCCGTTAACTCCAAACACACCATATAGTACTGTCTGAAAGTGCTTTTAATTTTAGTTGAATTATAATATTGATAATGGGAATATGTTCCCGAAAACGTTACATCATTTAACACAATGAAAAGTGTAGTGGAATAAAACAGAGTTTTGACTCAATTTACAAAATAATAACTTTGTATTTTTCTTTTTTAATATTATTAAAGGTTCGATTGGATAACACGACTCAAGATGTAGAGTCTACGCTTTGTGAGGATGCGGGTCTTGAATCACCTCCCACAATACAGAAGTGTGGACTAGGGGTGTGCCCCACCTGGTTGGCTAAAGACTGGTCCTCTTGCAGCACTGCTAGATGTTTTGATTGGAATACAGGTGCGCCATTCTTCGTTCATATTTATTTGAGATCCTTCGTTGAGTACTTTTATTGTGAAATAATTCATGACCACGTTTTACAACAATTGTGACGACTCTTCTAGATTCTTCTGAAGTCTCGGGTTGTATAAGTTTTTGCGGTCTTGTTCAATTATTTAATATAAAAACAAATTGTGTATTCTCCATTATTGTTCAGGACATTATTTCACCTTTCAACCAATTTGTCGATGCTTTTAGTTGTCAAACCAATTTCTGAGGTCATGCCATGCACTTTAGTTTACTTTACTTTTCTTCAGACGCGTTTCGCCTCGCAAGAGTATTATCAATCTAACAATTTAACTCAACAACTTGTATTTATAACTCTAATCAGGGACAGCTATACAATTTTATTATTTTTATTGGAGAGCGACCAAAAAATATAATAATCCTGGATGACCATTTTAACCTTGCTTAAAAGCGATAAGAAGAATGTGTTGAAAATGTTCATTTTTTGTCAACTTGACTCTCCATTAAATAATGCTTATGGCTTAAATAAGACAAAAAAATTAAGAAAATCTTAAAGATACAAGAAACAGAAAAAAATTTTAACGCATAAAACAAAATAGTGGGAAAATAGCATTTCACAAAAAATCTCAAAGACTTATTCGACGACCCAATAATAATATTCCTATTATCGTTACGTAAGTGAAAATTCCTCATTAATTTTATTTCAACACAATCCTTCAATCTGTTGGGACATCTCTTGATTTTATTCACGTGCTAAGCATATTGAATAATTATTAATTTAAGTATGGAAACGTAAGTTAATATTTAATTGTGTGTGTAAAGTATAAAGTTATACAAAAAATATTAGGTAAGGTTTAATGCTACTGTTTTAAACTGCTTAAATGTTGGGTTGTTCGATCATTGGTCTGGTACGATGAGCCAACCTATGATGGTGTTATGATTGATATGACTGAATGTAATAAAATAAATAAAAATATATATGTAATTATAACGAATCAAAACGAGGGTAAACAACTCTCAAAACGATTCGGAATTGGTTGTAAATAAATAAATCAGAAAACGTGCCACAAAAAATATAACAAATATAATTTATTAAATATTATTTTATTATTGCGGTGATGCATTACGTGTAGTTTATTTCTTCTCCCCAGCGATGCAAAGGCGAGTGGTGGAGTGTGTTGGATCCGAAAGAGTTGGAGTACCTCCCTCGCTTTGTCCCCAGGAGCAACGACCTCCCCACAGACAGGAGTGCTACAATGACAAGTGCAAGGGTGTTTGGAAGACAGATCATTGGTCTGAGGTATTATTTCTGATTTATTTTTCAAGACAATTTATTTTAATTAATAATATAAATATCGCTCATGTAAAATTTAATTGTCTCATTATTTAGAAATAAATCAAGCCCGTTGTTTATGTGTTGAATATTATTCAGCCTTTATAAACTCTAATATGTCTGAATTTGCAGTCATTAATCAATAAAAGAGCCACGTTAATAGCTATCCAATATTATTCTATTTTTATAACATATTCTCAAAAAACATGTGTCATAAAATACAAATGTTACAATCAATAAGATGATTTATAATTTGATTATATCTAATATAAAGTATTGTCAACTATTTTAAATAATTGTTAAATATTTTATATATACGTTTTTTATTCATAAACATTCATTAAATATTTCCGATTTTTGTGTAAATTGTACATACGGAAACGATATAAAATTTATTTTAAAAAAAACAAGCCCCACGTTGGGCGCCAAATTCATTAAAAATTATTTTTACATATTTTTTACAATATTCATTGTTTAATGATTACCTTAAATACTAATGATGAACCTCTTGCGTGAATTCATTTAGTAGATCAGGGAAACACTGATTCAGTTGTAGATATCTGACTTTAGTTATGAGGCAGAAATATTTAAAAATACTGATTTTTATTCTTTCAGTGCGGGGGTCCATGCGGCCAGCAAGGCGCTCGCTACAGGATACTTCGCTGTGTCTGGTTTGGAACCAGGAGGCCCGCCGGTAGTGCATGTCGCCATCGACCCAGGCCTGCGGTGGTTCGTCCTTGTAACACCACTCCATGCCAGCATAACCAAAGTTTGCATTTTATTATGTCTAAATATCAAAACATTCCTCCTTTCTAAAGTATCAAGTATAATTTGAGTATCGTACGCGGTGGTCCTACGCGATCGTCGCTTGCAAAGTTTGACAACCACAAATCATGGATCATATGTGATGCGAGCCAAATCACCAATTGTGATACACTGTGGCTGGATATTCATTCTCGATTCTCTCGCCGCAGTGTGCTTATAGTAAATTATATTCACAGTGAACCTTACTGCGTTTCATTTCTTCTCCTACCTTCATCATTATGAGAAAGGCCGACATCAGCAAACCACTACTGCTTTTTGCGGCTGTACGCTGCATAAAGTAACCAAACGCCAAAATGTTAGAATAGAGAAACAAACAGTACAACAATAATAACTGATAATAACATAATATATAAAAATAACACCTGTGAAGTTTCTACGAAACTAAATAACTAGTACATAATAAACTAAAAAATAGTATACTCAAACAAACTGATAAACAAAAAGACTTTCACATTAAAATAAACATAATAAACTGAAAAAAGAAACTAAAGAATGTTTTTAAACTGAACATACGATTTATGTTAATAGTTATTGAAAAGTTGACGTAGTTTCATTTTAATTCTTTAATTAACACAATTTCAAGTTATTTGTTCTAATAAATAAGGCGAGTCAACTAAGATATTTAAAATTTTATAGAGGTAGGATAAATCTTGTGTGTTTCTTATATTTAAGAGGGGGAGGATTTTATGGAAACACTCACTTTCTGAATGAGATTTAATGTCTAAGCGGGCACGTTGGACAGATTTTAAGATGACAATGATCAGTGCCACTGTACCATAATTGATTAAACCTATCTACTGACAATATAACGGTTTTCTAATTGTTTTACAATGTTTCGTGTTCCAGAGGCCGAGTGCAAAGACTCGTCGAAATTCTGCCAAAACGTGCGAGCCATGAACATGTGCCGCGTCCAGAGGTACCAGCTCCAGTGCTGCCAGTCTTGTAAAAAACATTAATATTAAGTACCAACTGACTTCTCGTATGATATTCTCGTAAAACGTGTTGCAACACCGCATTCAATTAATCAACGTGTTGCATTCCACCATTTGCATTTGTATTTCAAAATGGCGATAGCTAATGCGGCATTTCGTGTTTCGCGACGTTCGTCGATAACATATAGTGTCGTAATCGTTATGTGTAGTTATCTAACTAAATTATTTATTCAAAATTTAATTTAAATGTTTTATATTAAAAAATTTAAGACAGTTTGAAATATTTTCCATTTTTACATTGGATTAACGTATATAATGATAATTTATCGGAGTGCAGTAGTGTATTATATTAATAAAACGTAAGGCTTTACGACCAATGTTGATATACGTCATCAGATATTTCATTTTTTAACTATTCAAATAATCAATATTATACAGTTGTGCAAATTACACAAACAACAAAACACAAATTCAGTACTGAACAATCATTTTATTGTGTTTCTACATTTGAAATGCTGTACATAGTTTCGTCAGCAAAAAAATATATACATTAACCCCAAAACATTATATACTATTATGTACTCATAAATTAAGACATAGTATATTATATGTAAGTAGATGCATAAACCTTAATGCTTTACGAAACAAAACATTGTATGTATATAAAAAAAAAAAAAACCTTTTTCTGTTGAGTTTTTAAATTTAATAGAAAAAATATATAATTATTAAATAAATATTACGCTTTAATATTTTGTGAAACGATATTTCAGTATTTTTTTTTTTTAATTTTTCATACATATAATCATAAACATTTTACGAAATCCGAAATAATATTTAAGGGTAGATTATTTATACAAATAAATCATGAATTTAAACAAAGGCATATTGTAACATAGGTGAGAACATTTAGTAAAATGTGACATAATTACATCAAAATTAGTTTAACTATATCAACAATAGCTTAAATAGTTTACTAATTTACTTACTTACCTAGTATTAAGTTTAATTTCGACAATTCCCGGTCGCCATTTTTGATTATTAATTTTCCCATTGTTTATATTTGGTTTTTTCAAATTGTTGCCCAGAATGACAAAAATCATTCTGATCAAAAATTTGCGAATTGAAAATGATCAAAGAGTTTCAAAACAAAGCTCCATCTCACACAGCCAGAAATACAATCAACTTTCTTCGTCGTGAGAATGTTAATTTCATCGAGCCAGGCGTGTGGCCACCGAACAGCCCAGATTTAAACCCACTAGATTATGCAATATGGGGGGTGTTTTGATGATTTCTGATTAAGAATTATAATTATTTATATTATGTCTTGAATGTCACGAGATGTTCTCACCCTTTTTTTGGGCCACCCTGTAGATATTTTGCACTAGGTACATCCAAAATTTTATTTCAACCATCTAAAAAAATTATAATTGATAACAATATTTATGATTGATTTCTAACATATATTATATGCTGTTTTACACATTGGTGGATAATACTTTAATTGAGCTTATATATTAATATAAATATCTCATTTGTAGGCATAAAAAATTAGGCACGAAAATTATTTGTCATCATATCATTTTTACTTTGATTTGAAAAACTTCATAAGTTTATTATTGCTTCAACTATATTTCTGTGTATTCATTAGGTAATATTATAAAATGTTCAATGTTGTACATTTCAACTGCAGGTAATTTTGTAAAATGCTATTTTTTTTGTAAATACACAGAACAAAAAAAAAATATTTTTTTTTTTAAATATTATTTGAACAATTTTTTTTTAATAAAATCTGCCAATTTGGACGAATTTATTAAATATTGTTAAAAATACATTATACACACCTTTCAAGACGATAAATGTTCCTATTAAAGTTGGTTTTTATCTCATTATAACCCTTTAATTTTGAATAGTCTTAATCTTGAGTAAATTACCCTTTCAAAGGGAATAATTGCAATAATTAAATGTTAATGTGCACAATTTATAAAGTTATTTACTCAAAATATATAAAATTATATACATAACACTTAAATGTAAGATTATAGTGTTTCTATGAGTCAATTGAAATATATACAGAAAGCGTGCTTTTTCACTGGCATAATTACCCAAAAATGCGATATTAAAACATAACAGCTTTGCGTGAATGTTACAGGCAAAAAAGAATTATTATTATTTTGACATCACAATTAGGGAATCCAATCCCAGCCCAGTTTACAGTACTTTATATACGTTAAGTATGTAAATAATATAAAATCCCGGGATACAGGGCCAGTTTACAATATTTATAACTCCCGGTATTAGCATGTACAATCTCGAATGTCAGATGACGACCCAGTTTACAATATTAATGATTCCCGAGATTAGTGCGTACAATCTCAAATCCTGGGATACAAGGCCAGCGTACAATATTTATAACTCCCGGGATTAGTATGTATAATCTCGAATCTCAGATCACGGTCCAGTTTACAATGTAAATGATTCCCGGGATTAGTGCGTATAATCCCGAATCCCGGGATACGGGGCCAGTTTACAATATTTATAACCCCCGGGATTAGTATGTATAATCTCGAATCTCAGATGACGGCCCAGTTTATAATGTTAATGATTCCCGCGATTAATGCGTATAACATTTATAACTCCCGGGATTAGTATGTATAATCTCGAATCTCAGATGACGGCCCAGTTTACAATGATTATGACTCCCGGGATTAGCGCGTATAATCCCGAATCCTTGTCCATTGTTGTGGAATTGTGTCCCTGAATATTAAAACTTACTAGACTTTGCGTATATTATTTAAATTGTTATAAAACACGTTGATGTTTTGATCAAAGATTCTTTACTTAAACATAAAAAAAATATCTTGTCTCAACTTTATTTGTTAGTCCTACGTAAAACTAATACGAAAATGAGCATTTTCTAATCCCGAAATTCGGGATCGCAAGTTTATCTCGGGATTGGATTCACTGATCACTATATGAAACAATTTATTGCAGACTCAGAATGACTTAAAATATTTCGCTCATGTTTAGCAATTTACTTGTTTTAAATTTAGGTAGAATTATACTAACAATCCATTTTGTAAAAATAATATACATGTCTCTTACAATAAACTAAAATGTAGAATATTTTATTAAGGATTATATAAATATGTGTACAAATTTTTTTAAAGTTTGTTAATTGTGTTTAAATTATTAATTTGAAAATAACACTATGTATGTTGATATTACACGACTATATAAATATTATTATATATATATATTATATATTAAATTACTAATACCAACATGGGTGGGTCATGACACCCAACATTTTCCAAGTATTCACTAAGCTTGTTTCTTTACGAAGCATTAAGAAAATATTTAATTAATCTCTACATAATGTAAGAAAATTTTCTAAAAAATATTTATATTATTTTTCCTTTCCCAAATATGTCAATTTTAATAATTGTGTATATGCCATTGAAAAAAAAAACAATTTTTGATAATACACATACGTGACTGTCTTAAAATTATAATTCAATAATTCAATTATTATTATTAATAATGTATAATATTTTTGATGATTAAACATCTCAGCTTGCGCTGCCCTCCTCTCTCTCTGTCCCCCCTCAAATCTCGCCCTAGAGTAATTTCAGAAAAAATATGCAAAAATTACAAATACACAACACTCGTTACCGTGGTGACTACATATTTTATTGAGTACCTTTTGTCACATTTTAGTCAATTAACATGGTCGAAAAGCCACAACACGTGTTTAAAACTTGTCCTTTCACCTTCCAGTAGGTAGGTAAAGATATTTTTTTTGCATATTCTGTAATAATACATACCTAGAATATAATTACACAACCAGTTTGTAAAAAATGATATTTTAAAATATCTAAAATAATTGTAATTAAATTTCATTTCTCCCTTTCTTCCCTCCTTCCCAGCGAACTATACTCATACCGTCACACAACCAATGACAGCACTAAATGTTAGTGATGGTGAAATCGTTATTTAAACCGTTATTGTGACTGTGATTTTGTTCGATTGTAACTATGAGTGATAACTAATTAACGCAACTCTTCGAGCAATGACTGCTACACTAGAAAGTAAGTCTCCGACTGGTAAATCTTA
This sequence comes from Eubasilissa splendida, assembly GCA_031772225.1. Classification (NCBI taxonomy): domain Eukaryota; kingdom Metazoa; phylum Arthropoda; class Insecta; order Trichoptera; family Phryganeidae; genus Eubasilissa; species Eubasilissa splendida. The sequence goes on from CM062862.1 coordinate 2,503,885, forward strand.
GTTACCAATCGTCGTTAAATCACAGTTACCAATCGTCGACACAATCACAGTCGCGTAACGGTTTACCATCACTACTAAATATACTAACGCGATATTTTCGGTGTCTAAATAAGTCCTTGACTGTTTTGTATATATACATTTGCGTTATTTGCAAAAATCTTTATTAAATCTTACAAAGATATATTAAACTAAAGAATTTTTTTTATCCTTTTCACGCTCAGTCTAATTGCCAACCCATCATCTCAATTGTATTGACAATTCAGAAAAAATAAAATTTACTTAAAAAACATTCTAAATTGGAGATCACAGGAAATTGCATTTCTCTTAATTTACAAATAACTGATCTTTCTAAAATCCTCTCATCAAAATGATTCTCCACTTCGCTGATTTCGTTTCGATGAATATTTTTTAATGCATACTTAGCTAGACTATTTATAAATGAATACAGTATTATTTATATGATGTACGTCATTAATTTAGTTTGTTTGATATTTTTGAAACAATATTATCTTACAATTTTTTGGGAAGTGTAAAAAAAATGAGCCGGTAAACCATTCTGATTTGATCGAAGAGTTGGTAATTAAATAATAAGCTTTTTTTTTGCCACACCTTGTACAAATACGTAATGCGTCGGTCATTATTATGGTCCCTTTACTTGAATGTTAATTATATATGATAAAATAAAACAATAAGTACTTCTATTATGCACAGAGACTAATTTTTTCAGATTGTATTGAAAAATTGCCTAGTAATTTGAATTAACTAATGGCTATGAAGCTATAATATTTATCACAAAGAACGTCAAAAACTGTATTATCTGTCAGTTATAGATGGCCGCCGTTTTGAAGCATAGCTTCTAAAAAACAACACAGATGGCGACGTCACAACGGTTTCAAAATATAGCGTAAGGATCATTCGTGGGATCATTATAGACATCCAACATCAGTCAATCAGGCCTATTCTCAAAATTGCAATATTGAAATGAAGGTGATTGTTACACAAACCCTCAAAAATAGACAGTATGTAAATTAACGTCCGTGTTATATTTGAATGAGAGAGAGTGAGGGAGATAAACGTACCATAATCTGTCAAAACATAAAAATGGCAACAGGATTGGCCGTGATTCTTCACTACGACGCTGCGGATGAGGAAATCAATAGGTAATTTATGAACAAACCTTTTTCTGTGAACTTTGAACACTGTATTAGTACTTATTTTAACCAAAAACTTATATTTTTAGTCGAAACTCGAGAATGTAAAGACGTCGTTTGCGTGATTTGACAGATTATGGTACGTTTATCTCCCTCACTCCCTCACTCTCTCTCCCTCTCTCTCATTCAAATATAACACGGACGTTAATTTACATACTGTCTATTTTTGAGGGTTGGTGCAACAATCACCTTCATTTCAATATTGCAATTTTGAGAATAGGCCTGATTAATGTCACATCTGTCGTATTTGTCACACTTTCGAATTTGTTCAAATAACATGTATAATAATTTAATTGAATAGAAAATGAAAGAATTGAAAGACCATGTTTGAAATAGACTTTGTTGCGTATTTTTTTTGTTGTTGTTTTATACACAGAGATATGTTTGAATTATTGTACATTGTAATCAAATGAATTAGTTAAAAGCCACTACTGATTGTACAAAGCGGTTTCGTTTATTATTGTAATGGTTATGAAGTTTATTTTAATGAAATAAATTTAGTGTTTAAATAATATGCAATGTTTCGTTTTATTTCAATCCGAGTACGAACCGCTAAATTAACTATAACATTGAGAAAAATGAGCCTCTTTTTCAAATTAGATACAATTTATACAAATTTACATGTCAGGTCAACGAATGAGATGAAAAGATCTCAGGACAAGGGAGTGGATGTTGGGAATTTCGGGAAAAAGAGAAGAAATTCAATGTGGTTATTAGCAATTATAGCAAAGATTTTAAAATTTAGACCCTCCAGCGTTCCTTAAGTACAATCTTTATTCATAAAAATCATATAATATAAATCCATAGAACGTAGTTTTACATACAGATGAAAAATTAATGTGCAGTAGTTCAAGGCAGTCACTCAGGGATCTATTCATCAAAAAACACTCCCAAAGGAGGGACGGTGGACGAGACACAAAATGGATTGAGTCACACTTACACGGACAGACTAACAGAGTTGCAAAACACGAGGCATGGAGAGTGAGAAGTAGGCGCGTAGGTGGAGTCCCATTCACGCAGGCCTGTCTAACTACCCACCTGAGGAGCTCCAACGAGTCACCCATACCCGAATAAATTCGTCGCATTACTAATTAGGTCTGCATCCTGCGTGGGCGGTGTCTAAATCCAGTCAAACCACCAATCATACGTTCACGTGGATCCCTCAGTATTTCACAAGTCCACAAAATATGGTCAGGCGTCTGTTCCACTCTACCACATGTACACCACGGGGCATCCACAAGTCTAAACTCAAACAGTTTATTCCGGATTGTCCATGCCCCGTAATCATCTGCATTTCAAAATGATTTAGATCTGGAGGTTAGGAAAAAAGGAATAAGTACATCTTACCTGCGTTACCGTATCCCACCTCTCTTGCTACTTTCCAAGCGTTAATTGCCTCATTCTTAGAACTAGATCTTTCAAGGACCGATGGTCTAAAAGTGACCCCTAGAAAGTATACTTATCGTATACTTAGTAAGCATAAACTAGGTTTGTACCTGCTGCACGCCACTGGTTCAATATACTACATTCAATGATCAATTACAGCACCACATGTGATGTATCAAGGTGTGATGTGTATTGGTAGGCTCAAACCCATCAAATTATTATTATTCAACATGTGGTGAGCTTTGCGTTTATATTTTTTTATGTAATCTATTTAAAATTTAATGTCTATCTGTCTCTTCTTGTCTCATGCGTGTTTGTTGTATGTCACAGTGTAGGGTGTCTGTTGTAACTAGAGCAGGGTATAGAAATGAAAGAGCACTTACAAGATTTCGTTTATTGAGGTGATGAATTGTCATGTATATAATTTAATCACAATCAACATACTTGTCTTTTAAATTCATTCAACATAAATTACTAAATCTTCATAAAAGAAACATTTATTCCTTTGACATCATACCACCATTTCGAAATAAATAGTAAAGAATTAAAAGAAAATAATATTAATCATTTTGAATAACTTCCAAATTCACTCCGCGCAAATATTAATATTACGTACAAATTGTATCACCCATTGCTGACAAAAATATCGCGTCACGAGACTTCACCCCTACTAAAGTACACCCTGGGAAGTACATGTTACGGTTATTTCTGTAATTCAATATTTTCCCCCTTCACTTTATTTGTCATCGCCGCTTCGCGGAAGGGTATAAAAACAGCCCCCACTTTCGTCTCCGCAGCAAATAAATCCGACATCTACTCAACATACCGGCGCGTCCGTGAAATTATATCGCCTCGCGATGTTTTTCCGTACTTCTTTTAAAATTAAAATGTATCAGTCTTTTTGAAACACTTTATTACGAGAATATTTCTCGACCATCGAAGTGTTCATAACCAAGTGTGATAGTAACTTTTATTCGAGATATTTCAGTAAACTTATCCGAAATCCGAGGTAGGAACCTTTATAAATCATCTAATCGGTATACAAAAGTTTTATACAAATTTTTGCCGTAAATTACCATTGATTAATTAATATCCATTAGTGAACTACCCGGGTTTTCGGAGATGTGACGATTTTTTATGAAGACCGCCGGAACTTCTTAAATTCTCGATACATTTCTATTACCTTCTCTGTCGCCTAACTGCTCCTGATGACCTCACACACACCAAGAAGTCACCCCAGACGTTTACTATCAGCTTCGTAGATCCAGGAAGATCGCCTCTGCCAATCTGAGGACTCCAGGGTCCGCGTGTCATTAGATACGCCGTCAACATCAAAGGTATCACGTGTGCCAGTGTTCAGTGTTTCGTGTAAACTTCCACCTCGTCGAAATCCTTTTTATCTAGATCCTTCAACTCTCGCGGACAGTGATGATTCCTCAAAATTTTCTACTATTTAAATATTGCTCAACCGCGAACGCGCGGTGCGCTCCCGACCAGTGACTCATTGCGACTGGCAAATCAAGCGCGTCGAACAATACCCCTCCCACTTACCTCACCCTGATGGTTTAAGAGCAACACCCTACACAATCGCTACCCCTTCATTCCGTCTATCTTCCAAAAACCTTCCGATTTTTGACAAAAATTATTGTAATATCAAACTGACTCTCATTCAAAGTGAAATATAATTTCTTTAAGTATAAATTAAAAAATACCCTCTATTGATAGTTGACATTGGTCACCAGACTCTCAAAGGATCTGAGGACACAAGACGATGCGAGCAGACGTCGGGACAAAAATATCAAGATAAACTGATTAGGGCCACCACTTATTCAATTATCTCAATATATCAAATATCAAAAGACGTGGCACGAAAATAATACGGATTGAAGGGTACTGAGATACCATAAATGTATCTGTAAACTAGAGATTGAAGTTCACCGAATTCTATGACTAGTTTAAGATTAAATGTTTGGTTTTCCGAATGACAAGCTTATCTCTAATCATCTTCACAACTGAATGTGCAACGAATTTTTCTCCATTCATAGAGATGAATCTATCCCGTATCCACGAAGAAAATACAATGAAATATTCCCAAAGATTAAGATTTTGATCTGTTACATGTGTAGTACCGGGTCCATTTGGACCCCTTGCTCTTCCATCATGATGTATACCTTGTGGGCGCAGTGTGTTTATTATTATTGTATATATTATTATATTATTACTGCAATGATGCAGGGGCTGCTAGCTGGGGCAAGAGATAACCTCTAAAGAAGGACGGTTTTGGGACGCTTAATACGCGTGAGCGCCGTTATATCATAGGTTGACGGAACGTTTATCGTGGGGTTCCGGTGCTGTAGTTCAGCATAAAAACGCTTAGAGGTGTTTTATGAATTATTTTACCCAAGTCGTGATGGAGTTGCGTAATCCTGGCTCATGTAGGTGCATTAACGTCATCTAAAACGACCAAATACCCTATAACTTTATTTAAATTAGAAGCGTTTATTCTATTTCAACTGCTGGCGAGATTCACAGTTACTTAACTGACGAACATATTCTCTTCACGTATCCAATCAACGAATGTTGGCTTTCAACGCTTTATTAGACTGGTCAAACCATTACTATTACAGTTCTTCAGCCATGACTTACAGCAATCTTTCCCCGCACTATGTGGTGCAAGATCTCATACATACATGCCCGAGATATTAAAGTTTTCGGATTTTTATTGCGAAACTGCGCGAGCGAAACGTTTCCTAACCAGTTGTAGATATACTTGACAGGTGGCCACAGGCGGCAAGAGAACTCAGTGCGGTGGGAAGGCGCCAATCCTCTTCAATATGTACATGGACGAATTGAGCGAGCGACTATCCGATGCCACATGGGCGGGACAAATGTGAACCACATTAGTTATGCCAATGATATGGTTATACTAGCGCCATCTATAAAAGAGATAAGAAAGTGAATGTAATATTTTATACAATGCCAGCAAATCGGTCATAATGGCGTTCAAATCTGGAAAAGGGGCACATAATATCCCTTCCGTGTGGCTGGATGGGACAAAATTGAACATTCAAAATAAGTTCAAATGCCTTGGCCATATATTCAATGAAGATGGACAAGACGATGATGATATAAAACGGCAGAGGAGACAGTTGAGCGTCCGTGCAAATATGCTGTCACGGCGTTTCTACCGATGCAGTAAAGAGGTGAAGAGGATCCTGTTTAGATCGTTCTCCACCAGCTTGGACTTCCAACTTCTCATCATTGGGTCATTTTTTCTCTATGACCCAACTACTTCCCATTTAATATTGGATTATATGACTTGAACTGCCGGAATATTTCGTTAATTTTGTTAAACGGTATTTCGGTAGCCCTAAATCACTCACAACTGTATTTGGGACCAATGACTGCTTGCCTTACTATTGATAAGCTATGTCAACAAAGACATAGTTAGGGTTGACGCAATATGTTTTAAAAATTATTCAAACAAAAAATATTAGTATGTAGTAGAAATTAAGGTGTTTTACATATATTCAAGCCATTGGCGGCTCTAGATACTGCAAGAGATTTTTTTTATTGAAAATACTGCCACTTTTATGAATTTCGTAAAAATCGACACCAAGCGGCGAATGAGTAGGACCGAGATAGGAGCCTTGAGCTTATTGCATCGGCACTGGGTAACCGGTGGGTCTGTTCCCATTTTACTCGTATCCGTAAACGTCGTCTACTGTCACTACTGGCCACACACACACACACACACCCGCACTCACACTCCGCGTCATAACTCAATCAAACATGTGAGTGAATGGGTGAAATATAATGGGGCATTCATTTACTCACGCTAAAGCACATTCATCTGACCCATCAATATTTCGACAAATATATATTTCGATAAACAACATGACACACTGTACATTTTACCCCACGTGAGAGCAATCTCAAATTTCTTTGTGTTGATCTCATTAAAAAAGTTATTTAATAACACAATTTATTTAATGTAATCATCTCGATAGAGGCAGCCCTGACTGTAGAGATGGCCGCGCACGGTAATGTTACCAACAAACACACTAGTCACGAGATCTATCCAGTCCAAGAATGATCTAAAAGATTGCCCATTAAGGGAAAATAATGTTTTTCAATTCATAGAAAATATTTTACGTGCGTCATTTTGTTAACCCTTCCCAAACCATGCAGTAACACAGGTGTACCGCTAATATTTCGGTAAATACATGCAACATAAAATTCATATTTTAGATAATCCTAAAGAAAATATTAGCGCTTAGGAATGACTAGGGAAAAACTAATTATGAAAAGGGAATCGTACAAAACAATTACTTTTTCCATTCAATCCGTTGTAAAATTAATACGTTGATAAAAATTCCATTTGTGATATGAAAGACAGAGATCACACACTATTTTCACAGTGAAAATAACAACAAACATACAAATATAATTGTCTCTTTCTTACAAATTAAACGAAGAGAGATAAGAAGGAAGGATACATGTATAGAATTTAATGAATGCTCTAAATTATAATATTAATCATTTTTTCAAAATTGAATGCTCAATATTTAGAGTAAATTCGTGCCATTAAAGCCATTTAAGCTAATAAAAACATATTTTCTAACTGTTATTTGCGGTAACGCGAGTTAACAGCGTGGCAAGCGTTCGGGTATTTTATATCATGGTATGGTAAAGGTTAAATTGTTGCTGTTTAATATTCTTTAATTATGAAAAACGAATCAGTCACAATAATTTTTAACACAGAGGGTGTTTTTTTTTAGAGATTTGTTTTTCGAATTGGCAACACTCTTTCTAGCGACAGCCAATTTTACAGCTGACAGCTGATTTGTGCTCAATTTGGTTTGCCATTTCACCTTGAATAGACTTAAACAATATTTATTTCTAAAATCGTGGTTCAGTTCGCCAAACTCGCTGTGCGCTACGTCCATTTTACGGTTGACATAATCGTCCATCCGAGCGAGTGATTCTAATAACCATGGATTGTTCTCGCATCACGCATACTCTAATTGATAATACGCATGCGCAAATATGTGGTACAGTGCGCACCGAAGAAGCTGTTGCTGCAGTGGAGCGCAGTATTGATGAGGACCCGAATGAGTCGATTACTGACTTTTTCGTTCCCCAATTGAATTCCATTAATGTGGAAGAGCTGTGGTTTCAACAAGACGGCGCTAGATGCCACACGGCGCGCGCCACAATCCATTCATTGAAGGAAACATTCGATGAGCGCACAATTTCGCGTAATGGACCTGTGAATTGGCCTCCGAGATCGTGTGATTTAATACCTTTGGATTATTTTCTGTTGGAATATGTGAAGTTGCTAATCTACGCCGATAAACCAGAGACAATAGACGACCTGGAAGCCAACATTCATCGCATTATTGCCGATATACGATAAAAGTGGCCGAAAATTGGACTTCTAGGTTGCACTAAATTCTAGCTGACCGCGGCGCCCATATGCGCGAAATTATATTTAAACACTAATGGCATTAAATTATCTTTATAATAAAGCGTTTCATTTAATTTTTAAATTCTACATTTCGAAAAAAAAACACCCTTTAGAACATCAATGATAGATTTATGGATCATTCTACGTATATGTGTGGGTTTTGACTGATCTGTAAATGTATTTATAGATTGGAATAAATTGTTGGATACAATTTAAATAATTACAAAATATTGGTTTATATATCGAAAATGTAGACCAAGTACATCAATATTTTAATTAATTTTCAGTTGACTAATTTAAATAAAACTAGACTATGTATCAAAACATGTAGACTAAACTATGTATCAAAACGTATTTTTTTCGTAAAATTTACGTAAAAAATAACGTAATTACCATATTTAGATGTCGTACATTATGTTGATTTAAAAAAGTATGAAATATGCACAGATTTAATTCAATTTTAAACTGTAAAAATATGAAATGGCCTTAAAGAAGACACGCAGGTGGTAAAAAAAAATTATTTACTCTACGTCGTGACGTCATGTACGAAGATTCCATTGTGGTTAACGCTATGTGTGTGAGCTGCTGTTGCATATTCATAAACTCTGTTAAATACATTAAAATTTAATCAAAAAAAACCCTAGAACCGAACCCCGTCTCGAAGTGAAAGAATGTTATTTTTATTTCTTTGAATCTTAACATATCGGATGTTGCTAACCACATAATTGAGGCACACTATAGTTTCCACCACAATTTCTAAATTGTTCATTATTAAACACTAATTTAAACAAAACATTCCCTAACACTTCATCTTTGCTGTCCATATTCGCGTTAACGTCCGAAACGTCCCCCCTCTGTCCAAGCCCCGTCCCATTATCCGAATAGACTGCAATACCATATTTAGTTTAATTATCACCTAATGGTGAGAGGGACAGAGCACCTCTCGAAACTATATTAGTGACAATAACAAGTTAATTAACGATATTAAAGTTTTATTTAACGATATGCAAAAACTGAAGTGTGAGTAAAGCTGCTTAATACTGTGGACTGCTGTTCTCTGGAGGTGGTGAACTGGAAGCGAGATTAGAGGACACACATCGCCATCTGGCGATGTACTCACCAGGTTATGCGCGCCTAGCCAAGGCGAGCACCCAAACCGAGCAGTGACAAAGATCCCATTATCCGCGGCGCAGAATACATCATCTCTTAATCGATTTTTTAAATTCAATTACTAACACAAGTGTACGTTGTCTAATACTTACCATGTATAATTAAGGTATATATTCTAGGTTATGTGTATGAGCTTGATGCCCTATTTATTTCACCCAGCGGTCACGTGTTCATTTAATAATGATCACGGAAAATGTATTGTGTATGTATGGCCAGAGCAGCTTAAAGAAGAAAAACTACGTACTGATATATATAAAATCAATTTTATCGTAAAATATTGTTGTTGCTACCGAGATTCGAACCTGAATCTCTTTCCAGACCTATGTTCTGACTAATTACAACTTCACAATAAGAATGTGTTATCTTTAATAATACATAAGTTGTATCAATGTGTCCAAAATTTAATAAAAATGAATTTGTCAACGGTTTACTATTAGAGATTCCGTAAAAACAGAGTAGACGGCTTTCAAATAATGGAACGACAGATGTATTAAATTGATAAATGTGTCAAAAGTACGGTCTGCTGTAGCATAGTTGGTTAATACACCTTCCCCAAATTGTAAAGAGATCCAGGTTCGAATCCCGGTGACGCGACAATAATATTTTTCGATAAAATTGATTTTATATGTATGTCTTTCTAAATAATACATTTAATTTGTATTTGAAACTACTCACGGTCAATACAAGTTTATTGTTGATAGAACACCGTTACAATTTCTAAATATACAACGAAACGTCTACACGTGTTATTGGAACCCGACATCGGTACTGGGCGTCGTTTTGCAGCTAACAGGAGCGCTGTAAATGTGAGGTGCGTTGGTAATGATGACCTCTGTATTTCAAATTGGAATATCTCTGCACTATGTTACAGCCATGTTTCGTATTTTACACTCATTCTCTGATCGAGACAATCTCCATAATTGATAGATTTAGCACGCCACTGACCACAAACAGATCAAGAACATGTGATAGGACACAATGCACTATTAAATGCACTTTTCCGATGTTGCTCTGTACATGCATGCATACAATAATTATATCCAACTTTGCAGAGATGTCTCTTTCATTTAAAAATCGACCATAAATATCAGATATTATGAAGAAAAAAAATCATAAAAAAAATAGGGTGGGCTAAAAGTCACATTACTATTTAAAGAATTAAAATTAAATATTTTTTATTATCACATGATATTTTACATTATCTTGTATTTTATTTATTTATGAATTAAATGTATTAATTAGAAAGATGTACATATAAAATCAATTTTAACGAAAAATATTGTTGTTGCGCCACCGTGATTCGAACCTGAAGGTGCATTATCCAACTATGCTACAGCGACAATATTTTTAGCGACAAATTTTCGAACCTATGTTACCTTTTTTGATATTAATACATTTAATCGTTCCATTATTTGAAAGCGCCATCTATCTTATTTTTACGGAATCTCAAATACCTTTGAGTAATCTGATAGAAGAGTGTGTTCTCCTTAATAATATCTTTGGATTTTAAATTTTAACTTTTAATTCGCTCCAAATTGCGCCACTCAAACGCGCTTGTGGTCAAAACAATATCAGCTTATTTGCATTCATACCAACATTATACTAATTACAAAACAACCGGACAACACTAATAGCACATGTACATATTTTACATACAGATTGTATCTAATCGCGTTTTCCATAGTTCTCCTTCAGGTTGCCTACTTATTGAGCGACCCTCGTAGCAGGTCTAGTTGTTAAAATGGGAAAAAATTAACATAAAATATATCACATGTGTCGATGACAACAAAAATAGAAGACATGTAGATGATCGTGTTAGAAGCCCAGTAAGAAGATCCCGTAAACAGTATCGATTAAATTAATGGCTAGTTGACGCGATCCGAATTGTAACAAGAGAGCAATATTGGCAAATGGATCTGGCCTACATTGATCTCGATCCTGGATTGGACGTTATGTTTTCACCTCCAGTTGACTCGCACTTTTGTAGTGAAGAACAGAGATATCACTGCACTTCCAGAGATATTTAGAACACCGCTTCTTCGTGGTTCTAGCGTTACGCACGGCGTTACTCTCGAACGTTAAAAGAAACATAGATATTGACCGTTTTGTGGCGAAATCCGTAATTAGTTGGCCAGAGCGCGACAGGTATATATTAAGGTTTATATTGGAAGAACAACATACACAGGGAGTAGGTACTCAACTTGCATCAACAATATCAGAAAAGTGTAGCGTTCTATCTTCCCAATGGTACCTAATCATATTTCCGAACCAGTGTAACTTTTTTCTCTGGTAAAAAAAAAAAGTTACAAAAGTAAAAAATTGGTTAGATCGTTGAAAAATATTCAATAGCTAACTAATTTTACTCTCGAATATTGAATGATTAAAACCGAAAATCGTTGGTTAAATATGGCGGACTTTTCACAGCTGTTTCAAATGTCATCTGTCACATTGATTCCGCTATTTTAGTGATGAGAGTTTATCCGATGATGATCTCGTTTAATATACATTAGCAGATAAATCGAAAAAATTTCTCCAGCAAAGTGACAAATTTCGAACTCAGAGGTGAATAAGCCATAAACAAAGCATATTTTATGATTATTCGACTTGCCACTCTGTGAAGCAAGATTTCTTATCTATGCTTTGACAATAGTCAATTTGACGTACCAACCCGTATACGTTTTTATACCACGGGCGACGGTAAAAAGTTAATATAGTAAAATCTTACCATGGTCAAAATTTACTGCTGATCACACAACCGGCCTTTAGTTTTTATTTCTAAAACTATAAATTATCCTTTCTTAATTATCCTTATTGTGATGTCCTTGGAATGGTGGTATAGTGTGTGTATGTGTGCCGCACCGCCGGTGCGGGTATGTGTGGCTGGTATAAAGACGGCACGCAAGAGTGCGCGCATCTTTTTTATCTGCGGTTCATCGGCTTAATAGTTTGACCTACACTAATGATATACTTTGTACTAAATTGTAGCTTATTGTAATAAAAGATTAATTGTTGCAAAGTCTATTTCTTGGACCTTCACATTACGAGGTGTACACTAAAGACGTACTAAGAAGTCAAGTGTATAACACTTATAGTTAATCCCGCAAAGATATGGCAGCGTATAGAAATAAGCGGGCCCAGTAACAGAAATGTTGAGCTACGGAATTCTGATAGATTTAGAACCTTCTGGATATGTTCAAAGTGGCATTATATAATACATGAAATGACTGGTTTTATCCAAAAAAACTATTTGTTGAAGGAGCGAAAGAATATATTACTTTATGGACATCTACCTAGGCTCTTTTTCTCGGGCCTGTATAAAGGTAAAAAAAATAAAAAGCTAATATACTAAAACATCTTTAAAAAAAACACAACAGGTCCGCTTCCGAATACTGTTGTAAATTGTGATGTAAAAGAGAGATGTAGATTTCATCAATCTAACGGGAGTGTTAAAGATTATTCATGATAATGTTGAAAGATAAGTTTATCAAAATATTTTATTTTTTAAAATGTTAATTAATTGAAATTTGTCATAATATACACGCGGACCTCGTCTTTCAAAAATATACTTAAGTCGAAATGTACTTAAGAAGAGCGGAAAAAACACGTAGTAAAAAATATATGAAAGAGAATTTATTCCTTAATAAATAATAAGAGTTGATTGTGTCATATTTTTGTTATTTTTTCCCCAGATTAATTATTCGTGAAATCTGATAGGAGACTTAAATGGTCACACCGGAGAGAAACTAGTTTCATGTTTACAGTGCAATTATTCGTGAAATCCGAAAGGAACCTTAAAAAGCCATGTGTTTTCACATTCTGGGGGAAAACTTTATTTGTATTCAAAATGCAATTAAAGGAAGCCTTTAAAATCAGTGTTTATGTAAATGCATTCGATAGCTGGTTCCCAAGTTTCCGATTAACAATAAGCTCATATGATATATGAACTGCACTAACCTCTTTAATTTTGCTGTCTTTCTGGACCGTTGCCTGGACTGGTCGAAGCGCGAGATGTGATACCGGTTACCGTCTTCTTAGATTCCGAAAAAAGGGCGGCAAAACTCACACATACACACACATGTGCATTATTATAAACCAGGAAACCTAGTGGTGCCAATCGAAGTGACAAGGCGCGTAAACAGTCATGTATTTAGGGACACTGGAGAGAAACAATTTCAATGTTCTCAGTGTAAATATTCATGCAATTATAAATGATCATTATCATACATCTACATAGGTTACCAACCTTTAGTAAGTTGTTAACCTGTATCAAAATAACAACATTAAAGCATGAACTGATCGTATGCACTTTTTTTTAAATCAGAAAGAAATAATTGCGAATTGTACGAAAGTCGAGATCCGCATGTAATTCTTTAATATGGTTGGGAATGCGCATCGAAAACCATACACATTATAACGTTATATCTGGTACGTACCGCACACGACATGTTATTGTGATGTGTCTATTTTGTTTTTTTGACAACTTGCGAGCGCGAAGGAGCAACTCCCGATACTATAATCACGAAGATGTGATTTCATATTGAATTAAGGAAGGGTGAAAATGATTAAATATATTGGGCACCTGTGTTGTCCTGCACCATGTTAGTGAGATTTATTGTTTACTATTTCACTTGTATGTTTGCAGGATGTGAAGCATCCCTTCCTCACATGAAGTCGGAGAGATGTTATGTGGATGACAATATTATATCTTCGAGAAGGATTATTCACGAACAAAGCAGGACGGGGATACAATTTGGTCCCCTCTGCTTCTTTTATTCTCAATTCGACTTATTTTACAACAAAAGAAGACTCGAGGATTATTTGTGACAAAAGGAAGCTGATGATCCAGCCTTCTTGACGTTTTGACAAGTAAGGAGACGCAAGTAAGATGCCTCAGAAGAGAAGAACGAAGACATCTGGTGGTCAAATTGTTGTAATGTAAATTTCGTTGTGAATTTTTAAGATATAATGTAACGTAGTGTTTATTCTCACCTTTTAATTTCAAATGCGAACTTGCTAGTTTTGTTAAAAAACGTTTTGATGAAAGTCCATTATTTTGCTAAAGAAAGATTAGTCAATCAATCTTTATTTGTGATCACATTTTATCTGATAAACTCATCAGATGTTTAAATTGTTATAATTTAATTTCTGGTGTAATTTCTTAATATCTAGTGTATCATGGTGTTTTATCTCACCATTCATTCTTAAGGATAACTTACTAACTTTGATATTGACACCTTGATAAGAACTCTATTATTTTTTTAAGGAAAGATTTGCCAGTCAATATTATTTGTAATCACATTCAGTGACATAATTTCTAAATATGAATTAAATATATTAATTATAAAGATATACATATAAAATCAATTTTATAGAAAAATATTGTTGTTGCGCCACCCGGATTCGAACCTGGATCTCTTTCCTAACCGAGGAAGGTGCTTTATCCAACTAAGCTACAGTTCAATTCATTTTTATTGAAAATTTTGGACACATGATAATTCTGGCGTCTGCTATCAGTTTACTCAAAGGTATTTGAGATTCGGTAAAAATAAGGTGGATGGCTCTGTCAAATGATGGAACGATTAAATGTATAAATATCAAAAAGGTAACATATAAGGTCCGAAAATTGTCGCTGTAGCTTAGTATAGATAAAGCACCTTCCCGATTAGGAAACGAGATCCAGGATCGAATCCCGGTGGCGCAACAACAATATTTTTTCGATAAAATTGATTTTATAATGATATCTTTATAATAATATATAATAATTCATATTTAAAATAACACAGACCTATTTCTGCATAAATTACAACTTCACAATAGAAATGTGTTTCTCCTACATATTTCTTACTATATCTACCTTGTAAACCACACGTTTTCATATCAGTGGCAAAACCATTAAATATTATGATATAAATATTGAAACCAATGGTATTATTTCTGAGAATGGTATCTGATAGAAAGGGACGCGATATAGTGAATTCGGCATCAGAACCACACACTCATACTATACACTGAGTGAACCGAGAACGAAATGAAATACGACGCACAACCACATTACACGTAAACACTTGAATAAAGGTGGAAAGCTGCTGAGTTCATTTTTGCAGTCTCAACGATCTTTTCGACGAAGGAACGGTTAGCGAAAGGGGCATGCCGAAGTGGTTTGTTCGCTTCAAAGCAGGATATAACCACATAGGCAACAAGTTATGAAAGGGTGTATCTTCAGATTTTGATAGACCAGGCCCATCTGGCAACTGTGGAAGGCATCGATCAGTCCACGATTTCTGTGATTGCGCATTCGAAAATCATAAATGTACATAATATGTTTTGAGTTTTGTTTTCGTTTTAATATAAAGAGTGTTTAATATAAATTTTCTATAATTTTAATATTAAATAAAAAAAAAGCTACAATGTATATTCCAATATTTATTTATACAAAATCGACTAAATGCCGTCCATTTCAAAACACTCTTGCAATCGGACTCTCAAATTTTTCGAACACGTGAGAGCAAAGCGTTGGTTTAATGGCAGCCCTTCACGGCGGATATTTATTGTGGGGACTAAATGTTCAAAAATTGTTGCTGTAAACTCTCAATTAAAGGTCGAAAAAGTCGCAAGGTGTAAGGTCCGATGACCGAGGATGCCCATGGTAAGTCTCTGTACTTGCTGATAAATTTTATTGGGAAAAATTCCCCTCAGCTTCTCCATTGTAACTCTAGCTGTGTGTGGAGTGGCCCCGTCTTGCTGAAATTGTGTTCTGTTGTTTGAACCCGGGAAACAGCTGCAGTTGCGGTACCAAAAACTCGTCGATCATTCGGCAATACACGTCAGCAGTGACTGTCTCTCGCTGGTTAAAATAATAAGTGCCATACCACACTATCGTTTTTGGACAATTCGAACGTTTTTGAAGGCGTTTCCTTGTATTGTCGGGGCACCAGTATCTCATTTCTGTTTATTAACATAGCCATCGATATTAAAATGTGCTTCTTCAGTAAGCAATGTTTTTAACGACATTTCAAGCATTCGTGCTGTTCCAAAACGTTCCCGCATCGGTCTCGCTAATGTTTCACGTAAAGAATAGTCATTTTCGTTGAGAAACTGCACGATTTGAAGTTTGTACGGGTGAAACTGTAGTTTATTTTCCAAAATAACGTGCACTGTTGATTTTTTTACTCCAGTAAAGGCTGCAATCTTCCTTATCGATTTACGCGGATTGCGCATAATTTCACGTCGAAATTGAGCCACATGTTCTGGCGTCGCTGCTGACGTTGATGATCCCGGAGGAGTTTGGCAAACCGTTGTTCCTTCTTGTCTGATCTTTTGAACCTAACACCAGATAAGTTGCGTGCTTGGCCCATCACTTACTTGTCGAATATTAAATTGAGTACAAAAAGCGCGACGCGCGCGAACCAATGAATCACCGCACTTTAAATATTGCTCAACCGCGAACGCGCGGTGCGCTCCCGATCAGTGACTCATTTCGACTCGCAAATCCGCAAATCACGCGCGTCAAACAATACCCCTCCCACTTACCTCACCCTGATGGTTTACGACTAATTTCAATTTAATCTTGATATTTTTCCTCTGGACACCCTTTATTTCTCTACCATATATCTGTGAACTTCATAATTAGGTGACCAGATTGATAATGAGAATTCCAGTATGCTGTTATTGTTTAAGTTTTATAAATGACTATTGGTAAGGTTGTGTCTAAGGTAATCTTATTATTATGTACTGTTGCGTGATGGCATAGATGCCGGAAGAAACAGGATTCGGAAGGAAGTTCCACTCACCACAATCCGTTCTCCTGGCACCTCTAATGTGGACTGTAACTTAGAGTTTTGACACTATCTCCGTTCAGGGTCTTGAATGATTCTGATTGCACGTAGACACACTTCCTACTCTATTTTACACTGCGAAAACCTTTGTAACCGTACCGGTTCGGGGTCGCCGATCGACTGGGGCCGTGGCAGGTGAGGAAGGGGAGGGAGGTGGAAGGCACAGTACATCATTCTCGCTCAAGCACAAATATGTCCCAAACACGTACTATTTTATATAACAAAAATAAATGTTAGGTGAAAGCCATTTCAAGCACTGGTTCGAATGAGTATTGAGATTATTACATACATTAATACAACGTATAGAATGACAGAGAAAATTACTGCTAGAAGTTGTCAGTATGGGTGAGGTATTGTCTGATAATGTACTCACAACTTCGGAGGGGTTTTCAAGCGATATTTATATATTTTAAATAAATATTCTCGGTAGCTGATTGTACAGACCTTGTCACTACAATAATTATCCAGAGACAGAAATATATTTTATTAAGGTTTTATGTGCATAAATAGGTATGAAACACAATGAGGTATATCTCTGAGAATAAGTTATGATAAATCTCAGTATCTGGAACGTTTTTCAATTCACAAATTTTTGATCAGAATACCGTCTTCTGCAGTGATTTTTGTCATTCTGGGCAACAATTTGAAAAAACCAAATATATACAATGGGAAAATTAATAATCAAAGATGGCGACCGGAAAATGTCGAAATAAAACATAATATAGTTAAATAGGTAAGTAAATTAGTAAACTATTTAAGCTATTGTTGATATGGTTAAACTAATTTTGATGTAATTATATCACATTTTACGATGTGCTATCACTTTTTTTGGGCCACCCTGTACACTGTGTCGCGATATTAGTAAATACACAGATAAATAAATAATCTTCTATCACATTTAAACTCTACAATATAATATAGCTCTTTTATGTGAAGTTTTATAGAGGGTGGCACCGAAGTCAAAAAAAAATTTATTTTAAATATGAATTAAATATATTAATTAGAAAGATATACATATTAAATCAATTTTATCGAAAAATATTGTTGAAGCGCCACTGGGATTCGAACCTGGATCTCTTTCCAAACCGGGGAAGGTGCATTATCCAACTATTCTACAGCGACGATATTTTTAGTGACAAATTTTCGAAACTATATGTTATCTTTTTGATATTAATACATTCAATCGTTTCATTATTTGAAAGAGCCATCTACTTTATATTTTCGGAATCTCAAATACCGTTGAGTAATCTGATAGCAGACGTCAGAATTATCAATTCATTTTTATTCAATTTTGGACACATTGATACAACTTTATTATTAGGAGAACACATTCTTATTGTGAAGTTGTAATTATTCAAAACATAGATCTGTGATATTTTAAATATGAATTATATATATTAATTAGAAAGATATACAGCAACAACAATATTTTTCGATAAAATTGATTTTATATGTATATCTTTCTAATTAATATATTCAATTCATATTTAAAACATCACAGACCGTCTGTTCTGAATAATTACAACTTCACAATAATTCTCCTTAATATTATTATTATTTAAAAAATATAAAGATGTATTTTTTTAAATACTAGTTAAATGTATTAATTAAAAAGATATACTTATAAAATAAATATTATCGAAAAATATTGTCGATGCGCTACCGGGATTCGAACCTGGATCACTTTCCGATCCGGAGAAGTTGCATTAACCGACAATGCTATACAGCAGAAAGTACTTTTAACATTTAACAAATTTTCGTTTTACTTTTCAAATTAATACATCTATGGTTCAGTACATGTAATAAGTATTTAAAACATCATAGACCCATGTTGTGAATAATTACTACTTCACAATAGGAATGTGTGCTTTAATAAAAAAATAAAATTATTTCATTTTTAAAAATTATTTTTTTACAAGTAATAATTTATAATACTTTAGACTTTACTGCGTGACTTGAGATACGTAAAATCACACAACACTTATCTCGGAAGTGACACTCGACCCAACACTTGTTTACCTAAATTTTCAAAAAGATAGCATACTTGTTTCGTTTATTACGACCAGAACACAACAACCTTTTGATTTTATTACATTTATATTAATGTAGAGAAATGTCACGTAATAAATAATTAATTATCTTTATTTTTAACCACTGACTTTATTACATTCACCAAACGGTTTCGAATAATGCCGTTTTCTTCATCGCGATGATAAAAAACTAACTCAAACATATGTAAAATTATTATGTTTTTATCGCTTTTGAAAAATGTTGAAAATGTTAGTTGCGACATTTTCACTTTCACCCTTCATTATAATGAAAACAATTTTTAATTAATTAATTTTTTCCAATCCGGAGAAGGCGCATTACCAAATATGCTACAGCGCCAGTATTTTTGACACGATAAATTTTCGAACCTACAGGATGGCCCAAAAAAAATGAGAACATTTCGTAAAATGTGATACATACAATACTAATTTACTTACTTACCTATATTACGTTTTATTTCGACATTTTCCGGTCGCCATCTTTGATTATTAATTTTCCCATTGTTTATATTTGATTATTTCAAATTGATGCCCAGTATGACAAAAATCACTACAGAAGACCGTATTTACGAAATTTACGAATTGAAAAACGTCGGGGTGCTAAGAAAATGATCAAAGAGTTTAAAAACAAAGCCTGGATTACAGCATAACTGGAAATTACAGCAGGACGGAGATCCATCTCAATGTGAGGGGGGGTGTTTTGAAGATTTCTGATTAGCTAAATATTGTGCAAAAAAAAATTCATTAAAAATAAATAAATAATTATATTATGTTTTGAAATGACTAATAATGTTACGAGATGTTCTCATTTTTTTTGGACCACCCTGTCAGACTAATTAATAAATTCCACCTCAACAAAAAAAGAAAAAGAAAATTTTAAAATGTATTAACAAACTTTATTATTAGGAGAACACATGTTCTCCTAACACGACTGTAATAATCGCGACAGCAGATTTGAAATATATAATTTATTACTCCATGTTGACGACATCTGACAGAAGACAAAGTGCTCTTCGATATGCTCCTCCGTAATTTAGTATTATCTCTGTGTCGCTACCGTCAGCACGTCTTGAACAGGTAAAACTAAACATTTATTTATTTGCGATTACTATTTATTTTTAATATAATACACGGTTTACAAAAATATTATTTATTATTTTGATTATTATTTAAAATACATCGTGTAAAGTAAATGACGATCTTCATTCGCGTGTGCTTCGAAAATAAGACTTACTGGTCTCCCTGGACACGACTCGAACCCTCGACCACTTGACTAAACAAACACGTCAAGCGTTAATGTTCTTGATTTGAACCTATTACGATAACAACCTATTAAAATATATAGTCTTAATAGTCTACCGCGCACCTATACTGATTTTCTTAAGTTTCTAGAGTAACGTATTATAAATTACTTTCGGAAATCGTTATGTATGTCGTCTAACTTTAGTCTTCTATTAAAACCTGAATAGTGTCACTATATATATATATATATATACACAGGGTGGCCCAAAAAAAGTGAGAATATATCGTAAAATATGATATAATTACATGAAAATAAGTTTAACTATATCAACAATAGTTTAAATAGTTTACTAATTTACTTACTTACCTATATTACGTTTTATTTCGACATTTTGATTATTAATTTTCCCATTGTTTATATTTGGTTTTTTCAAATTGGTGCCCAGTATGACAAAAATCACCGCAGAAGACCGTATTCTGATCAAAAATTTGCGAATTAAAAATAGTGCTAGGAAAATGATCAAAGAGTTTCAAAACAATGCCTGGAGTATAGCTAGACATTACAGCAGAACGGATTTTCATCTCACACAGACAGAAATACAATCATCTTCGTCGTGAGAATGTTAATTTCATCGAGCCAGGCATGTGGCCACCGAACAGCCCAGATTTAAACCCACTAGATTATGCAATATGGGGTGTTTTGATGATTTCAATTAATAGCTAATCAGATAAATATTGTGCAAAAAAATTACATTAAGAATTATAATTAATTATATTATGTTTTGAAATCGTAAACAAAATATTAGCGCTTAGTTAAAAACCAATTATGAAAAGGGAATCGTACAAAAACAATTATTTTTTCCATTCAATCCATTGTAAAGTTAATACGTTGGTAAAAATATAATTTGTGATATGAAAGACAGAGATAACACACTATTTTCACAGTGAAAAGAACAACAAACATACAAATATAATTGTCTCTTTCTCACTAATTAAATGAAGAGAGATTAGAAGGAAGCACACATTGTATACGACATAATGAGAGCTCTAAATTGTATTTTAATCATTTTTCCAAAATTGAATGCTCAATATTTAGAGTAAATTCGTGTCATTAAAGCTATTTGAGCTAATAAAAACATTTTTTCTTACTGTTATTTACGGTAACACGAGTTGACAGTATGGCTGCGTTTATTAACCTATATCATGGTATGGTACAGGTTAATAAACGCGCCTCGTACATATACAGGGGGCCCTTTTTTCTATTTTGTATTGGGGCCCATTTTTTGTAGTTACGCCAAGGCATCTGTAGATGGAGCGCCTTACTGCTAGACCAAACAAGCGCGTTAAGACGGTGATATTTGCGGAAAGAGAACTTATTATTATTGTTACTTATCTCTGTGTCTTTTACGCTTATCTACATACGTAAAGAAGAACATTATTTAAATAATATTTTTGTAAACAAAATACGAAAAATATTTAATGAACCGTTAACGATAAAGTTAGTATGATATATTTTAATTATCGACAGCTTTTTTAAAGTAAACTAAAATATCGCTTGCCAGCTGTGTATGTGTCTCAGACTCGTGTATCATACCATCCCTGCATAGCATTTGTTTGGTTTGAAACAGTTAAATAAAAGTCTCCCTGGAAATTGTCACCCACGTGGCATGCCGATGAATCAAGCAAGACGTGAAAATAGTTTTTTTTTTTTTTTACTATTAATATTGGCTTGTTACAAAGTTTTACAGGGGTAACTATTTTCCAAATGAAATTATTAAAATGAGTGAGCAGACTGAACAGATCGGTCCATCTAGACGGCGGATCTTCCGCAGGAACGGATTTCCTCGCCCGGCCGTAAACTACCAGTCCGAAGTATTTTAATTTTTTTACACTTATTTTATTATATATATATTGTACATACATAACTTAATTAATTTTTTTATATACAAAATACCCAACTCAATAGAGAAATCAATTATCGTGTTTTAATTGGAGAGTACATAAGTTTTATAATAATGTTATGTAGCTTATTGGTGTAGTGGTCAAGACGTTGGCCTAGTGATCTAGTGGTCGGGGGTTCGCGTCTCGTTCCAGAACACCAGCAAGTTAGTCCTATTTTCATAGCACAAGCGTTTAGCTTAGTTTGAAAATAGTAAAAATATTGAT
Source organism: Eubasilissa splendida (assembly GCA_031772225.1). Lineage (NCBI taxonomy): Eukaryota > Metazoa > Arthropoda > Insecta > Trichoptera > Phryganeidae > Eubasilissa > Eubasilissa splendida. The sequence continues at coordinate 2,526,413 of CM062862.1, forward strand.
GTGACATGTATTCCGTGTACGCATCTCTATTAAAAAAAAAAAACGAACGATTAAATGTATTAATATTAAAAAGGTAACATATAAGTTCGGAAATTTTCTGCTAAAAGTATTGTGGCTGTAGCATAGTTGGATAATGCACCTTCCCCGATTAGGAAAGAAATCCAGATTCGAATCCTGGTGGCGCAACAACAATATTTTTCGATAAAATTGATTTTATATGTATATCTTTCTAATTAATATTTAAAATATCACAGACCGTCTGTTCTGAATAATTACAACTTCACAATAAGAATGTGTTCTCCTAATATTTTATCTAAATATAATTTTAAAATTTAATAATCATTGGTTCAAAAACACGACTCCTTAATTGTTTTATAATGATAATATATAACACAGCTGTTTCACGTGCGCCGGAAGTTATAACTTCCGGTGTGTGAAATATAGTTGTACATATACAGGCTCGGAAAACACCGAAGAAAACGCCAGAAAAAATTCATGAAATTTTCACATCAAACATGTTTATAAGTTGTATCAATGAGTTCTAAATTTAATAAAAATGAATTGATAATTCTGGCGTCTGCAGTCGGTTTACTCAAAGGTATTTGTGATTCCGTAAAAATGATGTAGATGGCTTTTGAAAATAATGGAACGACAGATGTATTAATTTGAAAAAGTGTAACATGTAGGTTAGAAAATTTGTCATGAAAAATACTGGCGCTATAACACAATTGGTAGTGTACTCCCCCGGATTGGAAATAGAGATCCAGGTTCGAATCCCGGTAGCGCAAAAATAATATTTTTTGACATAATTGATTTTGTATGTATATATTTATAATTAATACATTCAATTAGTATATGTTTATATATTTATTTATTCGGGTCATCATCTACGTCGGTCCCTCGTTACTGGGGATGGCGATCTTCATGAACTCCTGACCTCTTGACTATGTTCATCCTCTCGGTCCAACGATCTTCCTAGTCTTCATCGTCCCTCCACGTGGCCCACCACAACAAGCTTCTCCGCCATCTTCCCTTCTCGCAACATGCTCAAACAATTGAGGGATTCCTTTCAAGAAAATCGTTAGACAAATGTTCAGCTCCTGCAGAACGGAGACGTTCGTGCGTCTCGTCGTCCACGGTACGCGCAGCATGCGTCTCCAGCAACACAAAATTTGAGATCAAAAGCATCAATCCGTCTTCTCTCCATGGCTTTCAGGGTCCATTCAGCGGGTACCCCAATAAAAATTGACACAAAAACTGCGTTAGAATATTTCGTAACAATTTTGTATGCTCTTGTATTTTGTTTTCACCTTTACTGTTACCGCTACCAAACGCCTACAATTTGAAATCAAAAATATTTTGGAGGCGACGAATAACGATCCTAGACCTCTCCCATGCTAATCTACCTTTCTACAATATTGGTATTAGCAATATTTGAATATGTCCAAGAACACACAATTACTGGATTTTCACCTACAAAGGCACTGTTATTAAACAGTGATATTAAGTGATTACTTTATGTAATTAGATTTTCATTGTGACATATATGCTGTTTCAGGAAAATTAGTTATCAAATTTACTCCATAGATGGCGATAGTGTAGTGTTTCCACATATTAACATATATACAACTTTCAAAAATTTGAGAGATATGGAGATTCATTAATGTGTGAGAATGGTGAACGTTATATTTATATAAAGTGATCACTTAAGCCAGCCGACGACCTGTCGTAAGCCCTGTAATAAGCCATACTTGCATATATTTCCATTAAATGTAATATAAAAATATAAGTATATAATATATTTGTGTATTAAAATAAAATTCATAAAAAATGTTGATATATTTTATAATTTTTACATTAATAACATCACATTTATATAATAACATTTAATTGTATTAAAAAATATATTTTTCCCCTGTGAACTTTGTAACAAGGCAGATATATTTTTTTATACTGCTATTTTTATTTATGTTTATTTTATTATTTAAATGAATTTGTAAATATTTTTATATATTTATATAAAAACATATTTTTTGCAGGGGTTGTATGATACGTATGTCTGAAACGCGTATTTTTTTTCACTGATTATGTAACATAACATAAAAAGATCTTCTGTCGACAAATCTTCAAACTTGAGTCTTAAAATAAATTGTCTGCACCTATCCACGCGTTCTCAAAATACTCTGTTTTGTGTGTACCCATATCTTCTCAGAACTATATTAAGACGTCTAGGTAAGCTACTCAGAAATATATATTAATTATTCTTTCCATAACTGCGTATATAATACATTTTGTATTTCATACTTCAAATTTCATTTATCCAAAACAGAAATCGCCGAAACTAAAAATGACCGAAGTAGACCAAAAGCAGAATGACACATCCGCGAAAATGCTTCAGATTGGAGACGTGATCAAGCCAGAGGTGACAGAGGAAGCCGTGCGAGCCCTGGCGGAGAGGCTGTACGGCATTTCCTGTCTGGAGATTGTGGAGCTGAACTCCTACGACGACAAGAACTTCAAAATCACGGAGGACAAGAACATGAAGAATCCCATAATTCCCGTGCACTGTCCGTACGGCTACGTACTGAAGATTATGAACTCTTTAGACTCGCAGAAGCTGTCTTTTATCGAGGCTCAGACAGAAGCTATGATATATTTGAGTAAGTGCATTTTTTTTTTTTTTTTTTTTCTCTTCATGTTTTCGACGATTTTTTCAATCTCAGCCTACTCTCTACTCCCTACAGACTACTCTCAGCCAGATATGTGGCGAAAAAGTGAACAAACAAATACGTCACACCCGTTACCCATAAACATTAAACTTACATTTTAACGTGTCCATTAACGTTCTAGTCTGGAAATTGAAATATGCAGCGCCTATGTGGATTATTGACGAAAATTGAATACTCCATACATTCCGTCTGTCCAATATACAATTTTCCCGCTCTGGCCAACTGATCACTTGGGGATTGCATTTCGACACCGAGCTGTCAACAAGTGGACTTTTTTTGTGGATCAAAATTATCGCCGTGTGTACAAATCCGAACCACGAACGAGCGTTGTTCTACACATCTCCGGAAGTGCAGTGATATCTCCGTTCTTCACTACAAAAGTGCGAGTCAACTGGACGTGAAAATTGAGATCCATCTGCCATTATTCCTTTCTTGTTCCAGTTCGGATTGCGTCAACTAATCATTAATTTTAATCGATACAGTCCATAGCATCATATCCCAGCACGGATTACGGATAATTTTATTGAAATATGCAGTTTTATCGATTTTTGTGTCAGCTGCATACAGAATACATCGCTTCTCGCAAAAGGATGTTCAAAATCAGGGTTAGTTCCAAAATACCCCAAAGCAGACAGAGTAGGTATATGTTGATATCAATCACAACGCTTGCTGATAATCATGTGATTTAAACTCCAATATGGCTATCAGATCGATATATACAGAAAAAAAAATTACATTTCAGAATTGTGTCTTTGAAAAATGCTGATGTAAAAAAAAAATATTATGTACATTTGCCAACAAAATATATGTTTTCATCCATAACTCAAAAACACATAAACTCGTTTCAGAAGGTTTCGTAATTAGGCGCTACATATGTCCTTTCAGGTCACCTATGCATACCCAAACTAACTACACAAAGTTCAATGCTGTACAAATTAAACTTAAAAATATCGAAAATAAATATTATAAAATGTCATTCTTTCCTTCCCGCTAAACTGTGCACATATCACTTATACACATATACAAATACACAAGAGATGTTTACACATAAACACGGCACTAAAATAAAGATCGTGATCAGATGAGATTGCATTGTAAACATTTTGTTTGACGAAAAATAAACGAACGTAAGCGGCTTGTACCTACGTGCATTTCTTTCGGAAGACAACATGGCAACATTGGGTGAAAAATATTTTTGTTATTTACCCGCAGCGGTGTCCTAATGGCGCTAAACGAACAACGCGCGAAGACGTGTTTACCGAGAAATTTGTTTGTTTAGGTAATCACAGGCCCGCTGACTAAACGGAAAGCCGTGAGATAAAAATCGGTCGTACCTGCCTGCCGACTTGTGTAACTGGGCCACTTGTCTTCATTGATATTCACGGTGAGCGGCAACTCTTCAGCCGCTTCGGCGAGGAGTCAGCGCAGATCGTTTGGTCAAACGGCTGCCGGAAAAACCTTGAACAGCTCTCTAAAATGATAGCCAAAAATGAACATTTTGATAGATGACCAGAGGGTCTGGTGGATTGGCCAATCCCCGCCCTGAGATGTAGTGCTGTGTAAAAAAACAAGAAGAAGGCGTGAAGATCTTTCCTTTTCGCATTTACTGGGGGTCGGCTTCCCTTCTACGAAAGCGTCAGAACACTCTGTATCTGTCTGTCTGTCAGATCCTTCATTTCCTTCTCGATGTTTGACCACCAGATTGTTCGAGGTCTAGGTTTGTTGATAAATCAACGTGTTTCAAGACCAATATTCCCTTTTTCAAGAAACATTAAAAATACAAACATACGACAAAAAAAAAACAAAACTATAAATATATGTGATGTGTAAATGATTGGAATCTACTATGAAAACAAATTAAAAATGTAACTTTTAAATACTAATTAAATGTATTAATTATAAAGGTATACAGGGTGGCCCAAAAAAAGTGAGAACATCTCGTAACACACGAGTTATTTCAAAACGTAATATAATTAATTATAATTCTTAATGTAATTTTTTTTGCACGATATTTAGCTAATCAGAAATCATCAAAACGCCCCCATATTGCATAATCTAGTGGGTTTAAATGCCACATGCCTGGCTCGATGAAATTTACATTCTCACGACGAAGAAAGTTGATTGTAATGTCTAGCTATACTCCAGGCTTTTTTTTTAAACTCTTTGATCATTTTCCTAGCACCCCGACGTTTTTCAATTGGCAAATTTTTGATCAGAATACGGTCTTCTGCGGTGATTTTTGTCATTCTGGGCAACAATTTGAAAAAACCAAATATAAACAATGGGAAAATTAATAATCAAAGATGGCGACCGAAACTAATTTTGATGTAATTATATCCATCTGTATAAAGATTTGTTATTATTTTGCGAACATGTTTTAGTGATTTAATTTGTTAACTAAGTTGTACTGTGATTTGACTACAGTTTTTAATAAAGGGATAAAAATATTTAGGTTTAAATTTAATTATTATGAATTGCAATAAATTTTACGACAACTAAAACGTATATTGAATTTTTTTTTTTAAGATTTGTTCTTTTAATTCACAAATTCATATTGTTTTATTTATCAAGGGTTGTGTTTCCAAGAATCGAAACATAAAAAAAAATATTACAATATCAATTCTCAAAAATCATTTAATCTCTCACAACTCGGTAAGGTCCGTGGCAAGCAACCCGGATGCGAGTAATGCTATGTTACAAAAGAGACGAATGAAATGATGATATATCAATCATCGCTGTCTACAACCACAAACAGGTAACAATACGTTTGCCATTAGGTTCCAGCGTCGTATTTAACGAGAGTACAGTTGAATTTGTAGCTACATATTTACCAATTTATATACAGGGTGAGTATTCAATGCGAAATGTTAAATGAAGTAATTAAAGGGAGGACAACAAAAAAAAATGAGATGACATGCTGGAGATAATCAAAATTAGTTTGAATAGATTACCAATTTGCTTACTTACCTATTTACCTATATTACGTTCTATTTCGACAATTTCCCGTCGCCATCTTTGATTATTAATTTTCCCATTGTTTATATTTGGTTTTTTCAAATTGTTGCCCGGAATGACAAAAATCACTGCAGATTACCGTATTGCGAATTAGACATTACGACGTAACTAGACATTACAGCAGGACGGAGCTCCATTTCTGATTAGCTAAATATTGTGCAAAAAAAATTACATTAAAATTATAATTAATTATATTATGTTTTGAAATAATTCGTGTATTACGATTAGTTCTCACTTTTTTTGAGCCACCCTGTACATATTAAATACTGTCGTCGGAACTGGTCTGATGTTCGGGTGCGGGTGTTCTTTTTTTTCCGGTAAATGCGGCACATAAGAAATGTCGTTTATTGTTTGATTGTAAAAAGATGGATTCCCATTTATGCACGTGTCATCGTATTTCATTTTCTAGGCAGTCACCATATTGGATGTCCCACGCCCATCAGGGACGTGTATGGACATTACTTTTCCTTGGAGAAGCTCGCTGGCAAAAGCCACGTCGTTCGACTACTCGAGTACCAGCCTGGAGAAATCCTCAGCGCTGTGCCGAAATCTGACTTTCTATTCTACCAGGCCGGGGAGTACATCGCGAACTTGGATAGACTGCTGAAGGTATCCAAGTGTTTAACAATTATTAAATGTGCAAAAATATTTTTTTCAGTGACACGTGGTTCTTCAAGATTCCGTTGTGTATTTAGCAACCGTCGCCGTGAAATTATACGTCTGTTATATAAAAGGTGTTTTTTTAGAGGTATAGAATTTTAAAATGAAATAAAAATCGTTGTGTTGGCTTTCTTGGAAAGATATGATTCCGCGCATAGTCCAATTTTCGACCACTCTTTGGAGTAGCAGCTGGGGACGTATATCGGCAATAATGCGACGAATGTTGGCTTCCAGGTCGTCTATCGTCTTTGGTTCATCGGCGTAGACTGGCGACCTCACGCATACCTACATAAAATAATCCGAAAATATTAAATAGCACAATTCACGGGTAAATTACGCCAAATTATGCGTTCATCGAATTTTTCTTTCAATAAATAGATTGTGGCGCGCGCCGTGCGGCATGTTGTGCCGTCTTGTTGAGACCGCAGCTCTTCCACATTAATGCCATTCAATTGGGGAACAAAAAAGTTAGTAATCTAATACAACGCTCCACTGCAGCAACAGCTTCTTCGGTGCGCACTGTACGACGTCTCTGCGGAAGCGTATTATCAATTAGAGTATGCGTGGTGCGAAAACGACCCATGGTTATTCGAATTATTATTATTATTATTTTTATTATTTAATTTAACTTGCAAATTTTCCATGTTTAACCATTATTGTGATAGTCATTGTGTTCGATTGTAACTTGCGGTAGAAACTAAACCTGTCATTGTTACAATCAAACACAATCACAGTCACAATAACGGTTTACCATCAGACACACTGTCTTTACTGATTCTCACTGATCATTCTCATTGAGAGATCATTGTGAACACGGATATTAAAAGGAAACAGGCTCATCCATTATATCACATATACAATTACAGTTATCACAACAATAATATTTATTAATTTAAATAACGAAATATCCTCGTTAGCCTATTTTTGGAATATGACATCGGGCAAGTGACAGCGGCATCCGGCAGCGCCACAAATGCATGCTCCTTTAACCATATTTTTCATAACATTTTCTCACACTTCGCGTATTATTTCACAAATTTCATTTCGAATATTGAACTGTCCACAACGGCGGTCTTGCCGGCCCATGCGCGCCGAGCGAGACCGCCGACACATTAATTTATTTCATTCTATATGTCTTTCTTGTTTTTATCATACTGTCATAATAAACCTCAACACACCAATCACCACTCTTTCATTTAATGACTGACCTAACCCCCAAAGATACTTCATAATAAATTGTAATCAACTACACATGCGAACTGACGTATGTCGGCTAAACAAAATCGGCATGGATCATAATATTCACCCTGTATAAAAAGAACCTCTTGACTCTTAATCACAAATAATTATCTATTACTCGATTTTTCCAGAAAAAGTTCTACCACTCTGGCTGTGAAAACCACAAAACAATTTGGATGTTGGAGAGCTTTCCCGAAATAGAAAAATTCAAGGATGCTGTCAAAAACCCCGAGATACTGAAAATAATCAACGAAGTATTGGACGAGTTCACAGAGCTGGTGATTCCGCAGATAAAAAAGTTGGACAGGGGCCTGTTGCACGGAGACTTCAACGAGCAGAACATTATTGTCAACCGCAATAAAGATTCTCTGCAGTGAGTTGATAAAACTTTTGTATATTGAACTAACAGTGATTTAAAGAGGCCTAAAAATATGTACATTGATTGATGACCAGATCACTGCACACAGTTACAAGTCCACACATAGACAACCGCACACAAAATATTAGGCCTAATTCCAAAACTCCCTAAAACGACTTTTGACGACGAAAAACTGAGAACATCTCGTAACATACGAGTTATTTCAAAACATAATATAATTAATTATAATTCTTAATGTATTTTTTTTTTTGCACAATATTTAGCTTTGGTAGATTTTTCACATTGTTTCTCGCTGAAGCCACTTACATCCATTGATATTGCATGTTCAAAATCAGAGTTTATTCCAAAATACCCCAAAGCAGACAGAGTTGCTATTCCCTCTAAAATGAAATCAGCCAATCACAACGTTCGTTGATGATCACGTGATCTAAAATCGAGTATAGCTGCCAGAACGATATATACAGAAGAAAAAAAAATATTGTCTCTTTAAAAATGCTGATGTAAAAACAAACATTTTTTATATTTGCTTTCAAAATATACTGAATGGCCCAAAAGAAGTGCGAACATTTCGCAAAATGTGATATAATTACATAAAATTGGTTTAACTATATCAACAATAGCTTAAATAGTTTACTTACCTATTTATCTACGAGGGGCAAGTAAAAAATAAGGTTCCTACATTTTTTTCAGGTATAAAGTATTTTTTATTGCAATAAATAAGTAAACCATCTGAAAGCTTGTACTTTATTCTATTTTTCTACATAGTCTCCTGATTTTTCTATGCATTTTTCCTGACGAGTTATCCACTTCTGAAAACCCGCTTCGAAGAATTCCGCCGCTAGGCCGCCGATGAACTTGGTGACCGCTTCTTTCACCTCTTCATCTGTATTGAAGCGTTGTCCACCCAAGTGTTGCTTCAATTTCGGAAACAAGTGGAAGTCGCTGGGAGCAAGATCAGGGCTGTAGGGGGCATGGTCAAGCAATTTCCAGCCGAATTTGTCCAGTAGGGCGGTGGTCTGTCGAGAGACATGCGGGCGAGCGTTGTCGTGGTGCAGCCTAACGCCCTTGGTCAGCCTTCCTCTCCGGCGATTTTGGATGGCTCTTTTGAGTTTTGTCAATGTCTCGCAGTACCTGTCCGAATTGATGGTGGTCCCTTTAGGCATAAACTCGGTCAGCAAGACGCCTTTTCGGTCCCAAAACACCGTAGCCATCACTTTCCCTGCGGAAAGCGTCTGCTTAAACTTTTTCGGCCTAGGCGATTCAGGATGGCGCCATTCGTGGACGTCTGTGCGTCCTTCGGAGAACTCCCTGCACCATTTGCGGACGTGTTGGACGCTGATGCAAGCTGTGCCATAAACTTCTTCCAACTGTCGATGAATTTCAACAGGTTTAAGCTTCTTCGCGTTTAAAAATCGAATCACCGAACGGATTTCACACCTGGCGGTAACGGCGATGGCGGGTTCCATAGCGGATGGCTGTCAGGCCTTTACTGAGCGTCGCAGCGTTTGCTCCCGGTAGTGGGGATGTAGTTAAGGGACCAACAATCAAGGCAGTGTTGCCGGATTTCGCCTAGCATCTCGCGTGGCGAGTGTACAGCGTAAGGAACCTTATTTTTTACTTGGCCCTCGTATATTACATTTATTTGATTATTAATTTTCCTATTATTTATATTTGGTTTTTTCAAATTGTTGCCTAGAATGACAAAAATCACCGCAGAAGACTGTATTCTGATCAAAAATTTTCGAATTGAAAAACGATGGGGTGCTAAGAAAATGAACAAAGAGTTTCAAAACAAAGCCTGGAGTATAGCTGTACATTACAAAATAACTGGACATTACAGCAGGACGGATCTCCATCTCACACATTCAGAAATACAATCAACTTTCTTCGTCGTGAGAATGATAATTTCATCGAGCCAGGCGTGTGGCCACCGAACAGCCCAGATTTAAACCCACTAGATGATGCAATATGGTTGTGTTTTGATGATTTCTGATTAGCTAAATATTGTTCAAAAATATATGTATAATAATTATTATATAATGTTTTGAAATAATTCGTACGTTACGAGATGGGCCATCCTGTATATAGCATGTATCATTCTACTAATATTTTCTGGAAATATAGATAAATTACACTACATGACGCATTGTTAAAGCAATTGAAATATAAATTCTTTGGAAACCCTGGCTGCGCGGCGGCCATAATAGCTGCCCGCAGGGCCTAGTAACAAACAATCGATGACAGCCGCTTGTATAAGATGATTGAGATTTGTATAAACTAATAAACATTTATATCTACAAACTCTGATTTTTATCATTTCCAGCGATAATGACTGGAGAATCGCAGGCGTTCTGGACTTTGGAGATATGCAAGTATCCTGTTACTTGTTTGAGCTGGCCGTCACCATGTCTTATGCCATGATAGTCGGGAAGGATCTCAGGACAGGAGGAATGGTTCTAGCGGGATACTCCACAATCAGAATTGTACCGCCTAAGGAGTTACATCTGTTAAGGGTAAATTCATCATTTTCATCTTCTTATTCTAAGAGGGCTAAAGTTACGACACGGCACTCCCATCTTACCCTGTCTTGCACTGATGACTAATCAAGAATAATCTGTCATCATAAAACCTTTGTACATCCCAACTTAGACCCACTGACTTCCCTCTGTAGTTGAAGAGAATATTATTTTTATTTTAATATTAGAAAATATAATACATTTTAGAATTATCAGTAGGATATATATATATATATTTCATTTAACATTTATTTCTTCTCTATGAGTGTAAGACTCGTGTATAGAGAAGGAGTATATACGAGATTATTTATGTTTCAGTTAGTCTGTGTATGTATTTTTTACTTCAGATACAAATTGATAGTAGTCTGTAATTGTTCTAATTGTGATGGGAAGATTGTTAAAAAATGTGTTGCCTTGTTAAATATAGTGATTTTGGGTTGCGGTATATTTTAGTTTTGGAATATCAATTTGGTCTCTTGTATCTTGTAGACCAGAATGCGCTTCTAAAGTTTAATTGATTTTTAATTTTGAAAATTTGGATTATCGAATATTTTTTGTATATGTCTATCATATTTGGTACTTTGAAATCTGTGAAAAGTTGTATACTTGGATAGTCTTTTTTTAATTATAATTTTTTGAGTGATTTCTAATTGTGACATTAAAGTTTTATATGCTCCTCCCCATCCAATAATACCGTATTGCTAATGTGACTGTACAAACGCGTAATATATTATTTTCAATACATGACAATAATCATTATTCTGGCATTTGCAAGATTTACCCTCTCTGATTCGATTGTTAAAAGGGGGAGGGGCAAGGGCTAAGCCCTCTTGTCTCCGACATGACGTAACAACAATGGCGTGAGATATTTTTTTGTGGGGACCTTATTGCGGAGAACATAGTGAAATTGTTTCATTTTATCTGTGTATATAATTATATAAAGCAGTAGCAAAAACGGGTGAAATTTTTTAATATTTTTATAAATTATGATCAATAGGATAAAGAAGTGAAATGGGACGAAGAAGATGGGGATCGGATGAGGGATCGTATAGGCCGAGGGAGTTTATGGAAGGGTTTGGGATGGAAATAAATTTAGACGATAAATCGTGTATGTGTCGTTTGAGTGAGGGTATGTTTGAGTCTCTGTGAATCAAGATGTACCCAAGCTATCTCAATTGGTATCTTTCTTTATATAGAAACAGGAGCTCCGTGGCGAGCTACTTCTCACTTGGTCCATTAATGACACTGGTGCAACTCCTCTAACAAATCACACCTGGATTCTTGATATCACTCTCTATGAGAATCCATATATTAAAGTGAACCTATACACAACTTTAAAACACCTCGATCTTAACACTTAACTCTTTTTTTTAACACCACTAGAAAATAAACATCATTATCCCATTATCCTTCTATCAATATATCCCACCTGTTTCCACTTTAAGGATATTTAAGTGTAAGTTAACTCCATTCTTAAAAGAGTAAACTTATTAACAAATCTTCATTGATAAAAATTAGACCATCGGCATATATCTGGACAACTTAAATCTATTATACAAAAAAAACTTTATGTTGAAGCATTCCACATGTTTGCCAATTTGACAAGATTATTAGCAATTATGACAGCTGAATTGTTTATCAGGTGTGCATCGCTGCGAGATTCTGTCAGAGTTACGTGATGGGCGCCTATACCCACGCTCAGGATCCCAACAATACCTACGTTCTGTCGAGCAAGAAGGCCATCGAGGAGCTGTTACCAGTCTTGTGGAAGGAGTCCAACGAAGACACCGCCGAGCTGTGGAAATCGGTGGCCGATGATTATTTGACACGAAGCACACGTTAAGAACACACAAGTCTGCATTCCTGGGCAGGCAGTCTCTAAATCACCAATTATACGTTCACGTACATCTCTAAGTGTCTGTTCCACTCTCCCACATATAACCTGCAGGGCATCTGCAAGTCATAAACATCTGCCATTCAAAATGATTTAGGTCTGGAGATTTCATCATACCTTTCAACTTGATGGCGACCTTAGGAAGAAAGGATCCATCTTCCATGAGTCGCCGTATCGATTAAATAAAATCGTCAAATAATTATCTCAAAAGACCCATTGAAAAGTCACTCAAAAATTATTTGTATGAATAGAGTATGTATTTAAAATATATTTTTAATTAGAAATTAAGCAAATATAAATAAATATTTTTAATATTAACCAACATATTGTTTATTTGTTTTAGTAATCAAGTAGGAATGTTGAATAAAACCGAAATGTTAGTGCTCAAAATGAATTTTATTTCAATTACATTCAGCTTATAACCTATTAGGAATAATTTACATGTTTTGGTTATACGTGACTATAATGGCACTTAGTAATGCAACGTTAAAAAGTATATTTACATGTGCATGTATACGAGTGCGGGGCACACGGGTGCAGTGTACTCGGTGATATTTTATTGGAAGGATTAATGAAATATGATCAAAACATTGTACACAATACTGTACAGGTGTGTTGGACCATTTGATTCTGAAAAAACTAATTAATAAGTTTTGAAATATGTAAGGATACACTGTACACAACAAAAATCGCCACTAAACTAATATAATACAGAATAATGACGTAATATAACGTAAGGCTGCACGAATGACACATTTTGTCATTTTGGCAATTTCGATTGTGAACTCCGATTGTCGGAATATATTTTGCCGATTATAGAAATACAACCGACAACAAAACTAAAATCACAACACATTAAAAAAAGTTGCCATAATTCAATAAAATACATTAAAAAAATATCATTAAGGAGAACGCATTCTTATTGTGAAGTTGTAATTATTCAGAACAGACGGTCTGTGATATTTTAAATACGAATTAAACGTATTAATGAGAAAGATATACATATAAAATCAATTTTATCGAAAAATATATTGTTGTTAATACCGGGATTCGATCCTGGATATATTTCCAATATGTGGAAGGTGCATTAACCGACTGTGCCACAACAGACAGTACTTTTGAATCTACATGTTACACTTTTCAAATTAACACATCTATCGTTCCATTATTTTAAAGCCATCTACTTATCAGATCACTCAAAGGTATTTGAGATTCCGTAAAAATAAAGTAGATGGCTTTCAAATAATGGAACGATAGATGTATTAATTTGAAAAATGTAACATATAGATTCAAAAGTACCTTTCTAATTAATACATTTAATTAGTATTTTAAAAAATTAAACTAAATAAGTTATTCGAAAGATAATTGATATTTTTATTAAACACATAATCGTTATTTAACAATCAAAAACAGTAAATCTCAAATAAAAATCAAATGAACACAAACTAGTACTCTGGTGGTTATGTATAGACATCATACGAATGTGTGTTATGTGTACAATTCACCGAAAAGAAGGAAGAAATGAATTTTATTTGCTATATAACGGTCACATGCCATTGTACTTTGTGTAGGTAGGTACTAGGTAATAGAAATTTTTAGGCAGGTACCGTGCAAGTATTTGAATTCACTGAAAAAATATTTACCTACCCGCCGGGATGAATTTGTTTCAAAATGCGGGCTCGACATTTCTTCCGGACACTGAATATGTTGTCACCGCGGTGACAAGTGTGGCGTATTTTTTCTGAGATTACTCGAAAATGAAATTTTTTACAAACCAAAACAAAAAAAACCTGCCGATGAATCATGTTGCATCATCTTCGTATGACAATGTTGTTAGACAGAAATGGTTCAAAGATATTCAAAGATAATCAAAAATATTCAATATTAATATACGGAAGCGACTTCTATATGTGAAATTATCGACATACACAACGTTTTTACACCTCGTCCTCGGGTAAACACAACATTCATAAAGCACATCGTGGCAAAATCACACTCGTTTAGTGAAAAATGTCTACCGTTATAGTCGTAAACAATTAATTACTAATCACTAATATATTTTAATTATTAATATCATCTCAAAAACAATAAACTGCACGTGGACAGTGCTAATCAATTATCGACAAAGGGATTATAATTTTAGGGTGACACGCCACCACCCCCGCGTTGAATATGTTATTCGGGTTCGAAAAAAATATTCACAAATTCGGTTAGAAGAAATAAAATTTAAATCTCCCCCGTGCAGACAACCCAACACCAATCTCTCGTGTGCAAGGGCGGGGATATTAACCACTGCCCTGCCGACATAAAAAAAGAAATTTGCAAATATCTCAAGCTTATTAATAATTAAGCTTTTTACAAAGTTTACCAGTGATAAGTATTTTTAATTTGATGTTAAAAATTAAGAATGTATAAATAATAAAATACATCAAAATATAAATGAATGTATTAAATTCTAACATAAAATAATCAGCATTATATACTTATATAGCAATTTGACACTGCAGGGGAATTTCAAGATAGGGATCGTTACTCGAGTGCCAAGTATTGATTCTGGTAATGATAAAGATGAAAATAAAAGACAATGTAAAAGTAGAGTAGGTATATAAAATGTTACAAAATGTTCTAATGCAGTTTTTGTGACAAATTTCACTGGGGTACTCGCTGAATGAAGACATTATGCTAAAGGTTTGAAAATTGTAAAATAGATGAGTTTATTTAACATAAATTATAGTAAAAGCGGTTACTAGATTACCTGTAGTCCGATTTTAATCCATGAAGACCGAGTGAAATTCTAAAGGTTTAACTAGACTCTGACCTTATAATATAAAAAAAATTTAATAGTTATTACAACCATAAATTATGTTTTAAATACAAAGATTAATTTTTGCGACAGATTTCATAAGAATATTGTTCACAACCCTCGACTCTCCAGCTGGGTATTAGACCAACTTGGCCCTGGGGAATCCAGAGAAACATTTAGATCCCGCAGACACAGTGAAGAAACAAAAAACCATTCTGCAAGAACTGAACATCGAGGACAGACTCTCAACTATTTGCCTGAGACGAATCCTTAATTTTTCGGGCATCTTGCGAGAAGAGAAGATATCTCGGAGAAGCTTGTTGCGGTGGGCCACGTCGAAGGACGAAGAGGAAAATCCCCAACCAAAAGACAACAGACACTTCTCTAGTGACACCGCATCGATCAATAGGATGCCGAGAAAAATGGAGGAGCATTGTCAAGAGGGCGAGAGTTCATGGAAATCACGATCCTCAATCATGATGGACCTGCATGCAGTCAACACGAAAGTATACCGATCAGACACACTGCGTATTGTCCATCAACAAGGTAGCTTCGTATCTTTGAGCCAAAAATTTTCATCAAATGCTTAGAAACTCCTTTCCAAAGCTGATCTGATAGCAAATTAGTTTAAATATATTCATCTTTTCATAGGCGATCTACTAAAGTAATGTAATGTAAAATACTGTCAGCAAGTACTTTATTTTGGTGAAGTACTGGGGACAGGATTGATGACATGTTCGCCCATAAATATAATAATTTGATTTCCCACAGAAATATAACCGATATATGTTAATCTAAAATATACCTGAGACGACTATATTTATTACAATAAATTAGATGAATCATTTAGAAATATACACAGAAAAAATATAGTCACCTCCGGAATTATCTATTGCATTAGCTAGCTTTACTAATTAAGCTGTTAATAGATTGTAATTGGTTTAATTTAACATAATTTTTGTTAGATAAGACCGCATTACAGCAGAAACTGCTGGATGATGCCAGTACTGCAGGTGCAATGGAAAATTCCGGGTTCTTCTTTTACGATAGATAGATTTTTTCCGTGTATCGTTCTAATTTGTTTTAAATATCAAATGTGATTTCATTAAAAATGAACTATGTTTATATTATTTTAGATAAGTTAATACTGAAATATATTAATGAAGAATTCAAAAGCAATTTACCCCACGGGTCGTGAAGCGACTACCCTACAGTATACCAATTCAATATCAATGTTGAGTCGCAGACAAACTGACGTTGGCTATATAGTTAACCAATAGGCACCGTCATACACCTATATCGATGTACAAAACATGTATAAAGATACAGGAGAAATCAAAAACTGAAACATTACAAATCTTAAATATTAAGTTATTCCGAAAATAAAGTCCAATTTTAATATTATATCATTTTGAAAATTCTTTGCTAGGAAATACAGTGAACCCTCGCACAACGAACTCTGCGCACAACGAACTTTCTGTTCGTCCATTACGTCCTCGCTTCACACAACGGACTGCATCGTATTTCATCTTGCCGCTCGAACGCACCTGTGTATCGCGAAGTCGCCCAAGCTTCCAAAGTCGCATGCAGCCGACGCACGAACCTGCACAAACATGCATCAACGCGCGGCAGTCGTTCTTCTCTGCGCTTATCTCACGCACGTGTTTGTTTTAATAAATGTATTTTGTGTGTCTATATTATGGCTTCTAAAAGGTGATTTCTGTTGAAATAAAACAAGAAATAATTAGGAATGAATGTGGGGTGAAACAGTGCGACCTGGTCAAAGAGTTTGGTCTCAGCAAGACCACCGTCTGCACCATTTTGGCCAAGAAGGATCCCATCGAGTCAGCCATGGTAGCCAAGGGAATGCGTCAAAGCTTTTCCATGAAAAGCATAGGTCTTTAATCCACGAGGAAATGGAAAGGCTAAGAAATGTAGTCTGACTAAAAAATAAAAACGTGAGTATCTTTTATATGTTACAGTACCATATTTTATGCTATAGAACGAATTAAATTTTTTAACATGTATTCTTATGGGAAATATTTCATATAACGAACTTGCTCCTGGAACGAATTAAGTACGTTATGCGAGGCATCACTGTACTTGTTTAATTATATTTGATTGTCAGATAAGAATCTGCTACATTTATTTATTGAGGTCAGGCATTTAATCTGCATTTCTTTTATTTTTCAGAAATGAGATTCAAAAAAGAAGAATCAAATCTTTATTTTTTTCCATGAATTTTAACATCTTAAATAGAATGCTGTTTTGGCCAAACACGGGTGAAGGAACCGCTTCCGAACTGATACAGTATGAGTTGCAGAACAGAGAAGTACGACTTAAAGATGAAGATGGTTGAAAATGTCATGCTAATGTTGAAAACAGCAAATTGAAAGCTTTAGTGTAAGAAAACACATGATTATCAACCGGCTTTAATTAACTGAAGAGGACCCATCTTGCTTCGCGACAACTTTTACCTTTTCAAGCACCTCGATAATTATTTACAGCAAAAAAATCAATAACAATGAATCATCAGAAAATGTCTTTGTTCAGACATAAATAAGTCTGTAATTCATTGGCTAACATGCATAGAATCGAATAGGCTCTGTTATGTTAAAATCGGACATTATTTTTGGAATAATGATTATTAAATGCCAGACAAACGTATCCTAACAATGTATTTATTATTAATATTACCATACGTATTTTCTTAATACATATTTATATTTAATTTACATACATATCATTTTGAATTGATAGGCAGACAAAAATGAAGACAAATAATTAACAATTCTTACACATACGTACACGGTATCTTCTGGTACATCGGTAGTCATATTGACATTCTGAAAATTCAGATCCAACTGACAACATTTTCGTGTCGTTCATAAATGAATGAGCGAATTCACAATTAAAATAATACATAAACTACAAATAATTGATGTATGTAGTTTTAAAACAATAGGCCTAGTTTGAAACTCCTAAGTCTTCTAATCGTAGCGATAACAATAGAATAAAAAAACTCATCTAAGAATAAGAAACTAAGCCCTCCATTTATTTATACATAATATTCTATATAATATGGTCCAATATCTTTATAGTATATAATATTATTAATTTAAAATACAAATTATTAAAAATGACTTGTGACACACTTAGCATAGATGAAATTTGTTACATTTTTTCAAATTAATTACATTTTAAAAAAGTGGGGTTTTGTATATATTTTGATAACACCGAGGAAATCTTCTACTGATTAAAGTTGGCACAAAGCTAATTGGATACGCCAACGGGTATATTCAACTTGGTCAAGTCGTCACATCCATCAATGATACAGTTATTAGAACTCAAGAAGCGTATATCACTTGACTAGGCAAGCTTCAGAAACCTCAAAACTATCTTCAAATTAAACATGCCGACTCATAAAAGACTTTCAGTAATGCGTATAATATTACCTAACCTGGGGGTAAAATATGATAATTCACAGATGCCGTGTTGACAATGCTCGATAAACAGTTTATGAAAAAGAAACGAGCACAAATTCATCATCTAAATGAACATTTATTACATCTGACAAGTACATTTTTTCGATGATAAATTTTCTTGTGTTTATTTTTCAAATTGATTTAAAATATCATCTTAGTACTCTTATCCGAGAGTTGAAGACCCAGAACTCGAGAAGGCACTTACATCATTCCCTATCTTGCACTGCTTCAGTACTACTTGCCAAGTCTCTCTTCATACAATCTTTTTTATATATAAAGATACAATACAAAGATTATAATTAATAAAACAATACAAAAATGTGTATAAATTAAATTGGATGGCTGTTATTTGGATTACGAATCCCGGGGTACTGAAATAAGATATCTTAGAATGCTAGAAGAACAATTACCAAGACAATACTCCAAAGTGAAGACCCAAACTAAGTTGGGACAATCAGCAACGAAGAGATTTATGAAGACAGACTAGTCATCAAGTACCAAAACAATTTAAGATATGAGAAGATGAAGGCGTGTTGTCATTACTTTAGAACCCATCCTTCCCGGGACAAGAGATGATGACGGATGCTTTTTAATAATTGAGACAAATTAAAAATTATAATTCTAAATTGTCATTAAAATAAAGTTATTAAAAAGTACAATGTAGAAGCAATATCAGCAGTGTCCACAAAATATATAAATTAAATATACAGTTTTGTAGACAAAGGTTTTTTATATTTCAGGGACAAAATCTATTGGAAACATAACTGTCTTAAACTCATAAATCTTGTGTAGAAATATTTCGGTTTTGTGACAAACACGGCAGTGTCCACCTCATTCTAAAACAGAAATGGCAGTTTTTGAAAGAGCCAATCAGAACGCTTCAAATTATTCCTAATTTCAAAATGATGGAATGTTTAATAATCGCGATAGAAGCCGTATCAAAGTCAGCAGTTTGATTGTAAAGATGATTAGTAACCGATTATTTGTAATTCTTCGAGCAATGACTGGTACGCTAGAAAGAAAACCACCCAACAGTTAAATCTTAGTTGCCAGTCATTGTTAAATCTCAGTTAGCAATCATCGTCAGTCGCACAATGATTTACCACGACTATAAAAAAGGTTTTTTTGAAGAAACTTGAGACATTTTTAATAAAAACCGGTTCTAAATACTAATCTCAAAACTGTATTATTTCATAAACAGATATTTGTTGCCAATATTGTTTCAACATATCTCAATTATTAAAAAATGTACGATTCAAAAAATTATTTATATGTCCGACATAATGTAGTTTTACAAGACTAAATATTTGTTTACATAGTATAATAAATATTCTGAATCATAGACCCTTAAAAATTAAACTAAATGTCATGTTTATTATTGCGACATTCTAAAGCTCAAGGTATGAGGAAACCCTTTAATGTTTGCCTTAAAAATATAACCTTCTAAAATATTCTAAAACTATCTGTGCAATATATATATTCATTCATATCTTACATGGATACACTAGCCTTACATTTGATAGAATAAAAATGTCACCGTATTTGTGAAAACGATTTTGAATATTGACAACCGATATTGCGCAGCTTATTTTAATAATTTTTCAAACAAAAGCGGTAGCGATGAAACCGAATAACAATGTTATGTACAAAACAGGTTCAATATAAATTCACTATCTAAGAATGAAACATTCAGTCTAAATTTTTTTTACTGGCCCAGATTTTTCCTGTTTTGTACAAAGTATACAGTTTGCTGTTGTATAAGCTCTCCGCAAACCGGAACATGGCGCCTTCAAACTGATGCGGTCTCGTGTCAAAATCGGCAAAGTCCATATCCAAATTTTTGTATGGACGGTTGAAGCCGTTTTCCCGACAGTCAAAGTACTTGTGGATAGCCACTATGTCCTGGGACATCATTTCCGTCTTCAGCGAAGCGCTCTTATCCGACGCGGGATGCAGCTCCAAAGTTGTGGATATTTCTATGTCGTGTATCGTCATAGACGCTATGTTAAGAATAAACGCCGGCCTGTCGCTGGACGCAGATTTGTCGAAATGTGTTTTTTTCACAATGTCCGGATAATCAGGTTTGACTTTCGGGTCGTTTCTCTGGTTCAGACAGAAATGCAACGTGGGAAGCTGCAGCTTATCAATCTTTTTCCCGGTCTCGTAAGACTTCAAGAGGACTTTCAAGGAATAGTGAAACCTCGGGACGATGAACTCATCCCAAGCCAGGTTCACGATGTGGCTAGTTTTTTCGTTTAAATTGAAATCTCTCTGTCCCATCTTCTTGTTCCTGTTAAGGTTGCGGAATATACAGTCCAACTCGGCCAAGTCTCGCATCAAGTGGTAAGAATCCTCGGTGGAGAAGGGGAAATTGAACGGAATTACGTATATCGATATGCCAGTAACTTCAATTGGTAGAATTTGTATTCTTTCTAACATTGTTACGGGCAGGGTGTTGTCGTACACATGATACTCCGTGATTCCCATTAACTTATGAAACGCCAGGAATTCTATAATGTTTTTTCTGCTCAAAATTGGTAGTTTATTTGGCATCACGCAAGCGGTCATTTTAGAAGTATTCTCAAATGATATTTTATTCATATTCTTTTCTGATTTGGATGTATAGTCTTTATCTAAGTCAATCATTCTGATGATAGGTGAATATATGGGACTTAAATACGAGTTCGGATAGAAGCTGATCGCGTAAGGAGTTCCCAGAGCTCTAGTTAGCTTGCAATGGAAGATGAACACGACATAATCTTTATTTCCTTTCACGCTCGCTTTAGACTCTAGTCTGGAATAACTAAACTTCCCCAAAACGGGTCTTTCGTCTTCTTCGAACAAAAAATGGCACCGAAAGTTTTGTTTGACGTGTTTAGATCCCAAGACGATGGTGTTGGATACCCCGAAATACTGTGTTTGAACCGTTAAATCCGAATGTGCACCATTTGCTCTCCAAAACGAAGAATAAGCAAAATGATTATCGTCGATCCTTTGAAAATACGGCAAAATATCCAACGTTTTCGCATTCACGCTATCCAATTTTTCAGATAATGTTGAGGAGTTGATTCCATAATTGCAGATGGCCAGCTCATTGGGTTCTCCCGGCTTGCCGAAGAAGTTCAAAACTTCCAGAACGTATCGAAGGCGGTAGTATTCGTGACGGTAAATCAAAAGTGTAACTACGCTCACCATGCAGATAATCACCAGTACGAGTTGGTAGTATTTCTTCATTTTAAGTATTTTGTCTTCTTCTCACCATGATCTGACCTGACTGCACTTTCGTCAGAGTTTTTAACATAAATTGTATTTTCGATGTTATTTTTTTTATCTCTTGCTCATTAATGAATTTGCATCGATTCCAAACGCGATCTGAAACATTTCTTTGCGTTAGAGATCTTATAAAATATATAACATGCGGACCCCACTTCGAAACAAAACACTATAAAGCCATAACAATTGAAAATATAATCAATATTGAAAACGATATTCTAGTTTGTGTATTTCGAGCGATATACTGGGAAAAATAGTTTAAAATATACCTCTCACCGAAACGGGCGAATGGATTTCGAGTTTTGACAGAATAACAAAACCACAGATAAAGTGTAACGGCGTAACGAACCACCAACCTCTTCTATGAAATTTACCTTTGACCCATACTTTGACCTTTCATTAAATAAACTTACCTGTGTACGTACGTACGTACAGGACTGAATTTACGTACAACCCAGGCCCACCAAATTGTAGGGACCTAGGACTTGAATATTATATCATTAGATTTTGAAACGTTAGAGTTTTATATTTTGGTGAGATTGTGAGTGATTTTGCGAACAAAAAAGCAAGGAGAGTTACTAACTAACAAACTTATTATCATGGAAGAGAGAAGATAGAGCGCCACACTCTTTTGTCCTGACAATTCTCGGCTCATTCACATTCATACATCTTCTCATATATATTATCGAAGTTTCTAACAGAACCATCCTCCAGTATCTGATTTATCTTCCGCAGACGTCCTTTATTTCTGGTGCCATCGACGCTTGCGTCATATATATTTTTTACCGTTCTCTCCTCATTCATCCGTTCTATATGACCAAACCATCTAAGTGATCCTTTCTTAATATTACTCATTATACTAACATCAACTTTATAAATTTTTTCTTTATTTACTCTGTCATAAATAAATTTGTCACATATATGGCTGTTCCAGATTCGTAATACACATTTTTGGCACGTTTTACGAATTGGCTGCGACCCATGTTATTGTTATTCTTTTACCGACCCTTATCCTCTGTATCCAAATTTGCTTATTTCATTCCCTTCCATCCCCTGCGGTGATTTCGATTTACGACCGAAATCGTCGTAATCCATTCCGTGGTACGCGCGACCCGGAAATCGTTCAGTTCCAATTCGTTTATTAGATCCTATCAGCGCAGGATTTACAGTTTCCTTTACAATGCCTGAGTGATCTCATGTCCACTGCATTCAGTCTACTTTCTTTCCTCTTCTACCAGACCCAGGCCTCGCTTCCATACATCAGTGTCGGTATCAGGACTCCATTGTGTACCGCTAGTCTTGCCTCGCTTGACAAGTTTGCGTTAGATATAATTCCATTCAAAGCGCCGTTCACTTTATTTCCTGCAGTTACCCTTTTTCGATATTTTTCTCAGCCTTTCTGTTTCTATCAAACATACTTCCCAAATACACAAACTTATCTACTTGTTCCAAACATTTACCTACAAGGAGAGTATTATTATTATTAAATATATATATATTTTGTTTTTTTTAATGCCAAGATGTATTAGTCTCGGGTCCCTCCAAAAATAATTACATCAATTTTTCAAAGAAGTAAAAAAAAATTAGAATGCCTCACTTTTTTGTTTTGGTGTGTCTGGAACATTGAATCTAGAATATGCATACTCATGCAAGCTTATCCATTGTTGAAGCTTTTGACAGTGTGGTCCATTAGTTTTTTTTGTATCAATATCGACCGTGTCGTGTCGACAATCTATGAGCATGAGATATATGAATCTGGTGAGACGACCCAAGAGTACTAATGTGAATGTGATGATAGTAAGAATGATATGCAGGTCCTCTCTGCGAACCCTTACGGGAAAATAGCGTGATGATAAATTTATAAGTTATTACTTTAGAGTACCGCGCCTCCGAAATATGCAATCTGATTAGACTTTGATTTTTCGTCTATTTAGATTTATCAGCGACAGTCGGTATATATCAATTGTGTCATTCAATCTAAATTAAATAGAAATAATATTTCATAGCATTTTTTGCACTTACCTCTGCTGTCTTTTACGCGACTTTACAGACAAGTCTCGTCCGTGTACACTCGCCATTACTTTCTATTGCACTGTAGAGAAGTAGGTACCAATTAAAAACCCAGCTAGATGCACAATATTGTGTTTGTATTGATAAATGCGACGACTCCTCTGACAGCTGTCAGTTGTCAGTTGGATTAGTCGCGACTTGACAGTTGGGATTTTTGCTTGCTTCAATTTTCGATTGTTTAAATTCGCAAGTCATTTTTTGTTTATTGTTTTTTCATTAAGTCGATCAATATCTGTGATGACACAGAGGTACTACACGAAGGTCGAACCAATGGATCCGCAACAGCTGCTTTTTACGGCGGAGATGCGACGAGCGACGAGAAAGATACATTCTGTCAGCGATGCCCTTGTGAATTCAAAATTAGTATTAGGTATTTCATTTTAACTATAACCACATCGATATATTCGCGGCATTTTGTTATTGTGCGGCGTTTTGTTTGTAATCATTACCCTTTTTAATAATCTTGATTCAATATCTTCAATTGTCTTTTTCAGCACTTTCAGATGAATCTGTGTGGACGGATGCATTATTGATTTTCTTTGAGATTTTCAAATATCTGGAAGATGCACGGGAAGAGCTCGCGATGCCGGAAATGAATGCTCTTTATGTTGAGGATGTGTTATTTAGGTAAGTGTACATTTTTTAATCTTTGTTTTCTAACCATTATGATTAAATTAATTCTTTAGCTCACAATACTTCGCACTTATTTAATTCGATAAGATGAAAATTATGTCAATGTTGGCAAGAATACATATATTTAGTTCACTCCAAAAAATTTTTTTGTGTATTCATAGCCCACATACAGCCAAAATTGAATAACTAATAAATGACAAATGATGAATTAGAGTGATTTAAAGATTTTTCTGTTCTTTATATCTCCTTTGAAATTATTGTAAATTTAGATTTAAATTTTAGAGTTCGAATGATCAAATACACAAAATACCTAACTAGAGTCAGCTAATATCAGTCATTTTTAGCAGACATGATGAAGGTTATTTGGAACTAAGTTAACACATTTAAAAAAAATTGCAGTTATTCAATTTTGGCTCTATGGTGGCGATATATCCTTGGGCGGTTAACATTATTCACGCCCACTTTGCTTCGGAAGTAAATACTAAATAAGTGCAGTCATGATCATGGCGGCCCCTAAATAATAATGAGTAGTTAACTTTTACATGTTGGGACTACCATATTTTTTTGTGCGTATGATGTAATTTTGTATTAAATTTTATTTGCACATTATTTAAGAGAGTTTTGAATAAGTAAATATATATGATGGAAACATAATATTTATGGGCAAGAAATTTTGACTATAAGGTGTGAAGTATTGACGATCCACCAGACAGTTATGTTTTGTGATAAGAAAAAATGTTACTCGTGACTCACAGGTGTGATTGTGACTGGTATTCGATAATATCAGTGATTGAAAACTGCGACTGTGATCACAGTTTCATTACTAATGTCCATACATTGCACGATATTATAATACATGAAATAAATAATGAAACAAAAAAGACCGAGCGTAATGTTAATGCTTCAACTGCATTAAAAACATATTCTAACATAATTAGTTAATAAAAATCTAATTTTAATATCATCACAAAGAGAATGAAATTTGCTGTTTTACACATATTTATACGTAAAAAGTTAAATTCCCAGCAAACATGCATAATTTTTTTTAGCAAAATTTACTAGACGACACTGGTCATGATTATGACGTCATTCGTTCATAGATTTTGCACATTAATATCATAAATTTGTGAAAAATTGTATTAGTGCCATCTGTCAGATAGTTTAAATAATAATAACAATGATAAAAAATCAATTTACAATCACAATGTTTTCAAATACTCAATCACTGATAGTGAGTGTGACTCAAAGATATCAGTGATTGACTCACAGTGCTCATCACTAGTTATATTGTAGCCTAGTAAATCTAGAGTAATGTATAAAAAATGTTCTGTATATGTATACATTTATAGAATTATTTTTGTTTTGTAGAACTGAAGCGTTTAAAGCAGACTTAAACCATTATTTGGGTGTGGGATGGGAGGCCACCTACGTCAGGCGTAAAGAAGTGAAGGAATACATCGACCACTTACAAGAGCTGAAGGAGGAGCGACCTCTGCTCTTGTGCGCCTACGTTTACCATCTCTACATGGGCCTGCTCAGCGGAGGTCAGATAATCAAAGCCAAGTGCCAATTTAGAGAGATGACGGTCACCACAATATTCCGACGATCCGCCGCTGCGAATTACGTGGACGCCGTCTTGGACTTCAGCGGGGAGGACATATCTCGGCTGAAAACCAAAATCAAAGGCGCTATGAACGATATTGCTTCCGATTGGACGGCCGAACAACGTTGCGCCTTCATCAACGAAAGTCAAATGGTCTTCTTTTATAATAACTCAATCGTTAAAACCGTCAGAGGTACATTCAAAGCAGTTATATGGAAAGGTTTTTATATTTTACTCGTTATAACGTCAACTTTTATTATTTATCATTACGTTTTATAAGGCTACTTTCAGGGCGGTACTCGGAAAGAGCTTAAAATTGCCAGACGTTTTCGTCTTGTATTTGATCCGTGTCGTATATACGAAATCTACTGACGCATAATTAGTAGGGTTCTTTGGTCCAAAAAGTATAAAATCACGTATATCTGCAAATGCATCTTTATTGCATACACCAAAGACAATGGGTTAATTGAATTTGCAGAGAAAAAAATTGTTATTTATTAACGATTATTGTATCGTTGTCATTCTTCGTGATGAAAAATATTTTATAGAACTTGTGTTTTGTCAAACCACGTATAAGATGAATTATATAGGATGCATTTGTGGATCCTGGCTCAAGGATATCCTATTATTATTAGTCTGTCTGTGTAGGTCCGTTATATTGTACATTGAGACGGAGCGGTCGTTCAAAAATAATATATGATGATAATAATGGTATGATTTCTATTTTTTTAAAGGTATGATTATATCTTTCTTGCTACTAGATATTTTGTATCTACGTATGAAACAGTGGTAAGTTATATTCACTTATTGGATTTACTATAATCTGATGATAATAATATAAAATCCTTTTGCATGTATGAACTAGTTGAAATATCCGTAGTTCATAAAAATGTCTATCAATAGTGTTAATCTATACAATTTTGACATAATATGTAGATGTTGTAAATACGAAATGAAAATATATAATTTAGATAGAAAATATACATATCTACCAAATATTACAGGGTGTAATTGTATGTTATAAAGATATAGTGCGTTGTGTTTGTATATTATGAAAGATGATTAATATTGTATGTGCGTTTGATAGGAGGGAACGTGCTTTGATTATATTACAAAAATGTTTGTATCCGGTAGTACTTTTTACGAGGATCATAAAATGTTATAATTTTATACAGTTAATAATTGCGGTATTTTTTAGAAATAACTTAAATGAAAATTGTTTTTTGTTACTTTTTAAATGATGCCAAAATATCACAGCATCTATGATGCAAAATGATGTTCGATAAATGACGAAATTCATGCAACGTATGACTGATTTAAGATGTTTATCTAGGAAAAAATTCTAAATAGTTAATTCGTAGCATTTTCCAGTGCTTTATCATTTTAGTACAGTCAGTACCTAATCACCGATACACCGTTACACCGACCCAGTCGTAAAGCCGGTTGTAAAAGTCAGAAAACTTTGAATATTGGTAATGCACACTGTAAATTAAGGAACGGGGTAGGGTACTTCCTGACATCTACACACTTTGACAGCCACCCGCTAGATGTAGACGACGCAACACATTTTTTAAGATTAATTTTTGAAATTGCCAGAATTCTCAGGGAGCTAGGTGAACAGGCAATTGGGTAATCACTTTATTAAATAAATATCAGATAGCTATTTTTATTATATTTAATGAAAAATATATAGGAATATGGGGTGATTACAGGGCTTACGACCTAACTTCGGCTGGCTTAAGTGATCACTTTAAATATATATATATGTATATGTATATAACGTTCACCAATTCTCATCCCTCAATCTCCATATTTATCAAATTTAAAAAAAATTCTATATATGTTACCGTATGGACTCGCTTATATATTGAACGTTATATGAGATATCTGATATTTATTTAATAACAGTGCCTTTGTAGGTAAAAATCCGGTAATTGTGTGTTCTTGAACATATTCAAGTATTGTTAATCACTTCTTTGACTGAAAGTCTTTCACGGTGAACGTTACAATTGCTCATTTCTATACCAAAATGCACACGTAGATATTTGTTACCTTGGCTGGCAATTTAAAATTTACGCATGTATTAGTTCAAACACAAATACTCACATAATTTCGGTACAATTATATCACATACGGATTAATATGATTTGATAGCTTACGTGTTTTATCCCTAAAATCTGAGTCTTTTATAAGATTTCTTTATTTGAATTTTCCGTTCCCTCCCTTTCATTCGTCCGCACCTGCATGATATGAGCCCCATCTTTATCAAACGAGGCTCACAATTATTTATTTTTATTTCAGTGTGCTATCTGAATAATTTGACAATATCAAATATAATTTCCTTGATGCCCAATATCAAGGAAATTTGTTATATCCTTAACCCGACTATTGCGGCTCCAAATAATGGTGTCTTCTTGTGCACAGGAATTCAGGTAGTCAAGAACTCCATGTACAACAATACAGTTTATTACAGATCCCACAAGTATGATACAACATAAGAGATGTGTTCTGATCTGCGATTCTGGAGAGAGAGGGACGCTCTTTTATCCCTTCCACACGGTCATTCTTGCCAACTTGCGCGCGTCATTCAATCGCTACATCATGATACATTACATTAAATTCACTTGCTTATTCGTACATGCAATGAAACCAGCTTAAAGTGTTCCCGTTTAAAATATTTTCCTGGCTAAGATCATATTTCTCTCCTAAGAGATTTAAAAATATGGATCCCAACTCAATGAAATCTTACCAATATACCCTCCTTTCAATGTTTCTATGGCACATCAAAACAATATTGTAATAATAATAATAATGTGTTTATTTCAGCGTGATCGGGTTTTTTTTAAGACCCGATTCACCATAAAGATAATACATATTTTATAATACTTAAAGTTCTGAAATATTATTTATGCTATGAAATGAAAATCTAGGAAAATATAAATAAATAAATAGTTCACACATATATATATATAAATATAAACAAAATATAAATACTTTGGTCATGGGCATTATTGTATCTGTAGCTATTCTGTAGACGTTGCCATTCTCTGGTCAGGGAACCAGCTTTCCATGAGAGTGCCGCTTGCACCAGAGAGTTGGCGGTGAGCTTCAGCCGCAGTTTTACGCCCGCAACTCGATGTCTCAGAAGTGGAGCGAATCCATGTATACGGCCTTCGGTAAACATTGTAGATGCGCTGCATAACACACCAATCCGAACAGTATTCTGTATGAGTTGTACTGAATTCGGAGACGGTTGTACGTCACTTACTTGTATTTCGACCAGAGCTTGCAGGTATGTATGCTGGTGAAGAATGATTTAAACAGGATCCTCTTCACCTCCTTAATGCATCGGTAGAAACGCCGTGACAGCATATTTGCACGAACGCTCAGCTGTCTCCTTTGCCGTTCTATGTCATCATCATCTTGTCCGTCTTCATTTCTTCATTGAATGTATAGCCAAGATATTTGACCTTATTTTGAACGCTCAATTAATGGATTATGAAAATTATGATTATGAATCTCGAGATTCTGGGATTCTTTGGAGACAACTCTCGGCTTTCATAGCCCCCATGTACACACCGTGTCTTAGAAATTTGCACCTCATTTCACGCTTGTTGTACGTCAAATGTCAGTTCATTGACCATTTAAGTTCCCTTTGTCAGTTGGGTGAATTTGAATCTCTCAAACAGCAGTTAAATGTTTAAATGTGTCTAACTTTCAGAATAAATAGTTACAATGGTTACAAGTAACGCATATGACAAATAAAATGTCATGTTTACGGGTTTGAGTTTTTATCTTTATCAATCTCGAACTGATCTCAGATCAAAATCTTAACACATTACATAGCACTGAGGCTTATTTTAAATCTCCGAGATATACATATCTCATTCCGTGAACAAATGACAATGTTGCAATTTAATATTGACCTATGTATTGAATTTTGAATAATACAAAACTACCATCCATTAGAAGGTAGTTAAAAAGCAAAATTATTAACTAACTAACCAACTTACCATCACGCCGTTGTTTCTACGCGGGGGTAGGCAGAAAAGATAGAGCTCCACACTATTCTGTCCTGACACACAGTTCTCACCTCATCCACATTCATACATCTTCTCATACAAGCTCGCCGATTATTGGGGTTTCTAACAGGACCGTCTGGTTTACCTGGTCGTGCCAAGTCTTCCGCGGACGTCCTCTATTTCTGGTGCCATCGACACTTGCATCATATATCTTCCTTACCATTCTCTCTCCTCATTCATCCGTTCCATATGACCAAACCACCTTGGTTATCCTTTCTCCTTAATATGTTGTCCATTTTTTAATTGACTGCTCCCTTAGAAAATATCTTTGAAAGGTTTCACTGTTTTTATGGAATCTGATATAAAAGTACTGTGAAATGAAGATTTTAGACATATAAATTAAACATATTATTTAATAACTTCTGTTATGTGATGCGTGTTCAATAAATGTGTATGTGAATTTTATGTTAAATATTATTCAAATAAATAAAAAAATTGTATTAAATGTGAGCCTAAATATAATTGTTGTATGAAACATAATTATTAATGATGGTAAAATCGTTATTGTGAATGTGATTGTGTTCGATTGTAATGATGATTGATAAATGATTAACGTAATTCTTCGAGCAATGATTGCTACACTAGAAAGTAAGTCTCCGACCGTTAAATCTTAGTTACCAATCATCGTTAAATCACAGTTACCAATCATCGACACAATCACAGTCGCGTAACGGTTTACCATCACTATTAATTATATCCTTCTATTTAACATACTATATTATACTTTGTAGTAATATCTATATTCATAGATTTACCTAGTTCTGTTACAAATCATAGATAAAAATATAATTTTTTAAATGTTTATAATATTATGATGGTAATGTAGTGTTTACGTTTGACTTTGTAGTGTGTAGTGCTAAAAAACTGATATATTATATTGTGTCTATTTTTTGATAAATTATTGTGTAATATTTACTCTAATCATTTTTGTGTGTACAAATGTGTGCTTCAAATGTTGTATTTGTGTTGCTGTAAAACTATTGTAACATTTAAGAATGTACGGTTAACATTTTAAATGCCATAAGCGCGTTAACACGCCAAACTTTGTATGTTATTCCAAGCTATAAGCGTGTTAGTATGCACTTTTGGAGCTTGCAAACTTGCAGGGATTAAAGTCATATTTTTAAAGCCTCGTCTCACCATATGTAGTGTTTTCCATTTCAAATAGAGTTGACAGTTAAAAGGTTAAGATGAGCGAGATACACGATAGGTATGAAGGCGCAGTGCACTAATTATTCGATCTATTTAGCCGGTATTTAGATTTCGATTTCGAAGTTCATAAATACAAATAAATAAGTTAGTTACTCGCTTTTGTTGACATTTAGTTAAGTTAAAAACGGCTTTTGATAAATCGCGAGCGCTGAAAACTGCCGTGTAAAAAAATGCAAGTATTCCAGACAGCGGCTGAGGTAGCAATAATCGGCACGCCTTGTTAGTAATGATAAACTGATGTGACTGTGATTGGTGAGTAATATTTAACTATTATGTTTGGATGTTTATTTTCTAGTATATCAGTCATTGATTAAAGAATTACAAATAATCAGTTGCAATTATCATTACAATCATTTAAACATCGCTACGTTTCGTGCCTCTGACGGGCAGCCTGCTCTGTTTGCGCACGCGTCACATGAGAATGCTGTGATACTCGGGCAGGTGGTTTACGTGGATGGTGTATTATTGCCAGATCTTATTGAAATAGTCCGATGAAATGGTGGAGGTGAATGTGAATTACACGAGTAAGCAAGGATGGCCAAATGTACATTTGAAAGCACCCTTGCAATGACATTATATATCGGTTTTGGGCAGATCTGAGTTATGAATACCACAAAGTTGTAGTGATGATAAACTGTTACACGTGACTGTGATTGTGTCGATGATTGGTAACTAAGATTTAACTATCTCTAGTGTACCAGTTATTGCTCAAAGAATACGTAACTGTGACATCATTGAAAAATCGAATGAGATAATTTATCTCGGATTGACAATTGATGAAAATTTACAATGGGTTCCTCATATCGATCGAGTAAGCTCCAAAGTGAGAAAATTAATTTATATTTTCATAATTTTACGCAGCTTCATGAATATTACTTTATTAAAAATGGTGTACTAATCACTTTGTCAGTCTCATCAGTTACACAATATGTGCATGGGGCGGTGCAGCTCTTACTTCAATGGATTCTCTAATTAAGGCTCAGAAATGGGTCATCAGAGTAATAAATAAGAGGCCATTTAGACATAACTCTGAAGAACTCTTTAAATCCTTCCAAGTTTTGGATATAAGACAACTGTTTATCAGAGCAATCTTAAAACTATTTTTTAATAAAAAATTAACTTTACTTCCACTATCTGATCCAAAGGAATCCAGGAGCAAAGCCTTAGGTTACAACTACCTGAAATTTTACGCTTATTTTAATTTAAATTTTGGATCTCGTCCCAGGTTGTTAAATTTTTAATTTCGAGCCCTGGTGAATGATGAATTAACAAACAACTTCACTAAATGAGAAAGCTCCTCAGAGGAAGCCCACCTCCAAGGCAGGTGGCCGTGAGAATGAATGAAATACGATGCCGTCGCTTTTGTTTGTATAATTTTAACAACAGTGTAAAGATTAATGTGGAATGGATTTATGTAAGAGTAAAAATTCTGGTGTATAAAATAGAGGGCATGCTGTTCTTATAGGTAATTGGAATAAAAATGAATTTAAATAGACTTAAGAGACAATAAAATAGTACACAACTGAAAGTCTCCCTAACAACACCAAAAGATTGAAACACTAAAATTTATTCAAAAGCTTGCTAATGACGAGATAAAAGATGAAGACATTGTATTACACGGAATACATAAAAAATATCAAGATGTTACAATATTTTTATTGAATCCAAAATAACAAACAGGAACTGTGATTGAAATTGAAAGGATGTCATGAGTCATTTCTGTATTTGTTAGAATTACATGACCCATAGTGGCATTTGTTCCGGTCCATTCCGACCCCTGATTCAACCATTGTGTCAATATCTCAAAAAATGTAAACTATGATAATAGATTAATCATTTCACAATATCTACACTATCAGGTTGAAGGGAGGGGCAGGTTATTGTTATTGAAGTTATTATCGCTGAATAACATTGTAATCAGAGATATTAAAAAATGTATTTTCGGATTAACAATTGAAGGTTTTCTTATCATTTTTATTGTTAATTGAAGTAGTAATTTTGCAGTAGGATGTTTTAAAATAATGCCACAAGAAACTTTGTATTTAACCATTAGTGACATTGTTTCTTATTATTTTCGGATCAATCCGCTTCCATTTCAGGATAGTGAAATCCTGAAAATGAAAGTTTTGTTCAGTTTTTGTCAGTAGAATGTGGAGCGAGTTTGCCTATTTTATTTTTAAAAAATTATCTAGTTTGCCATTCAGATGACAGTGCAACGTTTATATTACAGCTAAATTCACATATTCGGGAATAAGAGCTGTGGAGCTTTAGACATTAATACTAATGTTGTTAAATATCCTAATTATTTCCATAAATACTGATTGAATGGTCAAGGCAGCCAATATAGAATGCGACTTGCCTAGTAAGTCGCATAAAGGAATGACCGACTGATACACACCGACCTTTACCACTGCAGTTACTATAGACA
Organism: Eubasilissa splendida; assembly: GCA_031772225.1. NCBI lineage: Eukaryota > Metazoa > Arthropoda > Insecta > Trichoptera > Phryganeidae > Eubasilissa > Eubasilissa splendida. The sequence goes on from CM062862.1 coordinate 2,560,434, forward strand.
GAGCGTTCAGAAAGTCTGCTAAATAGATTCAGACACGGAGTGAGGATTGTACAAACACAAATAAATCAGGCAAGGTACTTACTTAATGTTTAGCTGGAGTTTATTATTCACTAAATAGTTACAAAGTCGAATCCTACAACTCGCCCTCGTCGTCGGTAAGTGCGGTGGTACTCTCTACTCACCACAGATGGCGCTCATCGCACTGTTAAATCTTCGAGATGAAAATCTCATCCATGTACCCATACTAGTGACGGTAAACCGTTATGTGACGGTGATTGGTAACAGATTGATTACTTTACAGTGTACCAGTCGTTGATTGAAGAATTGTGAATGATCGTCTACCAATCATTGTTACAATCGCAGTCACACCATAATAATTTGATTTGAGAAGTAAAATTGATTTTGAACTATGTTTCTGTTTCTTTGGTTTTTTATTTATGCACGAAAAGGATTGGATAGGTTAGGTTAGATTAGGAAAGGCGAATCAAAATCCAAAGATTGACTCTGCAATTCAGTTCTATAGCTGCGTATACATAACCAGCGTCACTCTTTCAGTGATTTGATGCGACAGGTCTACTTTGGTTGTATCTCTGCTGCGGGCGGAATATTTACTGATAACTGTTTGAAGACAGATAATTATTAAAAGTCTTTAATCTTCTTCTCGTAAATGTAGATCGTTAATGTGAATGTTATATAGAGTAATAAGACTACTAGAGCCAATTTTATTTTGTAAACTCTACCCCTAATGAAATTATTTCTATAACGGCCTTATATGTTTTAATGTTAATTATTTCTAGTAGAATGATATTCATGTTACACTGTAAGAGCAATTGAAAATAAATGATGGTTAATTGTATAATATTTTGTCTTATTTATTTAAACACAATGTAATTACGTCACCCCTATCCCGTTTCAACTCGAATCCCGTAACACCAGAGTATCATTAATACGCCCGGAGGACTCAAAAATTAAAAATAAAGAGCTACGGTGGATCGGATGATAGAGCAGCCTGGTTTTGCTCGTAACACACCCAGGAAAATATGAGCAGCAGTTGCAACTGAAACTACCACAGCCAGTGCGCAAAATCTGACTTTTTCAGGGGTATATTGAATAAAATAAGAGAGAATTCTTTTGATTTATAATACTAGATATAAATAATTTTAAAAAATAACTAGTGGCTGCTGTGCAGCCACATTTCTGGATTTAATAAAAAACAAAATAATAATCATTTTAACCCTTGCGATGTATTTGAATGTTGCATCACTCTGTTTGGGGTCTCGCTGCTAGGCTTATATCGGCAGCAGTAAAAATAGGGCTCTTGACTCCCTTTAAGCACCACCGGATGACTGACGCAGTCATTGTCTGTCTTCCGAGTGATGTAGCCTTCCTGGCGCAAATTCATTTCAAAAGCTCCAATTCTCCCATTCACTGGTCTGGATTTACCTCCCCAACTTCTTTTGGAGAATATGACGGGTGGGTAAAATAAAAATAAACAAATTTGGAAATATTTTATATATTTTGTTTTAAATTACATGTTCTTCGTATATAATCAAATTGGATAACAGTCTATATGTACCTCAGTTAACATCCTTGCGCATACAATATTCAAGTTGTTAATGTTAGGGACCTCACCTGAGAGGCTTTTTAGGAGTTAAATGCTGAATATTATCACATTGGTCTTGCATGTACCACCCATCGCTCTATAATACTGTTGTATTTATTTTCATATTTCCAAAACATAATATATTAGAAGAAATAACAGTCTAACATGTTAATTATGTCTTAAATCTTAAAAATACACGTAAAGACATGATATTTTTACCCTATTAGTCTGTTAATTTAGAAGATATATATTTTTAAAATGAAGAATTAATTAATTTCTAAGTAAAAATAACAAGACAATTTCACGCGCGATTGGTATAATTAATACAAGAATTGAAATTAGGTCCGTAGAATACTTTTGTGCACATTATGTGACAACACAGCCACATAGGCGATGAACTGACCATGGAATTAGTTCCCGAATGACAAACTGATGCAGAGCATTCTATCTGGTAGTAATAAAACAGTTAGGAGCTTAAATATTAGCCAAACACTCATTCACCAAAAATCTAATCACCGTGTTCGAAAACCCACCCTATTCGCCCAATCCATTCCCCAAAATCAAGAAAAACATGAAGAGTCATAAGTGGAGGTGGAACAGATTACGACGCATGCTCTAAACAGCCTCACAGTGGTTATTTACGTTTACTGCAATGGAAAAAACATTGCATTAAGAGAGAACTATTTTAAAAGTGTTAGTGTACCAGACGAATAGGTAAATTATGTAAATATAATAATTTTTTTCTATAAACTTAATTGTCAGTCCACATATCGATACCTTAATCCGCAAAGCAGCTAACTCCATCTTTTTAAAATATTCAGGAGCAACAAAAAACTGTTTAATTTTATAATTAAACAGATTACGAAAATTCCAAAACACACTTTGATAGAATGTTTATGCAGAAATAGGGTGGATGTGAAATTTTATTGATATTTTGATTTATCTCGTACTTATAGGGAATATTTAGTTTTTCTGAATTTCTTTACCAAAATTATAAAATATTATTTGGTGATTTTCCGTGATAATGTAGTGCAACCATTGCGATTTCCGCAGACGTTCTCCATTTGTAGTGCCGTCAACACTTATGTCAGGTAAAATTTAAGGTTTTTAGAAAAATCAAAGTTTTTTCAGCACTTAGTATTTCACATGTTTTAAAATTGATGAGAATTTTTGGCTTTTATTGTACCATAGAACAATAAAAGAGGAAAATAATGGCATAAAAAATGATTTTTTGACCATGAGTGGAGTTAGTTGCTTTGCAGATTAAGGTATCGATATATGCCATTGTTAATTATGCTGATCCTCGATATTGTACTAATAATTAATAATTTTGAATATTAAAATGATATTAAACGTCAGTATCTAACATTCGTTACTGTGCTTGATCAATGACGACTCACATACATTTAAAAATGTCCTATACTTATACGTCAACGAAGCGTATTTTTCACGCAGTTAAATAAATAATAAATGCAAATACTTCCAGTCTCATTAATCTCTTTATGCGTATTTTAAATTTATATCCATTACATTTGACATGTTAGATGCAAACGTGCACAAGAAAATGTTTTATTTTTATTTAAATCAACTTGAATTTGCGTAGTTGGCAGTGAGTGCATAAATTGCAAGACGTGTGTTCAATTCACGTTACATAATATGCTAAGATGTTTCCGAAAATAAATACAACAGTTTCACAATCTAAACGCTTCAACCTTTCATGGGGAATGTTATATTTTGGATAATTCAGCATTCATTTTCAAACCTTTATTCTTCCGCCGACTCGTCAGAGCACGATATTAAAATATATTTCTTAGTATAACATGCCATTCTATTTTGACATTCAGGCATTTTGGTATGTTACCGCAACTCTTGGTGGACATTCGTAACAAGCATTCCGCAGCTCTTGGAAATTGCTAAACAAACTGTCATCGATGATAGACATTGACATAATTGGATGACAAGAAAAATATTTTTAAATCTTTTACAGTATCGCCACATGTAGTGTAAAATGTATTTGTCCGCCTTTCGGATTAAACAAGCTTTAATTGTTTAAATCATTGCAATCAAATTTTGCGGATCAGTCGGCAACTTCAATGATGTGCATTAAAAAATTTGCTTACTTAATATATGGCATTCACGCACGACTAAGGTTGAATTAAGTAAAGTTGCACGACTGATGTTATGGCCCGTGTCCACGGAATCAGACGTGATTAGATATATCGCAGAGATTTAGCTGAGGTGAATCTGAGTACAATGTACACATATTGAAATTTTGAACTGGAAATAAACTTAGAGACCAAACTGCATAGACTTGACAAATGCCATATAAAATCATACATTTTTATTTATTCAATTGTAACTGCTGCTGGAGAGATTCAACTGAAGAACGAAACATCAATGGTCAATAAAGCGATTGTCTCGAGTCTAAAATCTCGTAAATATATCTTCCGTACACGGGCCATTACATTAAGTTACATTAGGATCGGAGCGAACAGGCGGGATGTAGAACAGGCCAACTTCGCAGCTAACAAACGAATTGATATTCTGAAATGAGAGTTCTATAAACACACATGTGACCACACGTCCGCAATGTCGGTACAAATGTTGCGGTAACTAACTTACACGAGACGAACGTATTGTGCTAGATCACATTCGCTGATTCTGCTTGGCTTGTGCAAGTCGCATAGTATTATCACAGATGTTTACCCCGCTTGTTGTTCAACTACATGACCTTCAAGCAGATTTTAAGGTACTCGTTGTCGGCTCTTGTCCGGAACATTCCCGGGAGATTGCAGAATTTTAAAGCCACAATGCTACGATATGTTTGCCGTTGCTAGTATCAAAAATACCACTCGGAGAGATATGAGGAAGTAGTGTATCGTTCCCTGTATGTATTTAATTAAAACATGTCAGACTAATGCAATATCAAGAATGATAACCCCTTTGCGATATATACTCAGAGTCAAAATGGTGTACGAGGGTTAATATTTTCTGAGTGTGTGGACTCTTCTGTATTTGAGGGGTTCAGAAACAAAACTGCCCCTATCCAATTGATGAAAACAGAGAGTGAAGTGTTTGAAGATGATTATCTGGCAACAATGGCAGTTTTACAATTGATAACAGCCCTTGGAAACATATTCGTCATATGTTTAAGAAACATTTTATAAAAATCATATCAATTTTAAAATCTCCGCTCTGGCTATAAAATATTTGCAAATATTTCAATTTCGTCAATTGAAAACAACACTGTATCGGGCAAATCTGCGTTATGAACCCCACAACATTGTATATCTTCATGGGCAGCGAGTGATATATTAAACAACCGTGTAAAATAAATGAAAATACTATTACACACAACAAAACAACACCGTAAATCGTCCAAGATGGCCGACGACGCTTCGTCTATCTATCGACATTTGTAAAAATCGATATACAGTGTTGTTGCAGGAGGGGTCTCAATTGTGGACAGTGGCAGTTTTGTTTCTTGAAATCCTCATTTTTAAACTAATCCAATAAGTATTAATCTGTAAAGTGGATATAATGTAACACTTTTAACCCCCTAAAGTTTTAGTGTATTCAAAACAAATTTATATATAAAAAAATTCAACTTTAAATAATTAAATTGTGCATTTTCAAATTTATCCAATTAAGAAGGTGAATTTATCATCTATCAAATAGGGTATGAATCTATAAGACATTGTTACACTGTTAGTCAGTAAGAGTACCACCATTTTTTTTTTAAAACGGCTTAAATTCTACGTACATGTTAAAATTCTACGAGACAAGAATTGTGGCCGTGTATATTCTGCAACCTCCTATCCGAATTTCCGAATTTTGTAGCTATCACATTTTTGTGCGCCGCGTTTTTTTTGCGACACAAATTAAGTTATTGAGAGTGTTCTGATTACTCCCAGCATACGATCCCCATTCAAATATACCTTATGCTAACACGTACAAAGATTACATTTGCATAGGTTAAAATACAATATTTAAATTATAAGATTACAATATATCTGACACCGCTAATATATCTAATTATTTATACAGTAGTAAAATGATAGCCCTGTATTTGGATAAAAAATATGTTCACACGGAAGAAGATAAAACAGGGTGGATGATATCAGAACAGGTGTGAATTACACATTACTATTGGGAAGTGAAAAAGATTTTTTTTTCGTTATTTCCAGTTTATGACTCACCCTTATACCGTTTCTTTTTTTAGTCAATCAATTATCCAAAAATACATTTTATCAAATGCCTTAGCATCAATCATGTACATCACCATGACAGAGGCTTGTTAAATATTGTTGAAATTTACAAAACTACACAAATCGGAAATAACAAAAATACTAATATTACCACAATTTTTGAGCACTATTTGTAAAAAAAAAAAAACCAATATGTCATTGTATTCTGTCATGTTTTATTAATACTGAGCACATTCAGCAGAGACGTCAAATTAATTATCAGATATTTACGGTTACGTTTTGAAAATTTGATGATTTTAATACATTTCCAACTGTACGATTCATATTATTGTATTGGGAATTATTTTTCTATCTCATGGCTTGGCTAAATTTTGTTATATTGCAGCCTGTAATTTTACAACACTGCAGGCTACGTAGGCAGTGATTGATAATTTGATGAGAGTCAGTATTTCCAGGGTCACCAACTCTACTGAATGTGCCAAATAAGTTATGTTTGTAAGCTAATAAAATACATTTGCAAGACACTGAATGTTATTTTTAACCATTTATAATAACATTGCACATATAAATAATATATGTAAGTATACAATTTTTAAATAAATGACTCTATTAAACATTTCTGAAATAAATAAAAACAAACCGAAGAGCGTAATAAATACAGTAAGGCCCCCGCTTATTACGCGGTAAAATTTGGATTCTCCGAAATTGCGCACGATTTCGTTGCTTTGACTCGCGTGCAGTCTCGCGGTGCGTTTCAATACGTACACTCGTTTGCTGCATCATAGATAATTTATTATCGGTCATTAACGTTATCGTGTACGTATAAAGATATAACCGTAACATGTATATTATTTCATTGTGATAAATGTCAATTTTTAGTTCTTAAAATGGGTGATAGCGAAAAAAATAAAGTAAAGCGACAAGAAAAAGTATTTCGCTGAAAACTAAAATGCAAGTGCTAAGAAGATTAGATGCAGATGAACGGCAATCTGATATAGGTGGTGCATTAGATTTGTCTACTCCAATACGAACAATTCTAAAAAATCGTATCATCAGCAACTACAACCGCAAGGACTTAAGCGACCAAAATTACCTGTTCCAGAAGCAACATTATTGAGGAAATGGAAAAACGACTTTCCATCTGGATTGACGATGAAATTGAACAGAATATGCTATAAAGTCGATCAATTATAATGGAAAAAGCGAGAACAATTTTAGTTTAGCCACTATAATGGAAATTATGGATCAATTTATTCAAAATGATACCAATTTTGATAGAAGTTTTATGGCGAGACGAAGTGTCATCGATGCGACGTCTCCGCTATCGACAACTGATTGCTGAACGAAACAGGAAAAGACAAACAAATTTGATGACTTCTTCATAAAGAACCATAAAAAGTCAAATGAGAAAGAACCTCCCTTATCATGACATGACATGACTTCTTTACTCGGATCTTTTTTTTATTGTCATGGACGTTTTATGAAAAAGATAGATATTAGTAGATATGTAATTAATGTAATAAAAAGTATTTAAAAATAAATATTATAAGAAAAACTAAAAAAGTAACTTATTTTCTGTTCTGTTTCACTTATTCCCATTATTTGATTTGACCCTGTTTCGTTTAGCGCTGGAACTTATTGGAACGCATTAAGCGGGGCCTTACTATACGTATTAACTGAATTGCAGCATTTTTTTAAAAACTAGAACAATGTAGATATACTTTGTGTAAGAGCTGCGACCCAATAAGTGATAACCTAACAGGATAATGGAAGATGTTAAATAAATTGGAATTTTGTATTGGTATGATGCCCCAGCTATACCGAGGAAGATGAAATCTAGGAGGCCGCAGCGGGCGAGACATGCAGCAAAAGTAGATGAGTCCCTTAACATGCACAAGAACCCTCTTACTATGCAATTGGATCAGATATAGACGGATACACTGGACTAGATATGTACGATTGTGAGACATGTTAATAATTGAATGATCAGTAATCGATACACGAAACATTAGCACACAACATCAATTTAATAGGCATAATATTATTATAAATCTTCATATTTTATTTAAGTATAATGTTCAAGTGTGTTTAATGTAATTAAATATGTAAACCCAGAAAAAAAAAATTATCTATCGGCTGTGAAAAACTGTCGAGTGACAATGACATATATTTGTATGTTTTTTTGATTTTATTAACCAATTACCGATTTTATTTTCATTTAATATTTCTAAATTTGCTAAAAAATATATTATAAAGAAGTTATTTATTTATTTTTTATACATTAAAAAACAAAACAATTTGTATGGCTACAAAGTGTCCCGTAAATAATGTTTTTTTATTTCACACCATCGGGAGTAGCAAAATATTTCAATTGTCAAGAGGGCGGGCAGTTCACGGAGATCGCAATCCTCAGGATGTGGACGATCGAGACCGATACGAGAAGATCACGAGCAACATGAATAGCTTTAATTTGTCGCAATATTAATATTAACGTAACCGAGGATGTAGCCTAGAAAGGAACAAAGTCGAGCAGGATGATTAGAGTAGCCGACTCCGGATGAACGGGATAAGGCGAGGAAAAGGAAAAAGAATCATAAATATATTTTTTATCTTGCTTACGATAGAGATGCTTAGAGATAGATTTTTTTGGGTTCAAAACATGTTTAAAAAAAGAATTAATAATATTTTACACAACGAGGTAATAAAAATAGTTTTCAAAATTTTCATTTATACATTGCTTGCTCTCCAATTTGTTTTTAGGGTAAATGTGCTTTATAAGAAAAGAAAAGTGCCACCTGATGCATAAAAGTGAATGATACAAATAAAGTTTCTCCTTATTACTAAAGCGATACATTTTTTTTTGTAAGCGGCGAACCTCCTAAAAGTTAAGTTTAAACATTTATATTTTCTACTATAAAAAATTGCACCCTAAATAAGAACAATGCGGGGGGGGGGGGAAATTTTCAACAAAAATAATATATATATATAAAAATGTTATTTTTTATAAATGTAATTAATAATGGTTAAATGAACTAGTTAAGTAAAATAATTCAAACACTTTAATTACAGTCGTATTTAAATGTAAGAAATTAAAAATCTTTTTGCACAAATACACAACAATTACATCGAGACTTTTGACGAGAAAACTGTTGCAGAACGCTGTGTTAACGATATGAAGAAAAAAAAAACAGAGATGGCGACAGCGTAGTTGGTAATAAATAATTGAAAGATTTCAACATGATAACATATATACAACTTTTTAAAAATTTGATAAGGTGTGATAGTCGAGTATGCGTAAATTGGTGAACGTTACATTGTGTAAAGTGATCACTTAAGCCCTGTAACGCCCAAGACTTTCATATTTACCTTCCCGTGTAAAAATAAATAATAGCTTTGTCAACGTCTTCATGCGGCAGCGGCTAAGAAATAGTTGATGATGATTTAATAAAAAAGGAAATAAGTTTGAAAAAAGGAAGACAAATCATTAACGTAAGTGTTCTACATAATAAACTACCACGTATATTATGTCCATTCAGACTGACGGAAGTATGAAAATGAAAATAAAATATTTTATCCGTCTATTATTTTTAATTATTTACGAAGATGTCTTCCAAAATGATTAAATTTATATGCCGTATGGAGTCTACGGGCAGCTTGTAATTATACGAAATGATAAAAAAAAAAAACATTTCAGAGCGTAATTAAAATAGTGTATTAGGCGCAAGAGTAAAATTTAATCTACATACTTAATATGACACTCTTGTCAGACTTCTTTCTATTCTTGTCCATACCGGTGCATATCTCATATAATAAAGAATTTGTGCTTGTAAGGTGTGAAAAAAACCAATTATTTGAATCAATAATAATTATGAACAAAAATTGTAGTTACAGTATTCCCTCGCTATTCTTCGAGTTATATAATATATGAAAGTGTGAATATTATGAGAAAAACTTAGCAGAATCCACAGGGTGGCCCAAAAACAGAGATATCATATCGTAAAATGTGATATAATTACATCAAAATTAGTTTAACTATATCAACAATAGCTTAACTTACCTATTTACCTATATTAGGTTTTATTTCGACAATCTCCGGTCGCCATCTTTGATTATTAATTTTCCCACTGTTTATATATGGATTTTTCAAATTGTTGCTCAGAATGACAAAAATCACCGCAGAAGACCGTATTCTGATCAAAAATTTGCGAATTGAAAAACGTTGGGGTGCTAGGAAAATGATCAAAGAGTTTCAAAACAAAGCCTGAAGTATAGCTAGACATTACAGCAGGACGGAGCTCCATCTCACACAGCCAGAAATACAATCAACTTTCTTCGACGTGAGAATGTTAATTTCCAGCACAATTAACAGCCCAGATTTAAACCCAGTAGATTATGCAATATGGGGTATTTTGATGATTTCTGATTAGCTAAATATTGTGCAAAAAAAATTACATTAAGAATTATAATTGATTATATTGTATTTTGAAATAACTCACGCGTTACGAGATGTTTTCACTTTTTTTGGGCCACCCTCTATGTAAATTATAATAATATGTATCACCTGCAAATACCTTTTACAATTCGTATTAAAATTGCTATACGCATTATTCTAAATAGTTCCATGTATCTTTCACGACATTAGATAAGACATAGCACGGCATCGGATATCCGTCTAACCCTTTCCTGATTATCACACTCGAAACTGCCTGGAAAATATGACGTCAAGCCGCCTGAAATTTCGCACAAAATTGTTAATTTTGTGACATCTATGTAATAATTAACGGAACTCCCAGACAATCATCACCACAAAGCAGTGATGAAAGTAGAAGACATCTAATTTCCAAGGTATATTATAAACTTGTAATTTCCAACAGTCTTGTTGTAAATCTATCAATCTATCTAATTGAAAAAAAATTAAGTCATCAAATTTTCTTACAAATATAAATACACTCAAAACAACTTTTAAACAATAGCCCACCTTGACACAGGATAATCCTAGTGAGGGGGCAATACTAATAACTGTTAAAATATTATAAAAAGAGGAGAAGAAAAATCGCAATCAATTTATTCTGTTTGTTACAGTGAAATATAAACACAAAGATTTAAAATGAAAATTCAATATGCACAAATGCATAATTCATACCCAGCGTGACATTTATACTCACGATTCACTGTCGACATCTTCGTTCGGATGTTTTAAATTATGAACAAAGATTGTAACGCATTAAAAATAAAATTTAATCCATTTTGTCCAGTTTTATTGGCGAATTCGAATAACGAGGGAATACTGTACGTTACGAATTTGAATCACGCATTAATTTATTTGAAATAACAGTTTTCCTGTATAATTTAAACATTATAATAATCAACAGATGCATTTGTTAACACTGTTATACATATTCACATTAAATATTCTACTTACAATACAGCACACAATGTTTCCTCTCGCTACATTAGATATTTTGACAATTAATATTTTCCCTCCAATGCATTTATTTGTTACGCTCATAAACCCATTGCTTCTAGAACATTTTGTGGCATCATTCAAACTGCAAACAAGTCTAGTTACTCTCCAAAAGAACATTCCGGTTTTTATAAAATATCAATTCGTGCGAGCGCATAACGCAGCCGTATTACTAGCCGACAAGACACGCTAAAAATTGATCGCAGCGCACGGTTTAATGCTGTAAAAATGCAGCCACTCAAAATACCTCGGTTGGCTTACAAAGACGTCACTTATTTGAGCAATATTAACAATTAACTTTTCTCAACAATCTTTAACTTTTCATTTATAAACGACAAACTCTAATTAGACACAAAAAATTATACATTACATATTATTTTACTGAACAACAAATGATTATTTAAAAGTAATTTGTTTGCAAGAAAAAAACCTTAAATATAATGACTATAAACACAAAGCTGACAAATAATCATATATAAATAAGATGTAAATATTGATATTTGTAAAACATTTTGTTTTTTTATTCAGTAGCAAACATTTTTTATTTGAGAAGACAATAGCTTCATTAATTTGTAAATGAGAAATATACACGCATTCTATACTTTTAACACAATTAATTTTTATTTTGGCTTTGTGGTTAAATTTTTTCAAATATATACTTTAGACTTCTGCCGGTATAATCTAAATATTAACTGAGTATGTATTTATTTTGATCAACTCCATTTTCATTATACATAACAACATATGTATTTATACTCTGTAGAACCAGACAATTCTATTTCAAATATTATATATATAACATACGTAATATTTTTTTACAAAGTAGGATAAACAGCACAGTCATCGGCTACTGCTATTAAAAAATTAGAAGAAAATATTAAAAACTTTAAAAATCTTATAATCAAATATTGAGCAAAAATTTTGCAAATACATAGAAAATTAAATGACAGATCATTATAAATATGCACACTTTTCATTTGTCACCTTGTCACATTTTCACCTTCTAGCCAGTGTAAGGAAGAGATAGCCGATTGTTGATACTCGATCATGTAGACGGTATGTCATTACAAAATGGAACGCTACATGATTCACTAATATGAAAGTAACGAAGTTTGTGTGCAATTTTCTGTCGCCATTTGACACCAACTTAGCGGATAATCCAATGTTTGATAGCAAAATTGGAAGAAACTGGCTCTGGGTGTGATACACGAACACCAACATGCTGTGTGTGAAAACATGGCTGCAGACAAACACGCCGTGCTCGACAACTGAACCACTCAAACACCACATTACATCAAATTTTATTGAAAGATTATCATTTTCACGCGTATAAAATTTAACCGACTCAACAATTGACGGATGAATCGGCTACCTCTTTTTGGAATACATTGTCGTATTCAGAAAATATTTTTTGAAACATTCAGTTGTCAAATGAAATTCTAGACATTAGTAAAAAAAAAAAAAAAGTAAAGATAAGATTGAAAATATTTTTTTATCAATAAGCCAATGACTGTGTGTGCCCGAATTAAATTATAATTTTTAATCTTTAAATAATTTTTTTAAAGTTTAATATAAAAACACAACGCCAGCGCAAGAGTGGAATGCAATACGAACTGAAGAATGCTTTTTCAGTCTTTTAAATAGATATTATTAGTCATCTGCACTGTATTATCAGAAGAGGGGTTCGCAACATTTTTTCTCACATCACATTAAATATTACACAATGACTTACATAATTCAACTGTAAACCCATTTCACATGTTATCGACACATTTGACGTGTCGTCACAATTAGTGTGCCATTTAAAAAAAAATTGCTTACATAAAGAAATAATATGTAGTATCATTTTTATAATTTATGATATACAAAGCGCGGTACATATACAATAAAAAATATCAATTTTAAAAAGATTTAAGAGTGCCAATTAAAAAAAAAACATTTTGACATCTTAGTTTTAGAGAAGTGGTCTTTAAAAAAAAAAAAAAGTGAGTATAATTAATATGCCCATGGTAATGTGTAAAAATCGCGCAAGCGAGATTGTGTACATTTCATCGGGAAGGAAGGAAGGAAGGAATCAAATTTTATTAAATATACTTTTTAATTTAATTTGTTAGAAAACGGTTGCTTAGTATTGTACTCTGTATAGGTGGGTATCAAGTATGTAATATTTTTTTAATTCAAATTTTTAGTTTGTTACACGCACTAAATTTATAATTAAGTTTGTTACCGTACCTACCCGTATACACGTGAATTTCTAAAGTCGGGTACTGAATGGAATATTAAGTCACCGTGATAATGAGTATGTTGATGGGGGGAGGGGGGTGCGCGCGAGCTAAGATTTTATACATAAATATTTGAGATCGGAGAATAGTCTATTTGATCTTAATAAAAATATATTGTTAAGTATGTTCAAAAACAGTCAATTTTTTTAATAATCTTTTAACAGAGTTAAACAATGTTGTCTACACGTAAACTGAACCAGAGTTCTTATTGGGTAATTATTTTTAAAAAATGCCTTTTTGTTTAATAAACAGTCCCCTAATTTAGTGCTAATATATTTCTCCACATATCTAATTAAATTATAAAACGATTTAAATTAATCTCAGAGAATGAAATGGGAAAAAGGCAAAAAAAAAAATTTTTAAAAATACGAATGAAAATAATAAAGTTATAAACTATGAAAAATTAACTAAAAAAAAATACGTTTCACATTTCAGTTTTATACCTATCGGTAAAACTGTAAAATTATTCGACAACACAAAAAATGAAAACATTAATTATTCAAGTAGCACTGTAGTATGTAGTATTTTTTTTTTTTTGTATTAATTAAATTCTATGTGCACTAATATTATTACATAACAATAGTTTCCATTTACAAAATAATTGTTGAAATTTTTATAAATACGGTTCAACAATGTATTTGTGGAGTAAAATTTTAATATATTTATAATAGAATTAAATTTGAATTATACTTGACAGTTGGAAAAAAAATTTTTTTTTTTTAATGTTAACCATTACAAATTTAAGATAGCCTCTCTGTGTGTATAATTTTATTTCAAAATACGACGGCGATACAAAATTAATTCAACAAAATGATATGTATTAACATTTTTTTTCTAATTTTTAGGATAAATAAAGTTACGACTCTGTGATTTTACCATTGATCACACGCTGTTGAAGTGATTTATAAATGTGATTCAACAACATTTAACGACAACGTCAATTGTCGAAGTGACTTGAACAAAATGAAAGAAAATAATGTTAAAATTATGCAAAATAAACAGTTACATTTTGTGTTAAGTCATCAAGAAACCACCCACAGAAAAAAAGTAGATTTATTCATCTAACTTTCTCCATCTAATTGTGATATATGTATGTACATACATATATATTTATATAGAAAATGTTAACAAAACCCGCATAAGATGTTCTCACTGAAAATGTTTTCAAACCTAAGATTATATTCTTCAGTCCCAAAAAAATTCCATACAAACTATGATTTTATTAAGTTTAGGATTATCTACTTGAGAAATTTGGAAATGTTTGATCCCAAATCATTTAACCCTTGCTAATACACCATTGTAATATGTTTTAATACATCCAAATAATATTCAATGCTTCACTAGGACGCTTTGAAAATTTGAATTAATTAATAATTATTATTTTCAGAGTTGCATCGCAGTGTTGACGCTGCGGCTGCGCACATCATGTGACAAAGTTGTATTATTTTTAGGGCTATTATGCACATAATAAATGATAGTGTAAACATGTTTCTAGGTTTATATATATATGTCATGGCAAGTGAAAAAAGTACTCTGTATTATTTTTAAATTGAGTAACAGAAAAAATCTGAAATTATATTTTCTTGTTCCAATGTAATATTGACTTATAAAATGATTGCATTAAAATACTATAATGCTATTAAAATCACGAGAAGGTGGGTGTAGTTCAAATACAATTAGCTTTGGATAAAATAATGTATACGAATTTTAATTGACTGCTTCCTAGTTTTTAATTGAACATCTTAAAAGGGTTTTACTGGTAAGTAACAAAACACTAAACGCAGAGACACGCAGATTTGTCGCCTGCCGGCAAAAGAAACACAGTTTTTTTTTTTCACACGTGGGTAGTTCTCTATATAAAACACACAACCTCTTGCTAATTTATTATTTTTTTATATATTTTGCATGCAATACTAATGCAGGCATTTACTACACACATTAAAATATGCTTTTCCAACTAATATTTCTAAAATTCGACAAACTTTTCAGATAGTATATAATATAACTACAGAATATTTGATTAATTTATAAGATTTTAAAATGCAAAATTACAATATTATATTTATTTCACAAGCTCTGCAAAATGCTGAAATTGATGTGACCCTTGATAATAATTTGTTTGAAAATATCTTACAGAGCGCATTACTAATAGCTAGGCGAAATATCGCAACATATAAACATCAAATACATAATACATTTTGGCCGAAATAAAGAATGAAGCAAATTGCTATACTTGTTCCATCAAACGTAAACCAAAACTGTTTTCGGCTTACGTGTAGATCAGTTAGCGGCTATACGCATCCGACGTGTACAACTTACGATCACTCCAAATTGTACAAAAACAGTGTGAAATATACGTCGGTGTGCGGTCTCACATGTCTGCAGCTGAACTTTGCAGCGCTCCATTGTCCAGGGTCAGAACATCGTCTTACTATCTGAAATAAGAGAATACTCTTTTTATGTATTAAAAATTATAAAATGTAGTGTCATCAAAAAATTCTGTTCCACACATTGCACCTAGTTCTACCATTTTAGAGGCTGGCTCCATATATATAGGGTGGTCCAAAAAAAGTGAGAGCATCTCGTAACACATGAGTTATTTCAAAACATAATATAATTAATTATAATTCTTAATGTAATTTTTTTTGCACAATATTTAGCTAATCAGAAATTATCAAAACACCCCATATTGCATAATCTATCTGGGCTGTTTGGTGGCTCGATGAAATTAACATTCTCACGATAAAGAAAGTTGATTGTATTTCTGGCTGTGTGAGATGGAGCTCCGTCCTGCTGTAATGTCTAGCTATACATATGGCTTTGTTTTGAAATTCTTTGATCATTTTCCTAGCACCCCAACATTTTTCAATTCGCAAATTTTCGATCAGAATACGGTCTTCTGCGGTAATTTTTGTCATTCTGGGCAACAATATGAAAAAACTAAATATAAACAATGGGAAAATTAAAAATCAAAGATGGCGACTGGAAATTGTCAAAATTAAACTATTTAAGCTATTAAACTAATTTTGATGTAATTATATCATATTTTACGAAATATTCTCACCTTTTTTTGGGCCACCTGTATATACAACATTATAAATACAATAAAACTCCATTAATTCGTAACTCATGGGACCAAAATTTAAAAAGAAAATCTGAATTACGAATAATGAGAACAAAGATTTTTAAAGGCAACATTAGAAAGAAATTTTTATAAAAACGTGTTAATTTACTGTGTCCGTGATTTAGTGCACACCGCCGCTGTTGACATCATGATTTTCATACTGAAACATGATGACTCCATTATTTCAGCTTCTTATGTGTCAAAATGTTTATCAAATAACGTATTTCTCCTGAATAAGAAAAGTGGCGACGCGGCAGTCTCTCAAGGCAACAAAATCACATACATTAATTTTATTGGCGGTTAAACTTTTCCACCGAATTGGAATATTTAAAATGCGAGTGAAAAATAATTTTAAACTTTTAAATCTTCATGTCTTACTGGCCTTGTTGGTTGAAACTTATTATTTTACTGCAATTTTTCAAGTTTGAACCCAGAGAGGTATTCGGAATTTGATTTTTTCCACCAATTTTATCTTTGATATCAATTTTTGTCGGTTTTCAAAATAAACTCCATTTATCCAAATTGTCAAGAATTTATATGAATTACAAGATGTTGGTGCCATTTTAGAGAACGAAACATGAAAAAAAAAATGAATAAAATATGTCAACGTATTTAAATATGAAAGATTTATGTAGTTTCTTTAGTACCTACATATGCAAATCGGCACATTTCATAAACATAGAAACTAGATCAAGTGATTCAATGAAAACATTATTTTAACAACAACAAATCAAATAAAATGCTCTATGGAACATATGATGTACATATCATATTACGTACATGAATTTTGCCATATATCATATAGCAAAACTCAGTTCGGCACCTGTCATGCTAGCACGCGGCGTCGTGATTGGCTTGTAGGTGGGGCTACTTGCAAATGTTTACGATGGGTCAAATACCTAGACACGCGAGTTTAGCGATTTAAAAACAATGGCTAATATGCAAATTACACAAACAAATTATTTATTTAGGGTGTCAAAAACGCATCCGAACTACAGATCAGATTTTATAAATTATTGGCAAAAATTAGTATGAAATATTATTTTTGGGAAAAATGTTTTTGAACAAAGTACAAATTCCATGAAAATACGAAATATAGGGTTACGAATTAACAAATTTTTACTGTATTGTTTTTACTACTCCTCCCCAAACTAAAATAACATAATTAATGAAGGAGTAGCAGAGTGCAAAGTACACCGATCTTAAAAGTTTGTAGTCAATTATACATTGTATTCGTTTAAAAAAGTCAATTAGTTTTCTTAAGCGTTTAGCTAGGTTCGATATACAGTAAAACCGCGATATAACGAAATCCAAGGGACCAAAAAATAAAAATTCGTAATAACGAATTCCCACATATAACGAAATAAATAAAAAAAATCCTACTATATGTTACGCGCCGTCGCAAAAAAATGTCGCGCGGCTTCAAAAAAGATCGCAAATTCTGCAAACAAAGAAGGAAAAAGGCCATAGGGAACTGAATACCTACATATTTTTAATAGTTTTGTTATTAAAACAGATAAGCAAATGGATAATCAAAGGAATTAAATTAAGAACAGAACCTATTCAACACTAATTGGAAGATATTTTTGTAAATTCCAGAATATTGCAAACACAAAACAATATTTTAATTGTGTTTAAATGTAGAGCCGCTTCAAACATAGTTTTGGGCATGAAACATAAAAAATAATTCAAAAATAAAAATTTGACAGTTGAATCGCGGCATTTTTATAAAATGAGTCGTATATAAATTACGAAGGTACTTACCGGTAACGGCGGCAACCACATCAAAATATGATACTATGAACCCAAGAAGAAGTTTGAATTGTTTTACTACCTTGTCGGCAGACCGCCGCGCACCGCCGAAAAGGCCATAAAACCGTTCGCATACGGCAGATGCAGCGGCGCGGCTTTGTAAGTGCGAAATAATATTTTCATCTTTTAACATTTTATTTCGTTATAAATTTACGTAAATGTATTGGCATTTTTTCGTATGGGACAAAAATGATTTTGTTATAAATATTAACGGGATTTCGTTATATAAATGCATTTTTGTATGAAAAATTGGTTTTAGGGACTAAATTTCGATTTTTTTTTCGATATACGTCATTTTTCGCTATATCGGGTTTCGTTATATCGCGGTTTTACTGTATGTTCTTTACAGTTAAAATGATCATCGATCAGTACTCCCAGGTGTCGAATAATTTTAACTCGTGTCAATTTTTCACATTGGCGTGAGGGAGCCGTGTTCTTGTTTGTTTTGCAGTCATGTACGATGAATGTAGGACTTTGATGTGGCGATGTTCTTTCGTACAATACTGAAACATATATATAATTTGATTTTTTTGTGTTAAGTGATAGGAGGTTCGTATCAAACTATTTTTTCGCTTTATGAATAGTGTTTTTTAGTAAACAGGGCCTGCTGCATCACTGCTATGTAACACAGCCTGGTATGGTCTTGCGTAAGCGGAGGGTTGCCATTCACATCTTTCTGCCCCACAAAAATAACACATCTATTTGTACGCAAATGTAATGCAACTATGCGTATTTTCCATCAGTTTTATACATTGAGGTGCGCACTTACTTTTAAGAGACATCGTGGCGTATTGTGTCCAGCACATATTCCTGAACGAGGCGCGGGTTTTCGTCGGGATCGGAGATCAGAGAAGGATGGAGATCGACGCCCGTCAACGGTTTCCAAGGAAAGTTCAATGAGCACTTCATTTTCTGAAATTTTAATATTTTTGTTTTGTCAGTTTCTGTTCTCTTTAAAATGAAAATAAATAAATTTTTAAAAACATATTTTGCAATTATAAACTGTTCCACGATAATTATAGTAAATAATCAGGCCTATTCTCAAAATTGCAATATTGAAATGAAGGTGATTGTTACACCAACCCTCAAAAATAGTGTTATATTTGAATGAGAGAGAGAGTGAGGGAGTGAGGGAGATAAACATACCATAATCTGTCAAAACTATCTGTCTATTTTTGAGGGTTGGTGTAACAATCACCTTCATTTCAATATTGCAATTTTGAGAATAGGCCTGATTACATTTGATTTGAAGCCGAGACCATCCTATCTGTTATCCCTATGTAAAATTTGTTATAAAAATGCATTAGAGATGACATATTACAATATTTTATAACATTTTTACCTTGTATTTTATTTTCCCCTTAATCAGTACCGGGAACGATACCAGGCACCTCAAAAATCTTTTTAAAATTAAAGAGATTTCGAAGGTACCCAATATCACATGCTAAGCAACTACTTTGCCATCTTAGCTACCCTGCCTAGTAGACTGGTGTCAAATTATCAAACAATAATGTTGATAGTAGTTTCCCCGGAGAATTTTTCATGTCTAGCTTGTATTCTTCGGCAATATAGTGGGTGGTAAAGTATCCCTGCCTGTCACACAGGACAGAATTCGGTTCCCAGACAGGGAATAAATTCTGACAGTTTTGGTATTTAATTGATTGAACAAATTCATAATGAAAGAAGTGCTAGAATAATATTCAATAAATGTATCCGTATATTTATTGTAGCTTCACCTGAATGTAGGGCTCGGTGAGATTGGGCGGCTCATTGAGCGGCCTGAAGCGCTGGCAAAACGGGTCGCAGATGGGCACCCCGGGCGGGATGAGCGCGGACACGGCCAGCCCCTTCAGGGAGTCTCCGCGGAGGCGCGCCATGCCCAGGAGGTCGTGCGGTGACTGCCAATACCCTGCAGTGCACGAAAATTTCATTACATACTAAAATTGAGACCGCATTACTGTTACATATTTATTTATCGACAGATATTATTGAAATCAAATGGAAAAAGTTGAGATTTATTTCATTTGGATGGTTATTTAATTTACTTGTTATTATTATTATCTATTAAAGAAATAAATCTTCTCTAGTATTTGAATTTGAGCACATTTGAGCCTCACTTTATAACATTTAATTGATTAAAACACCTGTCATAATCAGTAAATTATCAAATTAAATTCTTCATAAAGAAAATATGAGGACATTGAATTTTTTAAACAAAATCTACATGTTGTGCAGGATAATTTTCAATGTAGGTGTGAAGCCATTCATTAAGTGCGTCAATGAATGGAGTGGCATTTTATTACTTGTATTATAACCCAGAAATGACTGTTCTGTATGTAAAGTATGCTTGTGATAATTTGATTAATATAGGGTGTCCAGTGGAAATATTTTAGATTAAATTGTAATTGCTTGTAAACCATCAGGGTGAGGTAAGTGGGAGGGTTATTGTACGACACGCGTGATTTGTTGATTTGCCAGTCGCAATGAGCCACTGGTCGGTAGCGCACTGTAATTGTAATACATTTTGTATAAATAAAAAATGATAATAACATTGTAGTTTTTTTTTTTTAATAGTAAACTTTAAAATTTTCCGCTGGACACCTTTATATTTGATTTGAAATAAACCTTTTTTTGAATAGAAAACAAACAAGTCCATTTCCATTATCAGAATTTTTCAAATTGAAAAGCTATAATGTTGTTGTACTGTAATTTTGAAATGGCATTTTTTTTTCATAGTAAACATAATATCATGTATAAATTTTATAATTGTTTTTGATATTTACAAAGAATTTAATTAATTTGAAAATTTTTTTTCAAGATGTCTTCTCATCCTAGTAAACACTGAGTATAATTGTAATACTCAGTATTATAAATGAAAACAAGTGTTTTTACAACTTTTTAAAAATTCCTAGAAGTCAACATGATCGGCTCGTGACTAAAATATTTTAAAAACAAAATTACCACTCCAATCATTTATATAATCAGCAAAAAAGCATCCGATATGATGGAAAATTATTAAAAATGTAATATTTCAAATGAGAAAGATATATGGGGTTATTAACCGTGAACAGTGATGTACTCCAGGTTGATACACCTCCAGCACATCATGATCAAGGGGTTTGTCGTCTGCGGCCGCAAGTACTGCTCACGTCTCGCTTCTATAATCCTCGAATTCTGCAAGCACCGATTATATCATACAACATTAACCAGGTTATGCCACACTATTGCTGTGATCATAGAACCAGATTAGAATATACATGGTATATTCTCTATTACAAAAAAAAAGTATTCTGGTAGAATTGAGTGCCCTGATTTAAAAAAAAAAATTAGAAAATTTTGATTGATTTCAAAAATTGATTAAGACACAAATACTTAAAAAGGTACAACACTTTAAAATTTCGGAATTTTCACCACAATAAATTCAGACATTTGACATACAGTAATACCCCGAAGTTACACGATAGGTGGGACCGACGAAAATCGCTTAATTCGAATTCGCGTAAGTCGGAGTACAACTTTGCATATAAATACATACAATTTTGTTTAATTGGGACCAAGAACTAACAAAAACACTAGTATAGAAGAAAAATATTTAATAAAATTATACAATTATAAATATTAATACAAAATATTAAAAAAATAAACGATTTACGTAAAAAAAATATTTCGATGTCGATGGCTTCATAAAATCTAACAAATTAGTCTGATGACACAATGCTTTAATAAGAAAAACACCGAATATAGGGGGCGGCAGTCTAGCGGCAGTGTTGTCAACGGTCAACGTCTAGTAGCAGTGTCGCCAAACGAACCGCGTAACTCTGAGTTTGTGTAAGTCGGGGTATAACTGTACTTGATCTATGGATAACTGGTATCTTTGCGACCCAATCAATTTTATTTCATTTTTGAAATCAGGGCACTCGACAAAAGGGCACTATGAAAAAATTTGAGCGTATACCGTATTCGCTAATATACCCACACATGGAGAGAAATTAACGTACTCGAATTTGAAATGCAGAAGAAAGAAGAATAGAGATTTTGATAAAGGGCGTGCTTTTAACAATAATTAATATTTTCACATTTTTTACGAATAAGTGGGATTTTATTATTCATTTATATCAGAAGTTATATACTAGATTTGACTTTTTTTAAAACTATTACTTAGATAGGACCTTTACACTAATGTGAAACTAATAAACAAAACGTTATTTTCCATAATTAAGAAAATACAAGTATTATAAAAAAAACCGTGACCATTAAATTTATTTTCCGCATGCATAAAAATTGCCATAATACGGAAAGTTCTTACATATACGAAATATATTTTCTTATAATCTTGAAGCCAAGATTACAGAGACAAATCTGTTCTAAACCAAATTCGCAAAATGTTAAAAATTAATAGTTATAAACTATTTGCAGTATAGTACATATGATCAATTTTAGAAGTTTTTAAAACACTTTGTACTAGTGAAAACAAATTATTTTAAATTACGTATTATATTTACTTACATGCTTTGAGGCTTCAGCTACTACTATTTAAAATTAAGTTTTATATCAAAAACACAATAATTTCTAACTAATTTATATTTAGTGTGTTTTTCATTGTTTTTTAATTGGCGATTTGAAATAAAAAAATTATTATTTTTGAAAGGGAACACCATGAATGACAGATGGCTGTAACAAATTTGAATAATTTAATGTAAACTCAGTAAGATAAATGGAAATTTAAAATGGTGATGAAATATGTACTTACATATTTCAGCATGTCAGTTGACATCGCGTCCACCCATAACAGCTCCTTGAATGTATTGCGGTAGTTTACCAAACTTCTAACTATGTCGTTGTCCAACTGAAAAGATTGATTGTTCTTATAGAAGATAATGTTTTCATTTATAATGGATCGTTTTACATTTGTCCAAAAAGCTGTACCGTGTACATTATTTATTACTTCTTATTTATGTAATGATTAACCCATTGATCGCGTTTGTAAATACGCACGACATCTTTCATACGCGGCACTCTTTATACTACGATAATGCAACAAATTTATGATTTGTTTTTAAGAAATCGATAGAAAAGTATCCTGACAAACATAAACAAATTCAGAAATCAAAACCATAATTACAAATAACATAAACAAAATTATCCATGAGAGAACATCACTAGCGCCATTTGTGGTGATATTTATACGTACTAGAGTGAAGTGGTGATCTGCGCAGGCGCTGATTTTTGAGACTAATGCACACTATTACACTATAAGTTTTTAAATACTGAAATTAAATTTAACTCTATAATTTGAAACGCATTACATTATACACGTGTAAACTGAGATTGAGAATTTGAATAACAATATTATTTTCTAAAATATTTTTTTCCATTTGAAAAATTGTGTACCGCAAACAATTCTGGTCGAACCATTGCGGGAGAATAATATTCCTAGATATGTATCTAAGGTCCAACTTTTTTTTCACACGCAGAAATCTGAAGATGGCCAGTTAAAATAAAAATACAGTTATTAAAGTATACTGTCGGTGACTTGTTTTTGAGTGATAATACATGGCCGGGAGAGTACAATTTTACGACGGCCGCAATTAGCCAGCCGAAAAGGGTCTCGGATCTCGTACGGGAGATCCCAAAAATATATTTGACAATAGACAGCGGCCATCTGCGGAGATTTTACAATCCGGTGCAGGGCAATAAAATACCCGGTCGAATTTTTGCAAGCCCGTCAAATTTCCAGAATGCCGGCAAGACCTTCAACGTTTTTATATTTTATTGTAATAATAAATTTGGTATAATTATAATAGGCTAGCTCGTTTTAATGGTGTAAGATGCGACCGACTTTATCCATGTGATAATTTTAATTAGTCAACCTAGATATATTTCTTTTCATAGGGTAGTATTAAGTGCCTATGTAATAATGTAAATATGTGTCGTCAATGTAACATAACCATAGTAATAATGTACAGTAGACTAGGGTAGGTTTTAGAAGCGTAAGTATAAGTTAAGGTTATGATATGGGGATGGCCTGAGATGGACCATAATTTTGGGGCCTACGCGTGTCATCGCAGCAGCCGGACCGCGGTCGACTGGGGACACGGCGGGAGGCGTGGCCGGGGCGGCCACTGTTGCAGCCAACGACAGGGCTGGTAGCCACAGAGCGGGCGCTAGAACCAACCACCGCTCGGAGGGATGGACCAAGAAACGTGTCAAGGACACACCCTAAGCCCCAGAGAGCTTAAGAGGCCGGACGCGGCGGGGAGTTCGGACAGTCAGAAACGAACAGTTGAAAAAAGGAGTCTGAGTCGGAAGGTTACACTCAGAGTCAGAGTTGGAAGCAGAGAGTGGGAACAGAGAGTTAGAAACAAGAGTTAGAAACAGTCGAACAATCAGTCGAGGAAAGGATGCAGTAGGGAGAGTTGAATACCCTACTCCACCGTCAGCCATCGGACGGCTGGCGACCAGCGGCCGAGACCGGCCGGCACCAGGACGAAGGGAGGCAAGAAGAAGAAGAGGCTAGAGGCGCCGAACAGTTATTAAGTAAATATGTATTACCGATTTACAAAACATAACCCTCAACTTCTCTAGTGGGAGTGTCGGCCTGATGAGGCGATGGCTGAGTTCGTGCAGCACTTGACCGGTCAAACAAATCTGAAAAAATAAATCATTTTTGTAAAAAAATGCGAAAATTTTAACTGTGGCTCCTTATTATGTATAATTTTTTATTTATTTACACTCTATTCCGGAATCGTTCACTCTCGTTTCGATTTGTCAATATTACATTAAGTTATTAACATCTTAATACCATCATAGGTTGGCTTCGGTATCGTACCAGTGCCATACCTGTCCAATTTGACACGAGACTCGTTATCACATTAAATTCAGAGGACTGCCAGAGAAGCTATATAAATCATGCACCCCCAAAAGGGGAGGGTAGACGTCGCATTTATGTGTTGCAGTCGCAGAGCTCGGTCACAGTCCGGCAGAAATTCACCCCGTCCAGGTCGCAAGAGGTGCGAGGGAGAACCTCGCTAGCCACTGCTCTTCCCGGCAACCCCCAGCAATAAAAGAATAATGAATTGAAGAAAATACATCTTAAATATGTACATACTTTGAAAAATTTACTTAGGAGCGTATGGATGATGATGCGTACTACCGAAATGGCTGCTCAATAATAAACCTGAAGGAAGTATAGATTGTTGATGTAATGGTTAAGACACTGGCCTATTGATCTAGTGGTCGGGGGTTCACGCCTCTTTCCAGGACACCGGCAAGTTAGTCCCACTTCATAGTACAAGTGTTTAGCTTAGTTTGAAAATAGTTTTCTGTGTACGAATCTCATGTATCTCGAATGTGGAGAGACAGTTTAATTCCTCAAATGGCCTTGTATGGTGTGCGAGTGGCACGATTTGGCATCATAGCACACACAATTTAAAAAAAAACTTCTTCTTGCGTCGCCTTCTATTGAAGGTTGGCGAACATATTTCAGAATGTTAATTTATCCTGTATAAGATCACATTCTGAGGTCACACAGTCAAGATAATCTCTCTCCACCTACACCCAGGGCCGGCCCGAGGGGAGGGCGAGCTCGAGTCCCACCCGAGGGCGCCGAGTAAGCCGGGGTGCCGAACAAGCCGAAATAAAAAGCAAAAAAAGGAGAAAGAGCTACAGCTTACGACCTGTCTTCAGCTGGCTTAAGTGATCACTTTATATAAATATAACGTTCACCATTCTCACCCATTAATCAATCTCTATATCCATCAAATTTTTGATAGTTGTGTAAGGGACAGGATTTCATATTCACCGCCGTCTCAGTCAGCATCGATGCTAGCGACCCGGTCTTACCCGATTCCTCACCAATGATTTCTCTCCTGTTTCACCATTCCGCAACGGCGGTCTTGCCGGTCCATGCGCGCCGAGCTAGACCGCCGACTCGCTTATATCTCTTCGTTCTATCTGTAATTCTGTATTCTTCGCTCTATTATATTGTCACAATAAACATCAACACGCCAATCATTTAACCACTTACGTAACCCTCAAAGTTATATATATGTTAATATGTGCACTCACTTTGAGTACCATTACACTATCACCATCTATGGACTAAATTTGATAATTATTTTCCCTGAAACAGCATATATGTAACAATGAGAATCTATTTTTTTGAAATTATTTAAAGCAATATTCTTTATCTATATATGGTATATTATTAGCATAATATATATGAGATATCTATTATTTGTTTAATAACAGTGCTTCTGTAGGTGAAAATCCAGTAATTACGTGTTCTTGGACATATTCAAATATTGCTAAAAATGATTATCCAATTAGAATATCCTGCCTGTTCACCTAACCCGATGAATAATTAATATCATTTTCAATAGTCATCACCGGGACTTGAACCTGTAACTTTATATTACCGGTAGACTGCTTTATCAATTACGCCTTAGTGAGCTTTAATTTGTGTATTCATCGCAATGTTTCAATCAATCACCTCTCAACATATCTATGAATGCGTGCAACATAATCAGACATAAAATTATGAGGATTCACGACTTGTACTTACGCAATTAATGGTGACGGTCATGCTGGGATGCGTATCGGACCACTGTTGCCAAGCCGAGTGAAGATCTCTGAATCCCTTGGGCGGCCTGCAGCAGACGTTCAGGCACAACTTTTTGAGGCTCGGCAACATGTACTTGAAGGAGAGCAGTAGGTCCTCTACGAAACAGCTGTACTCCAACGAAAGAGTCTGAAAATATTTAAAAAGATTAAATTTCTATTTTAGAAATACATCATTTTTATATTGATTTTGTAGTGAACACACACAAACCTAACTAATATCAGGAAGAACAGTTCTTCCCATTTACAAGTGTAAATTGAACTAAATTAAATACACTTGGCTATGGGGGCCGTAATGGTGGAAGTGACTTTATTGTTTCTTGGAAACATCGATAATAGCGGAGAAGTATTTGATTTTTTTTTAATTTTTTGCAAAAATCATTTTTATTAAGGAGAACACATTTTTATTGTGAAGTTGTAATTATTCAGTGCATAGGTCTGTGATGTTTTTAATACAAATTAAATGTATTCATTAAAAAGATATACATATAAAATCAATTTTATCGAAATATATAGTTGTTGCTATTGGGATTTGAACGTGCGTTAATGCACATTCCCATAATTGGAAATGATCCAGGTTGGAATCTCGGCAGCAATGACAATATTTTTTTGATAAAATTGATTTTATATGTATATCTTTGTATTTAATTTGTATTAAATCTTTTTTCTTTAATACCGCAATTATCAATGTTTCCAAAAAAACCAATAAAGTCACTCCCCCCACCCTTACAGCCCCCATAGCCAGCTGTATTTAATTTAGTTCAATTTACACCTGTAAATGGTGAGGACTATTCCCGAAAATAGTAACAACGTAAAAATATATCAGAAATATAAAAGAGAATACAAAAAACAATAAGTAGAAAATCATTTGTTTTATACGACAAACTAGTTGGAGGGCAAATGTTTCTTCTGTTTTCATGCATATTATTTTTTATATTACCAATCAATAATGACAGGAAATTGATAATTTGTATAGCCTTAATTTATTTCATTTACTTTATATGCGATAACCGGACACTATATAGAATTCACAGCAAAACATGATTCTTTTATGTTGGTATACGACTTTGTTGTATGTTGGTATGCGAAACGGACAGACATAATTAGACAATCAGGCCTATTCTCAAAATTGCAATATTGAAATGAAGGTGATTGTTACACCAACCCTCAAAAATAGACAGATAGTTTTGACAGATTATGGTACGTTTATCTCCCTCACTCTCTCTCCCCCTCTCTCTCATTCAAATATAACACTATTTTTGAGGGTTGGTGTAACAATCACCATCATTTCAATATTGCAATTTTGAGAATAGGCCTGAATATATGTTGAATATTTTTATAGTCACCTGCAAGTTGACGAAACCGTCGAACAGCTGAGGACAGTAATGGAGCTTGAGTTGCGGCCTAAACCCAGCCATGCCCAGAGTTTCGAATCCCGACTTATTATGCTGTAATAAAATAAATCATTTATAGAATTTGGACTACAAAACTGGGTACAATCACAACGAGCACAACTGATGAAATTTTTAATAAATTCAATGTCTTTGATATAAGACAAATATATGCATATATAAACATACACATTTTAAATCAACTCAAAATATAATTTCCACACGGCCAAATACACATAACCTACAAACCCCAAGAGCACATACAATATATGGCCAAAAGAAATACAAATATTTTGGACCTAAACTATTTAATAGAATGGTGAAAGATTTACACCAATTGAATTGTTCTAATAACATGAAACTTTATTGATATATAGTTATAACTTGAAATATATTGGATTCGTAATATGGGTAATTAATGGGTATTAATTATTGCCACAAATTTATCCAAAATAATTTATTTGAAAGTCCACTTTAAAATTGATTTTCATATACACATATATATAAAGTAATAAATGTTAATTCTATCTAGTACTTATAATACTAATTGATTGTACAATTGCTTGTAAACTATGCCCGTCTCGACACAGAATTTCTCTAATGAGATGGGCACAGTCCAAACATATTTTTTTACATTACATTATATTATATATATACATAGTTACAAGTAAATAAATGTGCATTTAGCAATGTGCATACCATTGAAACCCTTCAAAAATGTTAAGTTAGCTATATCAAAATTCCATTGTAATATACAGAGTGGGAGTAAAGCTAATACAGCTGTTCCATATTCATAAAGCACGCATATCCGCGTTCAAATTCCTATCATAAACCCTTTTCCTATTGCTTGGCCTCAATTTGAATTGGAGCCTGGCGCTGTTGGCTGTTGAGGCGTCACTGGATCAACATTAGATTATATATTGTAATATTGCAATTTCCATTCATCAGCAATATTTCCTTTAACGTATGCTAGTGTGTTCACAATTTGGTATCACACACAAAAAAAATAGCACGCACACAATTTTTAACAAGACTTCTTCATGCGCCGCCCTCTATCGAAGGTTGGCGACCATGTTGCAGTATTTTGATGTACTCGTATATAAAATCACCAGCATTTTGGGCATTGAACCACTTTTTGACATAATCTATTTCTACCTACGCCTCTGCTGTTTCTATCTTCCCCTGCATAATGGGTAAGATAATATTTTTCATTGCAGAAAATGTGTTCCAAGTTTTCCCGAGCTCCCCTTGATAGTTCCAATTAGTTCTCATTTTCATTAGTAATGTTGTCAACCCGGGAGATCTTTAACGTCCGTCTATAGAACAACAAGACACTAACATATAAGGCTACTGGTAGGGTAATTTTTTTATTATTTTCTCCCCCAGCTCACAAATGATGGCATGATTTTTTACGCACACACCGTTATCTAAAATTAGAGGGAACATTGTTCATTAGAACAGCACTTAATTGTAAAAGTTTCAAGGCGCTTTAGCATTATTTCAATGAGTGTCTATGATTCCATTCCGTATACGAGTGCAGGTAGCATTATATTGTTGACCTGTTAGCTGCCCAGAAAAATCGTACGTGAAATAGCATCATATTGGTGCCAAAATTCTCAAAATACAAAATTCACAGGCTAGCGTTTTCGAATTTTATTTTTACAAAAACAACCATGGAAACATTGATATAACTAAAAAAAATTAAATATGTGGGTACTATTTCACCATAAGCGTCCATCGACCGCGATTTCGTACAATTTTGAGATGAAAAAAGTTAAAAAATAAAAGGTGATAGTGTTGTCACGCCATAAACACATATTATTTATTTTATATTTGTTTTTTGGGAGGACAACATCAGATTTTATTAATATTATTGTGTTTAATGTGATGCTTAAAACAAAAGTATATTAGGATTTCACAACTATGTACACATTACATATCGCACTAATATAGCGCTAATAACATGCATAAAATGATGCCGCCGGCCTCTGCAACGGCCAATACTGCCTAACGGCTCACTTACTGTATTTACAGTAAAACGTTTGTATATTAATTTTAATTAACAACTAAAAAATAATACCTTATTCACTTGAATTACTTGGCAATAAAAACGAAAAATATTACGAATGTACGTCAAAATCTAGCTGACAATTTACTCAAATTGAAACGTTTCAGATACTTTCCAACTTATTGCGTCCTCCTCATCATCGTACTCTGCGGTAGTAACGAGCATATCGGGAATGTCTAAAAAGTCGGCAGTCTCTACTAAAAAAATAAGTCACCCTCCGCCATTTTGTAAAGTAAAAATAAAATAAAAATAAATAAATAAAAATTTGATAACTAAAAATATCAGCACTTAGACGTTGATATGTGTGTTAAATTTTCAAATTGAATAAAATTACGATCTGGAAATGTAAAAGTAAGCGCCAACTGACAATTTTATATGGAGGAAAAATGACGATTTTTATACTCGATTTCAGACGTAATTCGTTGTGTTCTTGAATTGAAACAGAATTCTATGAGGCGCCGTACGACATCACTACTGGAAATAATGATTTGGTTAAAGATCCGATCTGCGGCGCCGGTGATACCATGCGTTATCTGATGCTCATTTCCGTGGAGACATAGACGCCGCGGAATGTCACGTAGTTGTCACGGTAGCCAACTTATATTCTGACAGTTCTCGTTCCATCTCTTTCTCTGTTGAAAACTTGCAATGTGGGGGGGGCCAAGGAGATAATGAAATGAAAATGTCATTAATCAAAACCCGCCCGCCCAGTATATTTCCACTCTTGATTGTGAGAGCTGATATGATGGATTATTTTTATTTATGTTTTGCTAGGCACACTTCCTGCTAGACTAAATGTTTATTGAAATTGGAGTATTCTTTGAATATAAACACCGTTGAGTACTTTTCTACCTTCATTCAAACATATTATCTTTTGCAACATTTGTCTTGAGGGAATATTTCTTGAAACTAGTTTATCTTGAGGAGGTGCTCACAAGTACATATTATTTTATCTTCCTAGAGATAATACGAATAAAGGTTATCAAATCAATTTGCACAATACAAAAATAAGGTGGGTAAGGATTTCGCTTTACATATCAACACCTAAGAATAACAAAGTTCCATCTGACACTGACACTGTTTTGAGATAATGAGCTCAAAAGTGTTGATTGAATTTCAACATATATTTACTTACATTTTGTTTTGAGTATGAAATATGATCATTTGTAAGGTATTTTCTGTATTATCAATGACCACTGTGAGATGAGGGAAATTAAAAATAAATAACTGATGCAGTTGGAACTGCAGCTGTTACTATTTTCTTTAATATCCGTTAAATATAGTTGGTATGTATGGAAGAAATAAAGAATAATGCATTTGGAACCCTTTTCACGCAATAACTCAAATTAACCCAAAATGTTAGACGGAACCTTGTTATTCTGAGGGGTCGATATGTGTAGCAATCAATGGGCAATCCTACATAATCATACAATATATATTATACATATAACATATCATTATACATATATTTAAAAAAATTGTTTGAATGTTTGTAGAATGGCGAAATTAAAATTATTCTGAGTTATGAATTAATTATTGTTGTGTACAAATTAAAAAACTGTACTTCCTCATTTTCGTATTCTTTTTCTGGTGTTGGTTGTTTAAATCTTCATAATATTGCAACTGACTGATAATGATTTGTAGAGAGATGCGTGAAGGTTATGTAATCAAGATACTGTACGTAAGGACACGTGTTCTTATGTATAGTATAATGGTCTACTTATGTCATGTCCACCACATAAAGTACGCAGACAAGAAATCTGCCTATATATATTTATTAACCAGTTCTCTTGAAAAAATCCAACGTTAAACAACTTGAGTTTTTATTGACGGAGATTTTATTAATACCTAACCTTCACGCATCTCTCTACAAATCATCATTAAGATAAAATATCCAGAAGATTGAAAAAATCAGCACCCGAGAAAGAATATGAAAATGACAGCCCATATTCCATACGTAATAACATTAAACTTACAATTCTTTTCAACAGAGCTGGAGCAATGCTAGTTAGCTCCCCGCAGCCGTGTATGTTGAGGCATTTCAAGGTCGGCAGATCACAAAACTTCAGGAGGTACATCATCAGGGTTCTGTAACTCCACAAATAAACAATAAAAATAAGCAAAAATAAAAACAATGTTGCAATTTTTTGACATAGAATGTTATTTTGTATCATTTTTATGCACTCTCATCTTCGATCGATACTTTTTAGACTGACTAAATTACGAGTCGAAAATGTTCAAAGAGTGAAGTTCTGCACCGTTACGGAAAATATTATTTAAAATATGAATTAAATATATTAATTAGAAAGATATACATATAAAATCGATTTTATCGAAAAATATTGTTGTTGCGCCACCGGGATTCGAACCTGGATCTCTTTCCTAACCGGGGAAGGTAAAATTAATCGATTAATTAATTAATTAATTAGGTAAATAAAATCGAAAATTGACGCTAAAAATATTGTCACTGTAGCATAGTTGGATAATGCACCTTCCCCGGTTCTGAATAATTACAACTTCACAATAAGAATGTGTTCTCCTAAAATAAAATATTATTGTTTAAAAATTTTATAAAATCATGTTAAGCTTTATGTCTATGTACTTCGAAATGAATATTTGCGAAATCTATCCATTATTAATATTTAACTTGACCCTAAATCATCCAACAAAAAACAGTCTGGCCACTCGAAATTCGATGACCGATAATTATAATTATGTTTTGAAATAACTCATGTGTTACGAGATGTTCTCATTTTTTTTAGGCCACCCTGTATGTGCCTGAGTCTGATTTTTATTGAGTTGATATATTTATTTTACACTTTTTTCAGCATCTTCAGCATTCGACATTTATATGATATCCGTACTTCAATTTATGCGGATATCGATATTCTAGAATGTATTTTCCAATTTGGTATCACTTTCTTGCCCTCAATTTATGTGAATTTTCTTGAAACTTACCTACCATGTAAATCAAGAGACAGGTGTATAAACGTGAAAATAAAACAGATGACGCACACAAATCAAACAAGTGGCAAACACACTCCAAATGCTATATGCACTTACTGAAGTAAGCTGGTGTTCCGCGTGCTTTCAAACATCAGATATTCCGGTGTCGGAACGAGGGTCACGCTGCTCAGATATTTTGAGTTGCAGAAGCTGAAAGCATTAACAATTGTGTTCAATCACTTCACAAAATTATTCCAAAACTGTGGATCGTGAGCCTATTTTTAGTGGATTAGTAGATTTTTTTAATCATATTTGTAGTGCAGGGTTATCCAATAAATATGATAGAATTTCAAATAAAATAGAAGCCACGTTTATTAATATTTTGACAGCTGTCATTGTTATTTTTATTCAGTATAGTCTGCCATTTTATCATGGAGCGCTTCACATTGGAACAACGTTATTAAAATCAGTCTTCGGCATAATATGGCGTAATTTGCCCCTGCAAGATCCAGCTAGTGCAATAATTAAAGCCAAAAATGATCACTTATTGCGTCTTAGGTTTGCTGATTGGTCTTGCACCAGATTTATGTGAACGAGTGGCTGAAAATTGAATCTGAAGAATGCATTGATCAAACGTAGTCATGGTGAACATTTAAATGAAAATATATTCCATTGTTAATGATATCGAATGATCTTTCAAATAAAATAAAATCATTGATATCATACTTAGTTTTTTAAATTTAATTCCATTTTAAAGTTCCATCACACCTATTCGATAACGCTGTATACAGGGTGTGCAGTGCATACAAGCAAAAAAGCTGTACATAACTAAAAATTCTGAGAAAGAAATGTAAATTTAAACATTGAATTAACATTAACGAAAACATCATTTTGCAATTAGTGCAATCTGTGTACCAGTAGAGACTTTAATTGCTTAGTTCTAAAAACTCACCGCTGTACTCATGGCGCTCTTTTTTTATTCGCCGCATCGTGCTATTTACATTACTCAGTTCTGTCTTTAAGCTAGTGAATTACTCAAGTCACATAAATGGCTATTTACTGAATTGAA
Source organism: Eubasilissa splendida (assembly GCA_031772225.1). Lineage (NCBI taxonomy): Eukaryota > Metazoa > Arthropoda > Insecta > Trichoptera > Phryganeidae > Eubasilissa > Eubasilissa splendida. Next base: position 2,595,020 of record CM062862.1, read on the forward strand.
AATTCCTTTCGGTTGATCCGTTTTGTATGGAGTCGTTACCTATGCTGTTTATTAACAGAATAACATTATAAAGGGTTATAACTACGTGCAAATCATTGAAGTGTCTACTTCCTCTTTTACTAATTCACTAATTTTACTATCTTACTGTTTTTAACCTGTTGATTTCATGATTGTTCTTTAAATTTGGTGCATGGATTTGGATTAGCAATTGGCAGAACTATTTCCTATGTTAACCTTTAATATAAATAATTATTTCCTTTAGTAATTACATGAAGGATTTTCAAACAATAAATTAATCATGTTCAGTCATAGAAAGTGTTCTTAAAAACCTACATACATTTTTTATATGGGTGAGAAGGTATTATTTTACATTAAAACTTTAACTTTAAAAACACTATTAATAGTACTCTAAAATTACAAATAAATACATGGAAGGGTCGTCTAAAGACGTTGGTTAAACGAAAGTACATATATTGCATTACATATATGATTGTATAATGTCATTGGTAACAAGCATAACCTAAATCTATACCTACTGCACACCGCTGCCTGTATATGTGTATCATTGGTGGTTAAACCATCATTGGTACACTAGAAATTAAACTTCCAACAGTTAAATCTCGTTACAACCGAACACAAACATAATCGCAATAACTGTTTAAATAATGGTTTAACATCATTAGGTTTTTTTTTTATCCGATTAAATTTTGTAAATCGTGACTATCATTCTAAAAAAAGAAAGGGTATTTTAGAATAAAATAATAGAGTAATCTATATATATAAAAAAGAGTGTCTCTTGGCTTGTTTGTTTTTTATACTAATCTACAATTTTATTCGGGGGTTGATGAAATTTTGCACACTTAATCTTCAAAACAAGAGGAAGGTAACTGTCTACATGAGATTTCGAAAAACCACTCTCATCCCCCTTTCCTACCCCTTAAAGCAGAATGTTGGTACTTCTTGATGAATTTGGTCGCCGTCCTGTAAGCATTACAACCTGTACCTTTTTCGAATACACACCGGTGTCATCTAACTACATCGCGAGATCTTAAAAGTGACTCCCAGCATCCGTCGAGGGATCCTGCAATTGCTGAGCGTGAAGAGAGAAGCGGGACTACAAAAGATCAGTGGCAGTTTTCAAAGCACTATGTCATCCTGTTTCTCCCTGCATATTTTCTTTCATACAGCCCACTGTGATAACCCCTAACATCCTACTAGTACGTTTATAAAAAAGCACTTTTCAGCACTCAGTATGTACTATCTGAGACCTTTTTTTTGTTGTTTCTCATTAACATGTTAATTAAGAAAAGAGGAAAGAGAATGTGTCTCACCTATCCAGTACATTGTCGCCAAACTTGGAGTATTCCTCGATGGAGCTGGCCAACACGCATTCTAGTTTCCTCAGATTCCGCCGGTAGAACTTTGTGAGAAAGCTGTTCTTCTCGGCACTCTCACTGTCTACTCTCAAACGAAGAAAATCTCTGAAAGGGTTCAAATTATTATTATTATTAATAGCGATATAATACAAATGTTAACATTATTTCCAAGATTTCTAGAATGTGAGCAACAGCCTACCTCAAAAAGGTAGAAATAAATAATAAAATACACTTAAGGTCATCGAGATCTGGTGTCGGTGTTGCAGGCAGACCATAATGCAGACTGCGAGATGAACGAATACACAATGTTTTTAATTGCTCACCGCTTGATGCGAAAGAACATGAGACAGTATCTCCAGTGACGGCATGCTGAGGAAGCCGCCAGGCAGTCCTTTTGCGGGAGGAACTCATACACTCTGCACAGTGGCAGCACGGGAAGATCACCCCAGGACATTCTGCAAAGTGGAATCATAAGTTAATTATGCGATAGTGAGATGAACAAAGCTAACTTCCGCTATAACAAACAGCGCCATGAGATGACAATACCAACCACTCATCATTTCGCCCATTCTAAGCTGCAATGCAGAGCTTCGTTTCATAAAATCGCATTGCATATCAAATTGTAACTTTTCTGATTAAACCATGTGATTCAACAATAAGTACCTTTTACTCATTCATTATCTAATCTGATTACTTCATTTGTCTATGTTTGAATCGTGCTAAACATTGAATGTTTGTACATCATAACGAGTTCTCCAAGGCAGTTATCATCCAATATCACAACTCACATTGGAGACCACCTAATACCTCATCACCATGCAAGCATTATCCAAATTGGTATTTACATTAAATACTTTATTAATTTTTTACTCTTTATGACATTCGAGTGACCTCATTTCCAATGTATTCAGACTACTTTTATTTGTATTTTGCCAACCCCAGGCTGCAGATAACAATGCAAATTTTCCGGTCAGCTGTCAAGATAAACAAAGCCAACATCTGAAAACCCGATACACCATGAAAAGAAGAAGTTGCGGGCTTCACTCCTATATCAATCAAAAAGGCTTGGCATAACTATAATCTTTGCAAAATAAATGTAATATTTATTTTATACATTAAGTATGTAGATATACGCGAAAATGATTCAGTTATATATAGAACTACTTCATACATCTAATAAACATATGTTGTAGTTATGCATTTTCTAGAAAATTACAAATTAGATCATATTGTTAACGCTAGAAGAGACAGTATTAAATATACGTTTTTTCTACATTAGAAATACCATAATTAATAGCGGACGATATTCAACACAAATTAATGTCAGCCTCGCCAATTGTCGAAGAAAAAATATTTACACGTACATAAAAATTGATGATATTCGCAAATTCACGGTGGGCAATAAACAGCTCCAAAATCTGTGACGTGAAGAAAACGATTTTATGTGCTATACTTACAATATGTCGGGTCAAATTATGAGACTGCAAAAAGAATATCCCGTCTCTTCAAAAATGTAGACAGATTCTAAACACAAATCGATCTCTGTTGTTGACTTGAGTTTGATAATTTGTTGAAAATATGCGCAATATCTTGCGGGATTAGAAAACCCCCAACAAATATTTTCTTCCGCAGAAAATGACAGCTGTCTACTGTCAATGGACTTTCTAATAGTGTATGCCTCAAACCAATGGGGAGGGGATTTTCTTGACTTCATTCATTTTGTACTTTAAGCACAAGCGCAAGAAGACTAGTTTTATTTCGCCGGTGTGTACATAAGATCTTTTGTATCCATGTTCAAAAAAATACTTTAGTTATTAAAAGGCTATTAGATTGTACATTTTATTCAGACATATGAACATTTATTCTTTCTCTACGGTGTGAACAGGAGTTGTGGACCCTGTTAATATTAATAATAACTCATTATTATCGATCTGTTTTCCATCGTAGGTAGAGGCAAAGAGAAGATAGAACGCCACATTCGTTTGTTCTGACATACCACTATTGCTTCGTCCGCTTTTATACATTTTATCAAACACGCTCTTCGGTTGTCATAACATGACCGTTCTCCAATATCTGATATATCTGGTAATGAGATCGGACCTACCACATTCCCAAGACCGTTATAACAAGCGCTAGGCTTCTATCTCGGTCTCACTTTTACGCTGCCAGGTTGGCAATTTTAGTATCTGTGCAACAGCGCTCGCACAATTTGTAACGGGGTGCCACCGCACGACTGCTAAAAAAAAACTCTTATTGTCCCCACCCTCATCGTCGTATTTATTAATATAAAATAGTACATACAATATGATATAATATAATAGTAAATAATACACAGTAAAGTACAAAAGAAAATACATAAAAAGAAATAGAGTCAGATGTAGACATAATTAACATGCGATATAATAACAAAAGAAATAGCACAAATTTAAGGTGTAAAATATAGAAAAAAACAACAGGGGGTGCGGAAATAAACTTTAAGGGATGGGGATAGAGACAAGAGAGAGTGATGGCAAACACCTCTTTCCGGAGAAAGGGGTACAACACAAGAATAAAAAACCAAGAATGGAGTTACGTACCAACGTCGTCCGATACGACACCAGGAGCAGCACACCTCTAAGAAAGAAGCACAGCAGTTTATCAAATCAAAGAACAGTTAAATTAATTAATAGATAGAAAGAATTTAACAATTAATTCGCAAATAGGGCGCGCCGAAGATGATGCCAGTTAGAACGTTACAGTTAATGGAGAGCGCTATAAATTTATGGTTACTGACTTTTTCGTTCCTCAATTGAATGGCATTAATATGGAAAAGCTGTGATTTCAACAAGATGGCGCAACATACCATAATCAATTTATTTAAGGAAACATTCGATGAGTGCATAATAGAGCTATGAATTGCGTAATTTAACACTTTTGGATTATTTTCTGTGGGTATATGTGAAGTCGTTAGTTTACGTTGATAAACCAGACGACTTGGAAGACAACATCAACAACAGACAATTCCTACCAGATTACGCTTTATTCGAGTCAGCCGCGGCGCCCATATGCGCAAAATCATATTTAAACACTAATGGCATAAAATTATCTTTTCAATAAAGCTAATACTATGATTTTTGTGTTTTAATTCATTTTGCGACTGAATAAGAACTTATCAAGAAGTAAAATTTGTACATTTTTTACTACTGCATATTATATTCGCTGTTTCCATAGAAATTAGAAATAATAAAAGTAACCTAAAAACTACTAATGTCACAATCATAAGTTTTATTATTTAAAATAATAATAAGAAAGATCATTCAATCGTGAATAATGGCCTCTTTAATATTTTCAGCGGCAAAATCTGGATTTTTTTCAAGTTATTCGTGCGCACGTCACTATGCAGTCAAATCCACAACTGGCGCTGGAGGTACAGTTCTGTGTATATTTAATTAAGTAGGTTTTCAAATATGTAATGAATGTGTTTAAAAATGTATTTTTTCCGTAGCTCTGATGGCTTTGGGTAAGGGAAAGAAGAAAGGCGGGAAAGGCGGCGCTGTGGTGGAAAAAGTGGTCGTTCCTGTTGAGACTGACGCCGCAAAACTCGTTTCCTACGTCTGTGGCAGCAATATATACGCGACAGGGGAGGACATCAAGGTATGTTGTGGGTTTATTCAATATTCTATTCCTTAAACCAAATTAATGTGTTGATGTATTTGTAACTAGATCCAAAACTTCGCGCCCATCCATTTGAAATCGACATTTTTGCGTGTATTGAGACTTTTCCCACCGTTAATAGTATTCCACAGCTAGAAATGAGATTATAACATTTAAAAATCATTTCTCACGTGAAAACATTGTCGATGTATACAGTAGCAGTATTGTGTATATGTCGCTGGAGCCAGAAAGTGAAGTAAGTAGTTATCAAATTGCAATTCATATAAATGTCATACAAAGTGTGAATATTATATGAAACAAGACTAATTTTGTTCCTATAATTTATTAATGAGACCATGCAGTACTAATATTTGTATGTATATTTGAGTCGCACAACGGTAAAGTGGGCCCAAGAGTCATTCCATCCGAAATCACCTAGGTGTGGTTGTTTGACCATTTCAGATTTTTTTTTACCATAGATAACTCCATTAGTGTGTGGCTCAAAACAATTTTTATTCTACTTTTAAAATTAGCAAAATTAACTTTGTGGTAAAATTCATTATTTTTTAACCACTTATTTAACCACATCTACCGGTTTCGAAATATATAATTTTTTCTTCAGGATGTCAATATTAATCAAAAACATATATTATTGTTTCTTTAACAGAATCAATTAAAAATATGTATATATATATATTTTTCGAAACTGGTAGATGTATTTAAAATCAATAAGTGATTAATAAAACAGTTAACAAATAAAAATAATTTTTATCGCCTCCATCTTGGATCTAAGCTCAATTATTATATATATGATATATTGTTCTCCTCCCATAAAAGATAAAAGATTGTGGTTTTCATTAACATAAAAAAGACACATTAGGGTATAAAATATTATATGACTTAAATGATCTTGAAATATGCCGAATTTGGAAGCATAATCACCCGTCTTGATGACCTTTTAAAGTGACTCAGGGTTAGAACCACAAGATGGATTTTTGTTTGTTTTAACTATGATTAGTAGAGTACCCAGCTATAAAGAATTACAGTTTGGGTTAGGAACCCTTCCTGCCTTTTTTTGACATCAAAATTTTCAATGACTACTAAATGATTTCATTCTCAACGACCAGATCAGTGACATTATTTTCATCTTTGAAAAGTATTGACAGTTCATCGTCCATCTTTCAGAAATGTGTATCTTGTTTTTGTTATAATTAAGTTACAACTGAGGTAATTGCCCATAATCTATTCAAACAGGCATATCTGAATTTTATTCCAATACAGTAATATTACATAAAATCATTTTGACATAACCGCTCTTATTTCAGTAATGTCATATTTATGGAATAAATACACCACACTGTCGTTAAATCAAAAATATCTGTAGAAATCGGAAACAGTGGAAAATTCCACACAATTTGCTAATATCATATATCATCTGCTGTAAAATCAACAAATTCAAGATACGCCTCTTTGAAAGATGGACGACGAATTTACGCCAACTCCTCCTTTTATGCTACTTATTATTAATATATGAATAAAATATTTTTCAGCTCAAACCTGACAGTGAGTACCCGGACTGGTTGTGGAATCTGCGAATTGAAAAACCACCAACACTCGAAGAATTAGACCCGACAACCAGAGAGTATTGGATCAAAGTGCGCACGTTAGGAATGAAAAGAAACAATAGGTTGCGGAAACTAAGAAGATTCTTGTAACGTGTATCATTTTATTTTAGTCATAGTCAGATAATTGCACTTCTAATTCATGATTCTGAGTTTCATTCATTTATTTTACCCCCCCATGTGGATACTGAAGGCCAGTTCGTCGACTAAGAACAAGTAATCAATATGCAATAAGAGTTCCACATCCTGTTCTGTCAATCATGTAAATTATTTGACTTAACTGGCGAATATGGTGACTCCTCAGATTTTTGCGAAAGGTATAATTTCCAGTAGAATTTAGTGCCCTGATTTAAAAAAAAAAAAAATTGATTTGGTCGCAAATATTTAATAAGTTGTTACAACTGTAGCCGTAAATACTTTGATAGCTAGTCCTGGGTTTTCTATAGGTAATGTTGAATACAGTAATTCAATCTATGCAAATCCAAAATACACCAACCTTTGTGAACTTGGGCTGGAAGGCCGATGGTCGCTCTCCTTGTAGTCTGGTGGTCTTTAACTTTGCTGGCCAACCTCCAAAACTTTATCACAATCAAAAACAGTAAATATACAATACAAAATGTATTTATATCACCACCATAAAAAAGTCCATCCGAATCGAAAAACTGTCTCTGCCCAGTAGCAGCTTCGCTTTTGTTTTGCTGTTTTTAAATCCAAACAAATAGAATACACATATTCAAATTTTCATACCAGGCCTACCTATTGAAGTATAAAAGCACGTAAACAACAACCGAAAAGAAAAGCAAGGAACATGCTCGACACTTTCGAAATGTTGGCGATACCATGGACTATGAAATGAACGAATGTCTCCATTCTTCAGAATCTCCTCATTATAGAAAAACTCCACAACATGCTAAAAAAGAATTCTTTCATAATTTGGCCATGTTGCTAAAAAAGATGGAGATAGCGAGAAGTTGGTGATCACGAAAAGTGTACAAAGAGGTGAGAGATTGAGATGGTAGAGTAGTGATGAGAAAAAATACTATTCTTGACTCACCGGTTGAGAAGTTATCGTGTTCGCCGTATATGCCAAATTATGTATGTCCTTTTTGTAAATTATAATACAGAATTATAGTAGAATCAAATAAAATTAGTGAGAGTATATTTCTTTCAATTACAAACTAATATATCCTCCAGCATATACGATGAACCCCTATGTAGGGGGGGCTGGCTTCTCACTACTGTGGAAGAACAGGGTCATCTCTAACCGATAGGCAAGTAAAGCAAGTTTAAGATATAAGAATAGTTCTTCTGAAGGTAAGTTTTTACTTTGTGATGACATAATTAATGAATTAAAGCCAAATAACTTTGTGTGAGAACTGTCACTTTGTATGTGTGTGTGTGTATATTTGTTATAAGACAATATTAACATTTAGGATAATTATTGTTATCAGCGGTGTAAAAAAATACAATGCAAAAAAAGGACGCCCCCCTGAGTATTACAGAGGAACCCCGATTTTAAGTTGTCGAAGGGACCAACAGAAAAAATGTAAATTGGGGGTATTAAAAATACAGATTATTTATTTTTTATTGAAAATGCGAATAATGTTTTTTTTGTTGTTTTTAAATATTATAAATTAAATTAAAGGTATCTGGTACATTGCTAATACTAGTAAAATATACTTTGAAGTCTTCAATATGCCTCATGACATTGTCCTTTGTAGGAACTACTGGGTTTATGGGATGATCAGACACTTCTTTATAGAAATTTTCTTCTGTCAAGTTTTCGTTTATGCGACTGCCCACTATTTCATCAATTTCCACTGCATCCGATGTTATTATGTTGGAGTCAACGTTTAAGTAAATCTGCAAGGGTTATTCATAAATTCTTTCCCAGCCATCAATGTTGTCTATATTATCTTCTTCGCAATTGTCTTGCTGATTCTAACTTGTAACAAACAACGAAACGTACAAATTACGAAGGTATGAGAATGAAAAATGCGTGTATACGACAAGAAAACGACCAACATACTCTTGGCTCTATGGCGAATTGCGAACTGACGTAAATCGCGGGAAAGACAAACGTAAAAAACGGATTTGTAATGTACTAAAATGACACGGTACTGCAGAAATAACACACAAATTAGACTTTACTGACATACATGTTTTTGTTGTAACCAAATTGGTCTCTTGTCTTCAATAATATTTATACTTTCATGAAAGAAAAATAAGCAAAAGTGTGTTTAAAAAAAAAAACAATATACACTCGCAATTGAAAAACCTTTGCTTCACTTTACGGTCGATAATGTTTTTTGAGAAAAGATTTTTATGGTTAATAGTCATTCGAACGTATAATACACGCATTTTCTTTGGAACGTCAAGAACTGTCGTGTGTCGCCTGGTTAGAATTTGTTGACCTTAGGACTCATGCACTTCTGTACTTACGCGGTAGTATTTAACATATTGTTTTAATAATACGTAACATAACATTATTTTTCACATCATTTCTAATTTCTAACCACAAAAAGTATTCTGTAACACGTTTTTACATTATATCTTAATGTCCTACTAGGAATATCTATCAGGGTTATTTAACATGTTAATAATTCGTATATTTAAAAAAAAAAACAATTTTTGCGGTAGATTTTGAAAATTATTAGTCCATATTAGCACTGGGAAAAATATAGATACAAAATGTACCATTTTAACGGGGGTTGTTACGTCACTAATTGTTACCCATAAATCAACGCCGAAATCTGAAATAAATTCGATGTTTTTTGAACGCTCTGTGACTTGCCAAAGGCCTTATCACAGATAAAAGAGTATACTACTGTGCTACAGTCATTTAAATAACTTCTATGACTTTTTAGATGAATCACTGTAACATTTAATGACAGAAGGTGTCGTAAACCCCCGGCCCGCGACAAATATTTTTAAGTCATAGTATAGTGTTACAATATGATAAAACATTGCAGCAATATAAGGCATGTACTTCAATGCCCTGCCTGCTACATTAACATTATATTTTACTGAATTATAGCAGACAGTGCTTTTCCAGTATTGTAGTAAACAAAATGAAATGTTCAATGTATTAAAAAATATGTAAAGTATAAAACAAGATGTAATTAAAGTGAATACAATGTTCAATTTATAAAAAAAAGGAGTAAATAATATACAAATATGAAGTAAATTGTAATATTCAATGTAAAACGAGTGAAAAAAACTAATGTTAAATAACATACTAACACAACTACAGAGAAAAGTAAAAAATGCAATGTTCAGTATACAGGGTGGCACATAAAAATGCAATGTACAGTTTTTATTTATCGATTATTAAGTTTATTACAATTATGTATGCAATATGACATCAAATATAAAAATATGCACAAATGCGTGTTCTTTTAACCATATTTTTTAAAACATTCTCGCACACTTTGCGTGTTATTTCAGCAATTTTATTTAGAATATTATCCTGTAATATTGAAATTGTTGTTAGCTTATTGGCGTAGAACTTTTCTTTCAAGTACCGTCAAATCAGGTTATTGAGGAGGCCAGTCAATATCACAACATTTGACATTTTGGCAAAAAATTTCAAGTGTGAGGTGGCACGGTCCTGTTGAAACCACATGTGTTGCAGGCCCGATCGATCCAATTTAGCCACCAATAAGTTTTCCAACATGTGACGATAACGATCACCATTAATAGTTACAGCATTGCCATTATTATTTAGATATAATGTTTTAATGACTTTAACACGTTGTTGAGACGTTAGATGCTCTAAAATAAATTCTAATCAACTACTCTCTACGATTGCCAAATGAAAACTGACAAATGTCTGCCAAACCAAAATGGCGGCCAAACAAAATCGGCCTGGAACATAATATTCACACTGTATTACAAATTTACAAAATATCTTACGCAGTGGTAGAAAAATAAAAAAAAATAGAATAAATCCATGGCAATTGCATTTACAATTGCAAAATCCACATGGCAATTGCAAAAGTTCCGTGAAAACACTGACTTATATCAACATATATTTAAAACAAATGCTACCATTTTCACGTGTTTTTGAAATGTGAAATGATTTAATAATACCTTTTCTTTTTCTCTCTCATTCACTAATAAGAACAATTAATATCAAATAAAAGCGAAAAGTGTTGAAAGCAAATTAATGTATAAGTTTTGGCCTCAATGCACTGCATTGACAGCAGTTACGCCGCTGCTGAGACGCGTTTTTCTTCATTTTTTAATATTGCTGGTATAATCTAACCAGTTTGACCAGTGAGTGTCTTCGGAGCCGGTAAAGGTTTGCAATACCTGGATTGAAGTAGCAATTGACACTTGACAGTTGCTTGTTGCTTTTGCTTACAGTGTTACACGGTAAATATACTGAATAGCGGCAAGACAAGTTTTTACTTTGGCAAGTAGTTGAGTAATTTTCATTTCTTGGAAATAATGGTTATTAATTAGTCAGCATATTATTAATTTGATTATAAATTCTCAAATTTGTTTCCCTTATTCTTCCGGGATCTGTACTGTACTTCGGTATGTCTGACAGTTGACAGTCTCGTCGGGCGTGTTGGGTGATATTTTTACTACATGAATTTTAAATTATAATCATTAAAAATCGACCTTGAAGAATGACAACACAAAAAATGTACACATAATTGAATACATTTTTCCCTGAAGATATTTCCAAGAAAACATTCTGAAATAGATATGATGACATTGAAGAGAGTTTATTCAATATTAAGATATGTTTATTTTGGAACGATTTAATTAGGTATTGTTTCTATTTTAGGTATCAAATCTATAATATAATAATATTCAGTGAACCTACTCAGCGTACTGTGTTACTTTGATAGACAAATAACTAACGCATTAAAGGCTGTGATGTTACAGGATGGGGTCACAGATACAACATGAAAGAAGAGGTATTGTATTGTTATTGATAGAGATATTTATATCATGTTAAAATAATTTCACGTTAAACAGATTGAACAAAAAAAACACACCAATGTTAAAACAAGTTTTCAAAAGATTCATCAATGAGTTCATCTGTTTAGAATGGTTTGGGTAGTGTGCGACAAGTTTGCCTAATAAATATAAATAAAATTGTAAAGTCAAAAACAGTAAATAACTTGGTGTTGACGCAGTTGATGGGATGGAATTCGGGTGCTGCTAATTATCAGATGTCGTCCTATTTAATACAAAATGAGTCATAAAATAATAAACATTGCAGTGGTGACATATTTCAGATGGTGTGGCCGACTGTTTAAAAGACTAGGGGTGTTATGGGTACAACTATTTGACTGTTTATTGTTGAACATACGATGTATGCAAGGAATGCGACCTTATTATGAATGTCAACAAGTCGAAAGTGATGGTATTCGAGAAGGAGGAAAGCAAGACACCGCGCTAAATACTTGTAGGTAATGAATGTTTGGAACAAGTAGATTAGTTTATGTATTTGGGAAGTATGTTTGACAGAAACAGAAAGGCTGAGAAAGATATCAAAAGGAGGGTGACTGTTGGGAATAAAGCGAACTGCGCTTTGAATGAAACTATATCTAACAGGAACTTGTCAACCGATACAAGAATAGCAGTACACAATGGAGTCCTGATGTATGGAAGTGAGGCCTGGAGTTGGTAAAAGAGGAACGAAAGTAGACTGAATGCGGTGGAAATGAGATTACTTAAGCGTGTATATGTGGCAGATCTATTTATGATAGAGTAAAGAATGAAGAAATAAAGAATGTAATTCTCTCCTCATTCATCTGTTCCATATGACTAAACCACTAAAGTGATCCTTTCTTACTCACTATACTAAGCCGACAATATATTTGACAATATATTCTTAAGGGGAGTACTGAGAAAGGATTGAAATAGTATTTGTTTACAGATTTATATATGTAGCTTTATATGTATTTGCCAGGGGCGTGCAGTGCATACAAGCAAAAAAGCTGTGCATAACAGAAAATTCTGGGAAACAAACAAATTAAATAATTGGATTAACATTAACGAAAACATTATTTTGCAATTAATGCCATCTGTGTACCGGTAGAGACTTAAATTGCTTAGTTCTAAAAACTCGCCGCTGTACTCATGGTGTTCTTTTTTTATTAGCCGCATCGTGCTATTTACATTACTCAGTTCTATCTTTAAGCTAGTGAATTACTCAAGTCATATAAATGGCTATTTACTGAATTGAAAATTCTTTTCGGTTGATCCGTTTTGTATGGAGTTGTTACCTATGTTGTTTATTAATAGAATAACATTAGAAAGGGTTACAACTATGTGCAAATCATTGAAGTGTCTACTTCCCCTTTTATTAATTCGCTAATTTTACTATCTTTCTGTTTTTAACATGTTGATTTCATGATTGTGTTTTAATTTTGGTGCATGGATTGGTTTTTAATTTGAGAAAAACAAAAAACAATTGACATAACTATTTCCTACATTAATCTTTAATAAAAGTAATTATTTTCTTTAGTTATTACGTGAAGTATTTTCAAAAAATAAATTAATCATGTTCAGTAATAGAAAATGTTCTTAAAAACGTCCATACACTTTTTATATCAGTAAAAAAGTATTATTTTACATTAAAACTTTAAAAACACTATTAACAGTACTCTAAAATTATAAATAAACACATGATAGACGATGAAAGTACATATATTGTATTACATATATTATATATGATTGTATAATATCATTGGTAACAGCATAATCTAAATCTATACCTACTGCACGCCACTGATATTTGCATATCTCTATAGTTCTTAATTTTATGTTTGCAGAGCACACAGGTGTATCGTGTGATGTCTGTAAGCTAGAACCTCTGATCGGCTATCGATACAAGTGCGTTATATGCCATGACTACGACATATGCCAGGCTTGCGAGGGGAAGAACTCACATCCTGAGCATTTGGTGATTCGCATTCCCAAGCCCGAGATGTCTGCATTGGTAATTTTATTATTTCATAATTCTATTTCTATTAGATGTTATTTTTATACTGAGATTTTGATGATAGATCACGCTGTGTGCAATTTTAAGGGCCAATGTTATTATTTGTTTAATAATGAAAACTCATTTTGTTTATACCACATGTATCGCACAGAATTGCGAGGTCTCAGCAGAGGCGCCAATTAATTTATATGATAAGACACGTGTCAGTCATTTAAAGTGGTATAATCATCGGTGATAGATTTCGGGAAACAGGGGCTATCATTCTTGATAAAAAACATCACAGCGGCGGTCTGTCGCTACTTAGCTACATACTTGCAAATATGGTGGGAAAGTATTATATGAACGCATTTAACTGAAATAAAACATGGTATTCTGCAGGCGGGAATGGTATTATCGATTTTATCGCCGTCGTGTATCGATATTGAACATCTTTTGTGTTTCATTTCTTATTTTTCATCATCATCATCATCATCATATAAAATGTTGCCACAAAATAAATTTGCATTTATTGAAGAAATGTTTATATTTATATTTTTTATAAATATTAAAATTTCAGGGTCGAAGATTGTCTATACTTATAGGACACGAGCCAATGCTCATGGAAACTTCCTTAGTTTTCCCTTCAACTGCATTATCGTTGGTAATTATATTTTGATGATTTATTTTCAATATTTTTTGTGATGAATAATTATATTTTAAGGTAGTCCTTTATAAGTTGTAGATTGTTTGTTAGATACAAACAATTGTGATCCAATTACAAAACTAGACATGTACACGCGTGATGCTTTTATCTGTCATCATTTATATGTCCTGTCCGCAAATAACTAAAATCTACAAAATTGTATTCAGTTGCATCCCATTTAACCTTTACCATACCATGATATAACATACCCGAACGCAGCCATGCTGTCAACTCGTTTTACCGTAAATAACAGTTAGAAAAAATATTTTTATTAGCTTAAATGGCTTTAATGACACGAATTTACTCTAAATATTGACCATTCAATTTAAAAAATATTATTTATATAATTTAGAGCATTCATTAAATCCTATACAATGTGTCCTTCCTTCTTATTTCTCTTCATTTAATTAGTAAGAAAGAGATAATTATATTTGTATGTTTGTTCTTTTCACTGTGAAAATAGTGTGTTATCTCTGTCTTTCATATCACAAATTGTATTTTAACCAACATATTAATTTTACAACGGATTGAATGGAAAAAATAATTGTTTTTGTAAGATTCCCTTTTCATAATTGGTTTTCATTAGTCATTCCTGAGCTTCTTTTTTCTTTTTTGAGCATATTTTCTTTAGGATTATCTAAAATATGAATTTTACGTTGCATGTATTTACCAATATATTACAGGTTTAAGTATGATGGTAGACCTGTGTTACTGCATGGTTTGGGAAGGGTTAAAACCAGAAATCAGTCGAAAATGTTATGAAACATGGTACATACATTCTTTTCAGCACTCGGGCATCATTTGTGATTCCTGTGATCAAGGTATTCTGACAGGATATCGATACAAGTGCGTTTCATGCGAAAATTATGATCTGTGTCAGACTTGTGAAGGGAAGAACACGCATCCCGAGCACTTCATGATTCGAGTTTCTATACAAATACAAAATATGGTAATTATTATTTTTAATCATTTTTACAAATTTCTCGAATTAACGCAAAATCGACACTATTCTCCATTTCATGTCGGTCCGTCCCTTAATGGATTTTTTATATTCCAATAGTTTGCGAGCATCCTCGTGTAATCAATCGTGTAAACCCTCAAATTTCCAATGAATAATACTATCTTTTCATATCAGTATATAGGGTGGCCCAAAAATAGTGAGAATATCTCGTAACACATAATTATAATTCTTAATGTAATTTAGCTAATCAGAAATCATCAAAACACCCCATATTGTATAATCTACTGGGTTTAAATCTGGGCTGTTCGGTGGCCACATGCCTCGCTCGATGAAATTAACATTCTCAAGATGGAGAAAGTTGATTGTATTTCTGGCTGTGTGAGATGGAGCTCCGTCCTGCTGTAATGTCTAGCTATACTCCAGGCTTTGTTTTGAAACTTTTGATTATTTTCCTAGCACCCCAACGTTTTTCATCATCAAAAACCAAATATAAACAATGGGAAAATTAATAATCAAAGATGGCGACCGGAAATTGTCAAAATAAAACGTAATATAGGTAAATAGGTAAGTAAGTAAATTAGTAAACTATTTAAGCTATTGTTGATATAGTTAAACTAATTTTGATGTAATTATATCACATTTTACGAAATATTCTCACTTTTTTTGGGCCATTCTGTAGGTTAAATGGTAGAACGAGAGAGGCAGAATCAAGAGAGTGAAGTGATGAATTGTTCAGCTGGGCTGGGCAGCATATGGAAAGCTAAACCAAATCCCCAAAGCCAAAATACTACAATCTTATAACTAAACTATAATATCTAAAGATCAAATCTGTGGGTGTATTACATTAATTAATAATTTAATTGGATCGAACCACGTTCATAAACTGCTCCACGAACGATTGTAAATTTGTCAGAAAATTAATGAATTATTTATGTATTTATACGGTAGAATGTACAAAAATGTTCTTACAGACAGATTATTGGATAAGCATTGTTTCGTACAGGAAACAAGAGTGCTATCAACGGTGGTTCGCCAATCTCAGCTTCTCTCAACCGGCGATGATGATGATGAGGTTGAAAGAAATGAAACACATAAGATGTTCAATATAAGCACACTGCGGCGACAAAATGGAGAGTGCCTGCAGCAGCAGAATACTCTTGTTTTTATTCAAAGTCATAACAATACAAACAGTCATTTTGCAAGTACCTAAAACGGCGACAGCCCGCCGCGATGTCATTGTTTTTCTAAATTTATCCCACGGGTGTTTTGGCGCCACGCCGATGATTACACCTTTAAATTATTAACATGTGTCTAATCGTATCAATTAATATGGCGCCTCTTCGGCGAGTAATTCTGTGCGATATGGCAAAGATTATTTACAGAAAATTATATAAAAATATTAAAAACGTGTAAATAATCCATTTTACAATTAGTAACATTAAATTTTTTCTTTGGAAAGAAAAAGTGGAAAGATTTGCATTTCAAAGTAGAGTGGAAGAATCCTATTATTGTGGCAGATCATCCACACCAGATCTGGTGTGAATGACCTGCTGGATCCTGTATGGATCCAATGGTGTTCTCTAAGAATGCGCCAGAAATTAGAAACAGAAAAAGATCAATTAAAATGGCCTCAAATAATTTCTGCTTCAGTATCGTCTCAAAATTATAAACTGGGTTTTGTGATCGGTCACAGAGCCTGCAGCTCCGATACGGTATCGTTTAGTATCTTGGACATGCGTAATTCAGTCATCTCTGACTGATCTGGTGACTTTTTGATACGATATTGCACAGTTTCTCGTGGAACATTGCCCTTTTACAAAACATTGAATAGATGATGTTTAGCAGGATTGTTTCGGCCAGGAGTCGTGAGAGCTTGCTTCCAAATACAAACTATAATTTTGTATGTTCCATTCATAAAGCTCGATCTTACATATTTGAATAACTTGTTAGTTTAGTGCTTAAGATGCCTGGCGTTAGTGTGATTAGCTGACGCTGGTGATCTAGTGGTCGGGGGTTCGAGCCTCGTTCCAGGAGACCAGCAAGTTAGTCCTATTTTCATAGCACAGGAATATTCATATTGATGTGAGACGTATTCTGTGTACACATCTCGATTATTTATAAATTAACTATAGGAATTGCATGAGTAAAACTACAGTTATTCGCTAACTTTATTCGGTATTGTTACATTGTGGAGCGCAATTAGAAATACAATGAAGTTACACGCAAACTTATGTAGCAGAGCTCCACGGAGTGTTGTTGCTGCTGGGGTGTGGACAGGAAGAATGGTGGTCCGCTCGAGGCGCTGGTGGACATACCAGACGTCACAGCGGTAGTTGCGTTATCCATTGCAAAATGACGCTGAGATGTTTGAGATTTTGATGTTGTAATATTGTTTTTCAGCTTGGAATGCCTCATAGAGTAGCGCCAGTTTTTCAAATTATACTGAAGAACTTATTGAAGAGGGCCAGCTCTGTACCGGAGACTGGTAAGGACAATATATATTTTTTAAGACTATTATATTGTACAGTATTGATGGCAAATAATGAACAAGAATTACGGAGGCTAGTGAGTGGAATGTACGATGTATGCAAGGAAAGCGACCTTATTATGAATGTCAACAAGTCTAAAGTGATGGTATTCGAGAAAGAGGAAAGCAAGACACCGTGCAAATGTTTGGAACAAGTAGATGAGTTTGCGTATTTGATTTTTCAATAGAAACGGAAAGACAGAGAAAGATATCGAAAGGAGGGTGCAGGGTATAAAGTGAACGGCGCTTTGAATGGAATTATAGCTAATGAGAACTTGTCAATTGAAGTAAGACTAGCGGTTCCCAATGGAGTCCTGGTACCGACACTGGAGCTGGCAGAAGAGGAACGAAAGTAGACTGAATGCAGTGGAAATGAGATCACTTAGGCATATATGTGGCAGTTCCATTTATGACAGTAGATAATGAAGAAATAAGGAAAGAATGTAAAGTTGATGTTAATATAGTGAGTAAAGAGAATGGATGAATGAGGAGAAAATGGTAAGAAAGATATATGACGCAAGTGTTGATGGCACCAGAAGTAGAAGACGTCCGCGGAAGACTTGACACGACCAGGTAAACCAGATACTGGAGGATGGTCCTGTTAAAAGCCTCAATAATCGTCGAGCTTATATGAGAAGATGTATGAATGTGGATGAGGTGAGAATTCTGCGTCAGGACAGAAGAGTGTGGCGCTCTATCCTCTCTGCCTACCCCCGTGGAGAAACAGCGTGATGTTAAGTAAGTAAGTAAGATTAGTATATTTCATGTACGGTATTACGTAACAATACATGATTATTTGACTGTATTATTTGTCACCAGCATGAGAACAATCGCATTACGTATACGGGTTATTGTATTCATAGACAAGCATCATTTTTCAATTGCTGCTTTTGTTCAGAATTTGCCAATCGTATTGGCTGGGCCTGATGTCTATTTTCTTCTCATTATTTTACTGTAATTTTTAATGCGTGTACTTTCTTTTTCATGGTTTGTTGTTGGTGATCCTGCAGAGCGCACTGCTGTAACTTGTAATGTTTGTGATCAAGCACTTGTGGAAGGGTTCCGATACAAGTGTGCCACTTGCCACGATTACAACCTGTGTCAGATTTGTGAAAAGAAGAACTTGCACTCCAAACACTACATGATTCGTTTTCCATTGCCCGTGGATCCCGTGGTAATTATTTTTAGAAGATTCAAGTGCAACTGCTTATTTGTTTTGATTTAATATTTCTTCATGTCGTGTGAAATGTCACACTATGTTACATTAATTATTTGAATTTTCATTATATTCAAATTTCTACTACTACACACTGGAAGCGCCGCGAGTGTGACTCTCGATAGAGATTTACACTTCTCACATACTAGCTAACAACTCAGTTGCCTGTAATAAAGCTCTCACTCAGTAACGCACACAATTAACTGCGAACTGTTAGGTATACCGTTACGTGACTGTGATTGTGTCGACGATTGATAACTGAGATTTAACGATGATTGGTAACTAAGATTTAACTGTCAGAGGCTTTCTTTCTAGTGTACCAGCCATTGCCCAAAGAATGTTAATCAGTTATCAATCATCATTAGAATTGAACACAATCACAATCACAATAACAGTTAAAATAACGATTTTACCATCACTAGTATAGAGAACGAATTTGAGACACTTCATTGAAGTATAGCACAGTAATGATTTAACCACACTTCATTAAACTGTATGAACTAATTTCACGGCCTGCTTCGGTAGTGGGCCAACCAAGTGGTACCGACATATTCATATTCATTTTGAACGCTTCAAGTTATATCAGAGGTGGAGTCTACTCCATCCCACACAATAAACAAAGAGTATTTAATTGCAATATAATTGTATCTTATGTTTATCATGTTATATTATAATATATTCACCTCTGTTACAACAAAAACATGTATGTCAATAAAGTTTGGAGTTTTATTCTCTGTGATGGTCAAGTTATCTCGTGTGACCTTTCTTGATGTATAAACTCGGTATTCCTTGTGACAATATCCCCCCCCCCCTCACACACACACACACACACTCACACACATTTACCACACAAGTGACAGTTCTCACAATATTTATATCAAACTTTTTACATTTCAGGCTGAAAATTTTACAAAAATGATTGGAGACAAATTATTGGAGGCTGACGGGACTTTAGAACTGCTCGAAGAGACTGTCCCAGCGGATCAATTGGTAATTATTGGTAGTGTTTTGAATGAATTTCATTAATTGCCTACCTATGTCTTTCTCAGAACAAGATAATAATAGCAATATTTGAATATGTTCAAGAACACACAATTACTGGATTTTTACCTATAAAGGCACTGTTATTAAATAAATTTCAGATATCTCACAGAGATGAAGCTATTTTTATTATATTATGGGGTGATTACAGGGCTTACGACCTGTCTTCGGCTGGCTTAAGTGATCACTTTATATATATATCAACCAAATTTGATAATTCATTTTTTTCCATTGAAACAGCATATTATATGTCAACTCGATGAGAATCTGATTTTTGTTGAAAATTATTTAAAGCAATATTCAATATTGATAGATGGCGATGTTGTAGTGGTACTCGAAGCGAGTCCATGTAATAAAATATATAGAATTTTCAAAAAATTTGATAAATATGGAGATTGAGGGGTGAGAGAGAATTGGTGAACTTTATATATATATATATAAAAAACTTTATATATAGAAAAAAATTGTACTATTTCATTCACGGCTTCCTATTCCTATCCGGCATTCTGTTACCTAATTTAACTAGTAAACGCCCTGGTTAAATAATTTCGCGCTCGGCTGGGATTGCCCAGTAGTAATTTCAATGTTGGCCGCTAGGTTCGCGACTGTCACTTTGAGTGACAGACGGAAGGGAAATAATTTAATTTTCCTTCTTACTTTCTTTTTTTTTTCTTTCTTCTTACTTCACATTACATCTTCATGCCATTATCTCTTGTCAATTACTTATCATGGTCCATTATCATGGATTTGTGCGTGGGCCACCGGTTGAAGGAGTGTCCTGACCAATTGCCAGGCACTCGGAAACGTCGGTAGATACTGCTCTCAGGACACCAAAATCGGAGGATGCAAGATGATAATGAATTTTTACGGCAGACGCAAGAGGTATCGCCCAAGGTCGACGCATTTTTTATGTACTATTATTATTGTCGTCGCCACGTATTTTGTAGCTCCGTAATTTTATTTTATTTATTCAAAAAGTAATAATTCTGTTTTTTTTGTTTTCACAATAAAATCTAACATAAAATTTGTCGATATTGTTTTATTCTGAAATTTCACCAATCACATTTTGCTGTTTTTGGTAAAGTTTATTTTCTCAGAAGATGGTTAAGGTGGATCTAGACATTATGGTATGTAGGTAGCGTCTGATTTACGTTCTCACATATCATGCTCTCCGCTGTTACTGGTCGGCGGAGGATAGTCCGTCAGAACACACCTCACAATATACATATATCCTCGCTCTGACTAAATTTATTAAGTTGCAACACCATTTTTTCAGCACTCTGGTGTACAATGTGATTCCTGTACAGCACGAAAACTGAGAGGATACCGATACAAGTGCGTCACGTGCGACGATTTCAATCAGTGCCAGACTTGTGAGAGAAACTCCTTGCATATTGAACACCTCATGATACGCATGTGCAGGCCTTTGAATTCCATGGTAATGATTCAATGATTTTAATTTTATTATGAAGTTGCAGTTATGGAACTTGGTTCATTGATATTTAAAACGAATTAGATGAGCCACTTAGAAAGATATACAGAAAATTTATATGTAAATCTTTAAGTGAGACTTGATTATTTCCATTTAAAATATATTACCCTTTTATTTCCTTATAATCTTAAAAAAATGGAACTAATATTTTGCAGCTTCCTTCAGTTACTTCACGAGACTTTGGACAAATGTTAATGATGATTTTGCGCAATTCTGGAGCTTCTGAAGCTGAGACGCGTGAGAAAGACGTATCGCAGAGAGTTCTCAGCGAAAGGTTAGCGAGGTTTTGTTAAATGTATATGACTGTCACCAATAACAAAGTCAGTAACTTCCATTAAGTGTTTTTTTATAACTTGTAATTTATTCTCAAATAGTATTTATGCATTGATTTATTTATCAACATTCTTATTGATTGATCATTCAAAATCAATGTGTGGCGGCCCATGCGCATTGTCCAGATGTTCCCCGTTTCCGTATTTCTCAGTATACGTCATTCGGCGCGAACAAAGCGAGAACGTCTGTTAGAGACCAAGAATCGCCGCCCGGCGGGGATAACACATGTGCACCACGTCTGCACCGTACATATGCACCTGAGAAAAGAGTCTGCGCCCAATACTCGAACCGAATGCGGATGCTCATCCCGACTCTGTCCTTCCATTAATCTTGCATCGTTTTTCCATTCTGTCATTCATGTATTCTGTCGTTTATTGCTCTCGGTGTCTTCTCCCCGATGAGAATAAACAAATCTGTGTAACAATGGTTGTTACTTGAACACAACTAACCTTCCCATAAATGTTACTTGCAAAATTAGTTGTTTTTGTCCACCGTCATTAATAGCAGCCCGCAGGGCCTAGTAGCGAGCAATCGGATATGATAAAAATGATTCCCCTCAAATGTGCAAGTGCAAGCCTGTTATCAATATTTATTGTTTTCTTTTCTATATTCCTAACTTAGTCGTACTACCCAGGCAGTATTCTGCAGTATATTCAGAAACTGGTATCAACAGTTAATTGTGACAGGCGTGCGGGTGTGTGCGCGTATCATAGCGCACACTATTAAATATAGCACGCATACAATTTTTAACAAGGCTTTTTCTTTGTGTGCTGCCTTCAGTCAAAGGTTGGTGACCATGTTGATTTATCCTGTCTAGAATCACCAACATTTTGGACACTGGATCACTTTCTAAGGTTATGTGGCCAAGATAATCTCTTTCTACCTACATTACTAGCTCTGCTGCCTTCTATATTATTGAGTTTTAAAAGATCATATGTTTAACAATATTTGAATTTGTCCAAGAACACACAATTACTGGATTTTCATTTACAAAGGCACTGTTATTAAACAAATAATAGATCTCATAGAGACAAAGCTATGGAAAATATTTGGAAGTATGGGTAATTACTGGACTTACAACCTGTCTTCGGCTGGCTTAAAAACCATCATTCTCACCCATCAATCTCCATATCTATCAAATTTTTGAAAGTTGTATATATGTTAATATGTGGACTCTATTCGACATCTACAAGTATTTAGCACAGTGTCTTGCTTTCTTCCTTCTTGAATACCATCACTTTCGACTTGTTGACATCTATAATATGGTAGCTTTCCTTACATACACCGTACATTCTACTCACTAGACTCTGTAGTTCGGCAATAAACAGCATACAATAAAATTGCCCATTTTCTCTCCCACATTAATATATTCCAGTTCTTTCACACAATTATCACACCCTTTGTAATGTCAAACCATTGTAACTACTTTTTATAGTTAACTAGACATTGTTTTCATATTTTAAATTATCGAGAAAATGATAATTTTATATGTATAATGTCCCTAAGTAAAAAGTTTCCTTACAAAAGTAGTTTTTTTTTTAAATTAACAAGGGACCGTATACTGTAATTAATTAGTTGTTAATGATTAATGTTTTTGTAGCAGCCAAGAACGAAACGTTTGTAGCAGCACGGTCACGGATGGCGTCCCCGGTGTATCCAGCTCACAACAGCCAGCCAGGGTGCCGGAGATAGGTAAGGACGATGTAATTTTTTTCATATTAGTGAATTTTATTTGCGGTGTTACAAAACAATACTCGCATAAATTTGATGTAAAAGTTATTTTAACTAACTCTACCTTGAAATAAAACACAATTTAACATCGGATATGTTTTTTTAGAGGATCCCCCAGAAAAAATTGTCATGTAAAATGCATTGGAACTACAATTCATACATGCTTTTCCTCTTCTTCTATTTAAATTATTACATAATAGATGGATGTAAATGAAACAATGTTATAACTCTGCTTGAGTTTATTAGCACTACTCGAGTAGAATTATAACATTGTTTCATTTATATCTATCCACTTCTATTTTATGTTTACCTCAAAAAGACTAACACCGGGTATCTATCTCAGTACCTCCCACATGCGAGGACTCTACCATCTTGGCTATCTTACCACCCAGATAGTTGCAGTGTCAAGTTGTCACGTAAAAACATAATGCTAATTATTTGTTTTTAATGAAAGCACATTTTTAACACAAATTAAATGAAGCACTCTATCTAGCTAAATAATATTTAGTAGCAACCAAATATTTATTCAATATAAATCGTATTCCGTGGAAATAATCACAAAACTAATATATACGTCATAAACTACAACTCAAAATGAAGGTACTCACCTAATATCAGCGTCCTGGCGTAAAAAATTATCAAGATATACGAAATATTGAAAAGGCATACACAACTTGCAAGTTGACTTCACGCAACCGTCATATTTTGCTAATGTTTGGATTGTCTCTTATAACATTTCTCAATAGATTGCAGCACTAGAATCCAATTTCAAACGTAATTAGGACACTTAGATGCACTTCCCCCATAAATGCAATTACCCCGACTCACCTTACTAATATCATATTATTTAATGACTGGTACGCTAGAAAGTGAACCTAACCTAACAGTTAAATCTCAGTTACCAATCATGTCACAATCAGTCACATAACAGTTTACAATCACTACTAATATGTGTGATATTATCAAGTTTCAATAAATTTTTATTTTTCACAGTTTTACACAATTTTTTGCCGCTCCCTCGAAAAGTTTACTGTATTTAATTTAATTAAAAAAATATTAATCTCCGGTGAACTTTGCTTAAAGAGCTTAAAATATTTGCTGTTTTCACATTTTGTTTGATTCCCCAGTAGCGTAGCGTTAGCATCCCCTTCTGTCACGCAGGAGACCGTAGGTCGGTTCCCCGCCATGAAGAATTTAATTTTAATTTTACTTGTTAAATTGAATTTATGAATATAATACATTTCCAGTCGCCTGCTGTCAGATGCTAACCACTGCAATGTCATTTATTAATATTTTTGATTTATTTGATGAATTAATAAGAAAGATGTAAATAAAAAATATATTAATTGAAAAAATATTAGGATACTACCGGGATTTGAACCATCCGGAACTTTTCCTTGCATTGCCAATTTTGTACTTATATTTAATTAAATAGTCACCTGTTGAACTTTGTAACATGCTGACTGTATCGCACAGAATTACTCGCCATGGTGGCGCCAATTAATTGACGCGTGTCAGAAATTTAAATGTGTAATCATCGGCGTGGCGCCAAAAAAACCCGTGGGATAGATTTCAGGAAAACAAAGACATCTTAGTAAAACGGCCTGTCGCCGTGTAGGTACTTGCAAATATGACTATATGTATTGTTATGAATCTGAATAAAAACAGAGTATTCTGCAGGCGGAAGTCATCCCCGATTTTGCTGCCTATATTGAACATCTTTTGAGTTTCATTTCTTTCGACTTCATAATCATCATCATCATCGCCGGTTGAGAGAAGCTGAGATCGGCGAACCACCCTTGTCTACATTCTTGTTTCCTGTACGGAACACCGACATTAATAACAATGTTTGTAAATTGCTATTTTCACATCTTGTTTGTATTCCTTGGCAGTATAGTGGTAAGTGTCTCTGCCCGTTATGCAAGAAACTGGGGTTCGGTTTTGCATTGTGGAGATTTTTATTTTTTTAAATATGTTTTGAGCTAGAATGTCTGCATTATATAATGCGTTTTTATCGCAATTACATATGTAGTTTTATTTTCAGGTTTTGTCATTCCTAACCCTTCAGAGCACACCGCTGTAAAGTGTAATGTTTGCAGCCAAACGATTGGTGACGGATATCGATACAAGTGTGTCACGTGTCATGATTACAACCTGTGTCAGGTTTGCGAGTGGAAAAACTTGCATTCCAAACATTACATGATTCGTTTTCCCACGCTCATGGAATCCATGGTAATTATTTACTGACTATAAATGAAAGAAACTTTTCAATCATAGTAAAACTGTGATTTCCCATTTTATGGAGACTGGGCTAAAGTTTTCTGAATAATCGTGACATTATTAGTAAAAATGTTATTTTATAAAAAAGTGTATAGTTGAATTACGAGGGCCAAGTAAAAAATAAGGTTCCTTACGCTGTACACTCGCCACGCGAGATGCTAGGCGAAATCCGGCAACACCGCCTTGATTGTTGGTCCCTTAACTACATCCCCACTACCGGGAGCAAACGCTGCGACGCTCAGTAAAGGCCTGACAGCCATCCGCTATGGAACCCGCCATCGCCGTTACCGCCAGGTGTGAAATCCGTTCGGTGATTCGATTTTTAAACGCGAAGAAGCTTAAACCTGTTGAAATTCATCGACAGTTGGAAGAAGTTTATGGCACAGCTTGCATCAGCGTCCAACACGTCCGCAAATGGTGCAGGGAGTTCTCCGAAGGACGCACAGACGTCCACGACGAGCAAAGGAGTGGGAGGCCATCGGTGTCGGACGAAGTCGTGGCGAAGATTGAGCGCATTCTCCTCGAAGATCGGAGAGTAACGCTTCGGGAGCTTGCTGTCCAGGTTCCTGAGGTTTGTGAAAAAACCATCGACAACATTTTGACCGATAAACTTGGTTATCGCAAGGTGTGCGCGCGGTGGGTCCCACACATGCTTTCAGAAACCCACAAAGACAATCGTGTCAAGTGTGCCGAGGGGTTTCTTCGAGAATGCGCCGAGAATACCGAAGAATTCTTGGACTCCATTATTACGGGAGATGAAACGTGGTGTCACTACGTCACTCCAGAAACAAAATAACAGTCCAAACAATGGCGCCATCCTGAATCGCCTAGGCCGAAAAAGTTTAAGCAGACGCTTTCCGCAGGGAAAGTGATGGCTACGGTGTTTTGGGACCGAAAAGGCGTCTTGCTGACCGAGTTTATGCCTAAAGGGACCACCATCAATTCGGACAGGTACTGCGAGACATTGACAAAACTCAAAAGAGCCATCCAAAATCGCCGGAGAGGAAGGCTGACCAAGGGCGTTAGGCTGCACCACGACAACGCTCGCCCGCATGTCTCTCGACAGACCACCGCCCTACTGGACAAATTCGGCTGGAAATTGCTTGACCATGCCCCCTACAGCCCTGATCTTGCTCCCAGCGACTTCCACTTGTTTCCGAAATTGAAGCAACACTTGGGTGGACAACGCTTCAATACAGATGAAGAGGTGAAAGAAGCGGTCACCAAGTTCATCGGCGGCCTAGCGGCGGAATTCTTCGAAGCGGGTTTTCAGAAGTGGATAACTCGTCAGGAAAAATGCATAGAAAAATCAGGAGACTATGTAGAAAAATAGAATAAAGTACAAGCTTTCAGATGGTTTACTTATTTATTGCAATAAAAAATACCTTATACCTGAAAAAAATGTAGGAACCTTATTTTTTACTTGCCCCTCGTAGATTGTAACTATTATCTGTATAGTAAGATCATGGCTGTAATGAACAAAGAGCCTGCATTTTTTACTTATTCGCATATTTCTATAAAATCGCTCATAGGTTATAATGTGTGTGTTTCACGGATATAACTAACAACATTTGGTGCCCAGTGGAACACTGCAAAGAACAACATGAGATGGCTTAATTTATTTCATCAAATTATTGCCCAGTTAATGACCTAAGCATATTTAAATTATATATTGCTGGCTGCTTAATTGACTGCCTTGTATTCGCCAAACTTTAAATTTAAAAAAAAAACTGGCTACTTTAACACGGATTTCAGTCTAGCAAAGTAGCCAGGACAACGTTGTATATATCAGAGGTGAAGTCTACTCCATCCCACACAATAAACTACGAGTATTAATTGTGTCTTATGTTATAATATATTCACTTCTGTTAGAACAAAAATACGTATATTATCTAATAAATAAATTTCAGGATTTCCCATCATTTATGAAATTAGTAATTTTAAGGCAAAATTATTACCAGTTAAAAACAAACATTTATTAAAATAAAGTGACTTTCAATTGGCAAAGAGGCCAAATTAAATGTGAATTAAAGAACCAGGCGCCATAAATTGTGTTTAGTATTTAGATTTTAATATTACGTAAATATATATTAAGCGCATGTACAAACCTACTTAGATAATAATATTATTATCTCTGATGTTTCTTTCGCCTTTTTAATATATTTGTCAAGTTAATGAAATTTTTTAAAAATGAGGTCTACTATCACGGATGTAGTGAGTAACGGTTGTTTTCAACTGGAAAAAATATAAAAAATAGTCTATAACTAAAAAATTACATTCAATGATCACATTTGGCGGGAATAGTATATTAGATTGACAATTAAGATTGGCATTTATTTATTTTGACATTTTAGGCTGGAAGATTTTCAAAGATGGTTGGAGAGGTACTATTGGAGGATATGAGGACTGCAGGAACATTAGAATTGCTCGATGCCATATATCCAGTGGACCAAGTGGTAATTATTTGATAGTCTGTTTCAGGGTTTGCTGAAGAGTGTGGCTTAATATCATGATAGCAGTATTAGTTAATATTACGCACGTCATTTTTAAAGTAGTATCTTAGGACCATTCCTTTTACCAGATAAAAATTCGAAGTAGTGTATACAAATTTCATGACGATGTTAAGTGTCAATCTAAATATATGTAGGTACTTTGACTTATTTCAAAACATATTTATAGTTCTGAATTAGGTACTTTAATAAATTATTTTATTTTTGATTGATTATTTCAAATGACAACACACATATAAATATGTTTTTTTTTTTAGAGGTTTGTCTTTCGAATTGTCAATACTTTTTCAGCAACAGCCAATTTGACAGCTGACAGTTGATTTGTGCTCAATTTGGTTTGCCATTTCACCATAAATAGACTTATGCCAGAACAGGGTTTGCAAATTTATTTCGAAAATTGTGGTTCAGTTAGCGAAACTTACCATGCGCTACGTACATTTTACTGTCAACATAGTTGTCCATTCAAGCAAGTAATTTGAATAACCATGGATCGTTTTCGCACCACACATACTCTAATTGATAATATGCATCCGCAGAGACATTGTACAGTGCGCACCGAAGAAGCTGTTGTTTCTTCAAAAATGATGCTGACCAGAACGTAACAGTCAATGGAGAGCTTTATAGATCCATGATTACTAACTTTTTCGTTCTCCAATTGAATGGAATTAATGTGGAAAAGCTGTGGTATCAACAAGACGGCGTAGCATGCCACACAGCGCGCGCCACAATCTATTTATTGAAGAAAACATTTGATGAGTGCATAATTTTGCTTAATGAACCTATGAATTGGCCTTCAAGATCGTGTGATTTAACACCTTTGGATTATTTTCTGTGACAATATGTCAAGTTCCTATTCCACGCCAATAAACCAAAGACGATATGCGACTGAAAGCCAACATTTGTCATGTTATTGCCAATGTACATGTGGTCGAAGATTGGACTTCCAGTTTCCGCTTTATTCGAGCCAGCCGCGGTGCATATATGTGCGAAATCGTATTTAAACGCTAATGGCATAAAATTATCTTTCCAATAAAGTCAATATCATGGCCATTACCACAATTTTTTTGTGTTTTATTTCATTTTAAAGTTTTATACTTCTAAAAAAAACATAGTTTTATTTTATTTTATAATATTAATAAGAACAACGTGGATAACGCTCTAGATTAGAATTTTTTGACAGCTTGTCTCAAATGCAAAAAATAAACCTTTTATTGTCATCTCTTTCTATCAAAACCTTCGTCTATGGCAAGATTTACGTAAGTAGTTTAATTTGAAAGAGTACGTAATTCGCATAGAATTATCCGAATTTCAAACTGGAAAAATTTAAGTACGCCTTTAATAAGATTTGAGTGTCGATTTGTGTCAACTCGATAATGCGTTGTTTCGATGTGCGTTACTCTTTTCAGGAACGTAACCCGATGCAAATTAAACAATATTTTTTTTTTGATTGTTTATTAGTTATTTGACTCATTTCAATTGTTTGCTCAATATCACTGCGCTAACCACATTTATTAAATTGCGATACATATTACAAAATTTCAGCACTCCGGTGTGTGGTGTGGATCCTGCATAGTTAAAAATATTAAAGGATATCGATATAAGTGTATCGTATGCAACGATTATGACCAGTGTCAGGCTTGCGAGAAGAGAAACTTCCATTCCAACCACCTCATGATTCGCATCTGCAAGCCTTTGGACTGCATGGTAACTGTTTGATAATTATTTTTTATTTTATTTTATCACATCTTTGGCATATAGATCGTTATGGGAAGAGGAGGAACAAAAGTTCAGGCTGCCGAAATGAGCAGGAGAGTGATTAGTTTGTGTATTTGGGTAGTACGTTTGATAGAAACAGAGAAAGATATTGAAAGGAGGGTGGAATAACATCTAATGGGAACTTGTCAACCGGGGTGAGACTAGCGGTACACAATGGAGTCCTGTTACCGACATTGGTGTATGGAAGGGAGGCCTGGAGCTGGCAGAATATGAATGAAAGTACATTTATGATAGTAAAGAATGAAGAAATGTAAAGCTTATCTAATCTTAACATAGTGAATAAGATTAAAAAAGGATCGCTTAGGTGGTTTGGTCATATGGAACGGATGAATGAGGGGAGAATGGTAAGAATGATATATGATACAAGTGTTGATAACACCAGAAGTAGAAGACGTCCGCATGAGATTTGGCACGGCCAGGTAAACTAATTAATCCTGTTAGAAAACTCAATAATCGACGAGCTTGTATGAGAACACGTAAATTGTGAGAATTGTGTGTCAAGACAGAAGAGTGTGGCGCTCTATCCACTTTGCCTATCTCTGTGGAGGATCGGGGTGATGGCGAGTTTCACCAGGTTTACTGACTAATTACTTTGGGCCCCGTTCTTTGGAATATGTACTCAGTATGTCCTTGTAACAATATTAAGTTTATTACAGTAATTTTAAATTATACACTTCAGAGATAGACTAGCTGTTCTGGAGAAGCTGATATGGAAGAGAGCCCCGTTCCTCCAGAGACGCCCTCTTATAATGCTTGTCCCCCACCACTCATCTACTCATTCTCCTGACACACACACACATGTACAAAGTGACAATTCTCACAGTTAGTAGCAGGAGTATTATTATTGGACCGAGTGAGAAGTACTAAGATAAGGGAGCATCACGGCTTGATATTACATGTCACCGAGGCTTTACAACTTGTTACGGATAATTGTATGAAAGAACTGGTGGAATTGGAAGTTGGAGCAAGAAACAACATTTTGATTATATCTTGCCTACTAAATATATACAGATAATAGACGTGAGTGATTAGGATGTCCAATATACGTTATGGAGAGCGAACTGAAAGATGAATGTTAGCAAATCTCAAGAAATATGATGTGATATATGATTATAACTGCCATTTATAAAATGTATCAAATATGTATATACAAAATACAAGAACAACTCAAAATGACCTATTTGTTAGATACAATACTCTTTATATATGAGAGGTTGATATATTTTTAATGTACGAGGGTAAGTTGAAAATTATCTACATTGTTCTACAATTTATTTACACAGACTTTAAGGAAGCCGAGCTCGTCGTATATGATTTGGTAACAACCTCTTGCTGAATCTTGTTGTCCGTGGTGGATGTTGACAGGCGTCTTGCTCCGTTCTCGTGCGTCACACTCGTCCGGCCACTTGATCCATAAAAAAAACCACTTTTACGTGATAAAGCATTGTCCCCGTGTTGTGGTAAAAGTTTATGATGAATTTCAGCCCCTTTCACACCCTCCGACCAGAGAAATCGGATCACTGCACGCTGTTCCTCCATGGTGAAAACTGCTAGCGGAGCGGATATGTTTACACTGTAATAGCCGGAAGGAAATTTACGCGATCGGGTTCAAATTTCGCACACGTGACCGCAGTCGTACCGACTCCTAAGCGCGCACGGCAAAAGTGTAGATAATTTTTTACTCGCCCTTGTATACCATTTTGTGTGTTTTATTTTACTTTTGTAGTATTCTAGTAGATTCTATTTTTTAAATAGCACAATTGTTCTAAAATGCAATAATATTTTGCAGATTCCTTCAATCATTTCGCAAGACTTTGGAAATAAGTTAAAGATGATTCTATATACTTCTGGAGCTTTCTTCGAAGCTGGGATCGGTGACGGAGATGCATTGCAGAACATTCTCATGGAAAGGTGAGTGAGGTTTTGTCATATGTGCTTAAGCATTTATATTTTCGTAGAAAGCTATCACTTTGTAGTTTGACATATTAGATTAAATAAAATACCATCACTTTGTATGAAACCAGAAATTTTATTAAATGCCAATTGGTTTCGCTTAGGTCAAGCTTCGTCAAGACTTATTTAAAACTAACAATAAATAATAGTGTGCAGGATGGCTCAAAGAAAGTGAGAACATTTCGTAAAATGTGATATAATTACATCAAAATTAGTTTAACTATATTAACAATAGCTTAAATAGTTTACTAATTTCCTTATTTACCTATATTTCGTTTTATTTCGACAATTTCCGGTCGCCATCTTTGATTATTAAATTTTCCATTGTTTATATTTGATTTTTTCAAATTGTTATTTATTATTTTTTTATAAGCAGCCAGGAGCGTAATAGCAACATGGTCAATCGACAGGGTGTTCCTGGCACGTCCAGCTCGCTACGGCCAGCCAGGCCACCGGCGATAGGTAAGGGTAACATACATTTTTCAAATGAGTAAATTTCACCTTTGTATTTAACGGTACACAATCATTTTTTAATGATTAGTCAAAATTGTTAAAGTTATAAAAAATAATTTTATTAATATATTGATGGATGAATTATGTATGGGTATATGTATATGTATAATCATGTGTTGTATGCAGAGGTGTGTAGTAGGTGTAGATTTAGGTTATGCTGTTACCAATGATATTACACAATCATATATAATATATGTACTTTCGTTTAACCAACGTCTTTAGACAAAATTAATCCGTCGTTTATACAACCCTACTATGTATTTATTTGTAATTTTATAGTACCGTTAATAGTGTTTTTAAAGTTTAAGTTTTAACGTAAAATGATACCTTCTTACCCATATAAATAATGTATAGACGTTTTTAAGAACACTTTATATGACTGAACATGATTTTTTTATTGTTTGAAAATCCTTCACATAATAACTAAACTAAATAATTAATTTATTAACGGTTAACGTGTGAAATAGTTCTGCCAATTGATTTTTGTTTTTCCCAAATCAAAAACAAATTCATGCACCAAATGCACCTTGAACGCAAAGAATGACCATGATATCAACATGTTAAAAACAGTAAGATAGTAAATTTCATGAATTGGTAAAAGAGGAAGTACACACTTCAATGATTTGCAAGCAGTTGTGAGCCTTTCTAATGTTATTCTGTTAAAAAACAGCATAAGTAATGACTCCATACAAAACGAATCAACCGAAAAGAGTTTTCAATTCAGTAAATGACTTGAGTAATTCACTAGCTTAAAAGTAGAAGATAGTAATGTGAATAGCTACAATGCGTCGATTGTAGCTACTAGCGCTACGGCTGCAGCGGTGGGTTGTCGTGGTAGTTTTAGTACAATTTATAGTAAATGGTCGAGGTTAGAACTCGCGGTAAGCTATGACATCATGACTCAAACGAAGATTCCAGGCAGGCCTAGGAAGTCGGTGTCTCTGGGCTGCGAGTGGAAGGTACTTTTGGTGACATTACTTATCAGCTACACTATCTATTCTGCACGCTTCTGAATTGTGTTTTGTTGCACTAAATTTTGAGCTATCTGATGGTCCTTGCATTTTCATTTGCAGGTTTTGTTTTGGATAATCCTTCAGGGCACACCGCTGTTAATTGTAATGTCTGTAGCCAAACAATTGCAGAAGGATATCGATACAAGTGCGTCATATGTTATGATTTCAACTTGTGCCAGATTTGCGAATGGAAGAAATTGCATTCTAAGCACTATATGATTCGTTTTACCTTACCCGTGGACCCCTTGGTAACTATTTTTTTAATCTATTTTAATATTTATTCTACTTATATACAGGCTGACCCAAAGAAAAGGAGAACATCTCGTAACACATGAGTTATTTCAAAACATAATATAATTCATTATAATTCTTAATGTAATTTTTTTGCACAATATTTAGCTAATCAGAAATCATCAAAATACCACATATTGCATAATCTACTTGGTTTAAAACTAGGCTGTTCGGTGGCCACATGCCTGGCTCGATGAAATTAACATTCTCACGACAAATAAAGTTAATTGTATTTCTGGTTGTGTGAGATGGAGCTCCGTCCTGCTGTAATGTCTAGCTATACTCCAGGCTTTGTTTTGAAACTCATTGATCATTTTCCTAGCACCCCGACGTTCTTCAATTTGAAAATTTTTTTATGATAAATATCTTTTGGATCACCAATCTGCGTATGTGTTTGTAAAAATTTTGTTTGTATTGAAAACTTGTTATTTTTAGGCAGAAAGATTCTCAAAAATGATTGGAGACAAACTGTTGGAGGATCTGAGGACCGCGGGGACTTTAGAATTGCTCAACGAGACTGTCTCGGT
Organism: Eubasilissa splendida; assembly: GCA_031772225.1. Lineage (NCBI taxonomy): Eukaryota > Metazoa > Arthropoda > Insecta > Trichoptera > Phryganeidae > Eubasilissa > Eubasilissa splendida. The sequence goes on from CM062862.1 coordinate 2,629,464, forward strand.
GGACCAATTGGTAATTATTTCATAGTCTGTTTTAGAAATTCCAATTTACAACATCTTGTTATTACAGCATCAATAGCATTTCTTTTAAAAAGACAAACGTCACAAATCGAAAGAGTTTAACTTTTAATCTATCTTAAACCTGTCGAACAAATCATTTATTTATTTAACTGACTTGTAGAGTAGAAGAACTTTAAGCAATTTAATGATTTTATACAAAATAGTAGATGGACGTTTTTGATTTGACCAATCTGATTTCGTACAGTGTGCTTATTAAAAATTCTAGATTGTTAGATATGTATATGTTTAAAAACAATAAATAAATAAAATAAAAGTACATTTTCTGTATGAGGTAATAAATTTCCTCTGGGGTCCTGGGGTCCTGGGGTCCACCTCAGCTTTCTTCTCAGGATTGATATCCCCGATAACTTGATTAATTTATTTCTTGATTGTTTGCATAAGAGTGAAGTGAGTTCAATTTGTTTGGATGGATCTACATTATTCAATTGCAATATGTATTACATTTTTTCAGCACGCGTCTGCTCAATGTGATTCATGTAATTCAAAAAAAATTAAAGGATATCGATACAAGTGCGTTACGTGCGACGATTTTGATCAGTGTCAGGCTTGTGAGAAAAGGAATTTGCATTCTGAGCACCTCATGATACGCATGTGTAGACCTTTGGACTCCATGGTAATTATTTGATTATTATTCTTATAAAATATTTGGTTTTCATCCATTATGAAGGGATCCCTTTCAAAACTAATTCATCTGTTTTTTTATTAATCTATATCAGAAGTTATACACTAGATCGTACTTTTTTTAAAACTATTACTTAGATATGACCTTTATACTGATGTAAAATTAATAAACTGAATATTATTTGCCATAATTAAGACAATACAGGCATTATAAGAAAGACACGACCATTAAATTCATTTCCCACGTGCCACAAAATTGGATAATTCTTGCATATGCGAAATATATTTTCTAATAATCTTTAAGCTAAGATCACTAGAATTATTAAAATGTTAAAAATTAATATGTAGTTATAAACTTAAATTTTCAAAACATAATTAGATTTTTTGATGGTTTTGAAACGCTTTGTATTTATATAAACAGCTTATTTTAACTAATGTATCTACTCGCATGCATGATTTTAAGGGAAAACAACGTTTTATTGAACAAAATAAACATGTACATTATTTTGTATCTAAGTTGCAATTGAATATTCCATATATATGTAACAAGGTTGTCTTTATACATATGTAATTATGAAACAAACAGCCCACTTTATTAAACAAAATGCATCTGGCACAATAATTTGAATATAGAACATTGTGTTAAGCGTCAATCTAAATATATGTAGGTACTTTGATTGATCTCAAAACATATTCATATATGTACATATATCAACTAGTTACTTCAATAAATGATTTAATTTTCGATGGATTAATTCATATGACAATACACATATTATTTCATCCATAATATTAATGTGAAATTACGTGGATATGAGTAATTTTTGACGCTTGTCTCGAATGCGAGAAAATCAACCGTTTTATTGTCATGTCTTTCTATCAAAGCTTTCCTCTCTGGCAAGATTTACGTAAGAAATGGCATCCTTAAGTAATATTATAAGTACTTTAACTATTAGTTAATTGAATGATTATGTAATTCGCGTAGAATTTATCGAATTTCAAACTGGAAAAATGAAAGTACGCCCTTGAAAAGGGATATATATATATAGTATTCATTTTTTACAGCTCCCAATATCTTCACGAGGATTTGGACGTAAGTTAATGACGATTCTACACGAAGCTGAGACTGTCGAAGCTGGGATGGGTGAGGGAAGTGCATCACAGCAAATTGTCAGTGAAAGGTAAGTGAGATTTTGTTACATGTGCTCTGGTGAGACTGTCTGATTATCTGTATTTTCCTTTGACTATGTTTGTTGTCTACTATTTTGTTTAACCTTCAAGCGTTACAAGCCTTGTCTTTTGAATTGCACGTAGTCATTTCGATCATTTTCATTTTTAGCTATAAAATACAAATTAATAATATAATTGTTTATTCTTAATAACATTGTCTTAGGATTAGGAAATATTTTGACTAAAAAAAACTTATACTTTTAAAATCAGCAATGTTATCTTTGTGGTTAAGATTCATATTTTTATTTATCTTTTATTTAGATTCTGTCAAAGAAACAATATATGTTTTAGTTAGTTATGACATCCTGAAGAAGAAAATTGTATTTTTCGAAACCGGTAGATGTATTTAAACTCATTTTAGTGGTTAATAAAACAAAGATAATAAATAAAAAAATAAAAAACTTAGCCCGCCTCTTCTGTAAAAATATTTTGTAGTTGACGTCTCACCACAGGGTGATTATATATTTCTGCCATTTTGTCACTTTATCACGTCCTGTAAAATATACAGCTCGTAAGAGCTATCAGTAATGATAGGGGTACGTTATCATCATCTGAGCTGCTTCCTTAATTTAGAGATTGATTTTCTTCAGTTTTTTCCACATATGAAGCTTCTGAACCCTTGTCACTGAGCGTTGGTTCACTTTCTCTATCTTCTTCGAGAAGTATTTGCACCGTTTCATCATCCCTAATATGTCTGTGAGTCATTGTTTGTAATAAAAATACACACAACAATGCAAACTTTCTTGACACAATTAGCGAAAAACTTTAGCGAAGAAAGTTGCGCGTAATTTTTTCGACTCCTTGAACCTGGAAGTACCTACGATGTGAAAGCATGATTTTATGAAGGAATACTCGCCAAGGGCGGTCTTTTCGACGCCACGCGACCACTTGAAGGTTAGTATTTGAAAGTAAATACTAGTAATCAACCAGTATTTTCTTTTGTGTTGTAAAATATCAAGAAAACTATAAAAGTGTTGTGTTGTCTTCACAAATAAAGGCACTTCCTTGCAGAAATCCATTTACATTTTTTACTCTGGGCCATTGTTTTATTGCATAATTTAATGTGTTTATTATTTTTTCCAGCAGCCTGGAACGTAACACCGACGTACTGGAAGATGCTGTTCCTAGTATACCCATTCCACCACAGTCAGCCACACCTGTCAAAGTTCTTGAAAAGGGTACTCCCAGTTCCACCAACAAAGGTTGGAAAATATCTAAAATGTATAACTGTTAGTGTATAAGCACAAGTCTTCACCAGCCGTTCAGCTCTGGTTCCAATCGGCGGGCATCAGCTCGATAAGGGATAGAAGAACAAGAAAAAGAATAGCGGTACCATTATGATATCACTAAATGAAACTCTGTCAATAAAATGAAGAGAAAAAATTATATTTACAAAGGTTTTTTGGTATCGAATTAAATTATTTTTAAACACACGGGAAGTTGGTACCCACCTAGAATAGATTGGTTCAGATGGCGCCACCAGTTAAGTATTTTTTTCACATAACAAAACTAGGCACGTAACTTCGTAAATGTTTTTATTTTAAAATTCTATTAAAAGTTATTCAAATTGATTCTTCAAAATTTGTAAATTACTATTTAAAGTCAGGGGACCAAAAATAATTTTTGCCAGACGATTATATAATTATTTTATTTGATTACATGAAGTGTTCTTAACATTTAGAAATAATATTCATATACATATAGAGATGTTTTATAATATTGATAGTATGAAATTTCTATTTCAGGTACAGGTTGCCTCGTGTGCTCTCGAGAATCTGAGCATAACTCTGTTCTGGAGACCTGCAGCCACGCACCAGCCTGCGAGGCCTGTTCTGCTGGCATGGTCACTTGCCTTATCTGCGATACAATTATTGGTAATATTGAAGATGCTAAATTTCCCTAACATTGTTCTTATTTACAGTTCTATTTCATTAGATTATATAATACATGGTGGCTCAAAAAAATTGAGAACATTTTGTAAAATGTGATATAATTACATCATAATTAATTTATTTATATCAACAATAGCTTAAATAGTTTACTAATGTACTAACTTACCTATTTACCTATATTATGTTTTATTTCGACAATTTCCGGTCGCCATATTTGATTATTAATTTTCCCATTGTTTATATTTGGTTTTTTCAAATTGTTGCCCAGAATGACAAAAATCACTGCAGAAGACCGTATTCTGATCAAAAATTTGCCAATTGAAAAACGTCGGGGTGCTAGGAAAATGATCAAAGAGTTTCAAAACAAAGCCTGGAGTATAGCTAGACATTACAGCAGGACGGAGTTCCATCTCACACAGCCAGAAATACAATCAACTTTCTTCGTCGTGAGAATGTTAATTTCATCGAGTCAGGCATGTGGCCACCGAACAGCCTAGTTTTAAACCAAATAGATTATGCAATATGAGGTGTTTTGATGATTTCTGATTAGCTAAATATTGTGCAAAAAAAATTACATTTAGAATTATAATTAATTATATTATGTTTTGAAATAACTCGTGTTTTTGTAACATTATAAAAAGTTTTTATTATTTTTCAGAACGGCGGTTGACGAAGGATGGTCGTGTAATTCCATACCAGAGTGAGGGGGCACCGAGTGCCAATGACCTTTCAGCGGCGCGCCTTCGCTACTTGGAGGCAAAGATCGAGGAGATTACGGAGGCTAATCAATGTGGAATCTGTCTGGAGAATCAAAAGACAGTGGCTTTCCAATGCGGTCACAGCGCTTGCCCCAAGTGCGCTACCCGGCTGACCGCCTGTCACTTCTGCCGACAGACTATTACCAGCAGACTCAACCTCTATTAATGCAGCCATCGCATTCAGTCTTATTCATGAATCTTCCAACACCGACATCACATTTTCCAAGATGTCTCGTGATATAGTTTTACTAACATTATTTGGACTATTTTTACTTAGAAAAATCAGCTTTTAAATGCCATGGGCGCGTTAACACGCCAAACTTTGTATGTCACGCCAAGCTATAAGCGTGTTAACACGCACTCTTAGACCTTGCAAACTTGCAGGGATCAAAGTCATATTTTAAAATTATTTTGCCATCTGTGGACGACAGGTCCCAGCTACATAAGTCAAGACTCTCAAAGCCTAGTCTTACTCTATGTGGTGTCTTCCATTTCAAAAAGAGTTGGCATTTAAATGGTTAAAATTGGTGTACATCTTATGGTCCGATGTGTATTTTTCGGTATGAAAGTAGGTGATATGTCATATATTTAACGTGAATATTTTTGTTACCTATATTATTGTTGCATATTTTTTTTATTTTTAATATGCGTAATTTACAATGATACAATACAATATAAATATTTTTTTCGTGTTACACTTCTCTAAAAAGCATATATTTGTGCAGAGAAGTGGGATATTAATTTGACAATTTATTTAGTGCACAAAAAACACATAGAGATGTGACGCCACCGATAAATCGGCGTAAACTGGTGCTCGTTGATTCGCCCGTGAATGAGATTTATCTCATTTTCTCTATAATAAAGTATTTTTTGAAATGGCTCGGTATTTAGTTGCTTTCAGTTTAGTTTAGTTGCCGTAAGACATTGTGGCGTACATGGGAGTTAGATAGTTGTTAGAGTTGGGATCTAATTTGATTATATACTGTCTTAAATGATAGTGAATGGCCAAAGGCCTACTTCCAAAGACCGATTTATTGCCCAATAATGATTTATTGATAAAAAACCGAAGAATTAATGCCACCAAAAATGTTGTGTTTGATTAAATTTATATTTTATTATATATGTTTGTATAATATACCCTGGTTTAACACGAATTTGTATATAACGTGACAAATTATTTGTTCCACACAGGGAAACAAGACTATAAAGCGTCAGGGGTGATTCGTCGGTTCGCTCTGGTAGCTCAAACGTCGATATCTGCAGCGGCGTGCAGTGGTCCAGAGGGGTCCAAAATTGTCGTCCAGTGTAGTAGCCAAGTCGAAGTATTTTCCAGTTTCAGTCCAAAGTCACAGCAAAAATTCGGGAAGCCAGAAAATCCAAAGTAACAGCAGGGGTCAAGCAGAGATGAATGAAAACACTATTTTTCTTCAGAGAGTCCAGCGGTGCGAGATCGCAAACGAGAGAGAATGCTTTTTGCAACCGCTGGACCGTTATTTATTTTATGTGTGTAAGTATAGCCGAGATCCAATGGGACGGCGAGGACAGTCCCCCCGCCGCCCCGTCTCGGTTCAGTGCAGCCACCCCCTGGCGGCCAGATCCCGAAACTCGGCTCATTTATCTCGCCGTCCCGTCCGGGGCGGCAGAACTCGGATTTCTCCGCTATTTAAACCATTACCTAAAAAAGACCTGCTTTCTCAGACATAGCGAGTATTTTATTTTATAGACTTTATTCTCCCTCGCGATGCCTGATAAGCCTCACCCGGGGCGATGGCCCGGGGAATTAATTATAACACCTTAAACTTAGACCCCGTCCCCCCTCCACTCGGCGGTCCGCTGAGCGCAGAGGCGTGGGGATTCCAGTGGCGCGGAGCGCTGGCGAAATGTTCCCGTAAAGCGGAAAAGTGGTACATTTCGCTCTCGGTTTCTTGAGGTTAGCCTCCATTGGCTAAAGGTGGACCACATAATCCTCAGAATTGTTGTAGATTTCGCTCCTAGCCAGTCATACGCTTCCTCCAAGTAAGACACTATCAATTACATATTGTTAGTCTATATTCAGAGGAAAAAACTCGCAAAAGTGTTGTGGAACGAAATAAAATTGTAGATAAATATACATGTATGTTGAATACTAATTTAATGTATTAATTATAAATATATACATATAAAATCAATTTTGTCGAAAAATATTGTTTTTGCGCTACCGGGATTCGAACCTGGATCTCTATTTCCAATCCGGGGAAGTACACTACCAGTTGTGTTATAGCGTCAGTATTTTATATATGTTACACTTTTTTCAAATTAATACATCTGTCGTTCTATTATTTTTGAAAGCCATCTACATTGTTTTTACGGAATCTCAAATACCTTTGAGTAAACCGACTGCAGACGCCAGAATTATCAATTCATTTTTATTAAATTTTGGACACACTGATACAACTTATATTATTAAGAAGAACCGGTAGTGCAAAAACAATATTTTTCGACAAAATTGATTTTATATGTGTATATTTATAATTAATACATTAAATTAGTATTTAATACATCACAGACCGTCTGTTCTGAATAATTACAACTTCACAATAAGAATGTGTTCTCCTAATAATAAAGTTGCATCAATGTGTCCAATATTTAATAAAAATGAATTGATAATTCTGGCATCTACTATCAGTTTACTCAAAGGTATTTGAGATTCCGTAAAAATAAGGTAGATGGCTCTTTCAAATAATGGAACGATTAAATGTACTAATATCAAAAAGGTAACATATTGGTTCTAAAATTTGTCGCTAAAAATATTGTCGCTGTAGCGTAGTTGGATAATGCACCTTCCCCGGTTTGGAAAGAGATCCAGGATTGAATCCCGGTAGCGCAACGAGAATATTTTTCGATAATATTGATTTTATATGTGTATCTTTCTAATTAATACTTTTAATTAGTATTTAATGAAATAGTCCCTACGTTAGTTTAAAAAAAAATACAAATACAAATTTCAGTTTAATTTTTAATGATAAGCCTCAACCAAGTCCTTTTACAGCCAAAATGTCAACTTGTGTTACCTTAAGAAATTTGTATTGTTTAAGCATTCTAACTTTTACCATACCATGATATAAAATACCCAAACGCAGCCACGCTGTCAACTCGTGTTACCGTTAATAACAGTTAGAAAAAAAGTTTTTATTAGCTTAAATGGCTTTAATGGCACGAATTCACTCTAAATATTTAGCGTTCAATTTTGAAAAAAATATTAATAACATAATTTAGAGCATTAATTAAATCATATACAATGTGTCCTTACTTCTTATCTCTCTTCATTTAATTAATGAGAAAGATAAACTTATATTTGTAAGTTTGTTGTTTTTTTTCACTGTAAAAATAGTGTGTGATCTCTGTCTTTCATAGCACAAATTGTATTTTTACCAACGTATTAATTTGTCCATGTATATTTATAACATTGGCCATGTCTCTTCGAGTTTGTAGTGTGATGGAAATTTGAAAATGATAGATGACTCAGCAATGCTGGTTATGGTTCAATAACTACGAAAGTAAAGATATTTGAGGAAGCTGTTCTGTATTTTTTCGATTGTATTGATGTGTATGGTATATCATGGATTCCACACTTGGGAGGGATATTCGATGACACTTCGAACATATGAGAAGTACAGAGTTTTCATGGCATTTTTGTTATTGAATTCTTTACATACACACGAAGGATGAAACCTAATATTTCGGTTGCTCTGGATGTAATACGGTTAATGTGCAAGTTGAAGAGTAATTTAGAATCCAATATAATCTCAAGATCTTTAGTTTCAGATTTCTTGGTCAAGAGTTGATTATTAAGATAGTAAGGGAAGTTAAACAAATTCTTGTTCCTGGTAAACTGTATCGTGGAGCACTTGCTGGTGTTGATTTGTAGGTTATGTTGATTGTAATATATATCGGGGCGGTTTAAATCGCTTTGAAGTTTGGATTGGAATTGGAGTAAAATATTTCATATCATAAGCGAATATAAGTGTGAGTTTATAAGAAATGTCATTAATATAAATGTTAAAGAGGAGTGGTCCCAGAAGTGACCCCTGAGGAACACCTGATGTTGCGCGTACCCAGTCAGATTTATAGCCGCTAACTACTACTGTTTGGCTCATATTGAATATGTATGAAGAAAACTATCTAAGTGGGTCTACGTGAATACCGATGAGGAGGAGTTTGTCAAGGAGTTTGGAATGCACAACTTTATTGAAGGTTTTGCTCTAGTCCATGTAAACGGCATCGACCTGAGTTCGATTGTCCATGTGATCTTGCAGAAACTCTACAAAGGATACAATTTGAAATAATTCCACGTTGATTCGAATTTAGTACTGGCCGAAGGACTGGCATTACCTGATCGTAAATATTTTTTTTCAAGAATTTTGAGATAAGTCTGTAATTTTCGTTTTCGGTTTTGATACCCTTTTTATAAATTAGGGAAACGAATGCCTCCTTCCAGAGGATTGGCATTTCCCTTTCGTTTAACGACCGGCTAAATATAATGGATAGGGGTAGAGATAGGCTCTCAGAGCATTTAACAATGAAGTAAGGTGGTATGTTATCAGGGCTTGCTCCTTATTGAGATCAAGTTGTTTTAAGCATTTGAGAGTTGCATCCTGATCTTGTTTTTTTAATGTATTTAAGGGTCATTTTTGATTGTTTTGAATAAGGATACCAATTATTAGATTTAAGGTATTTTATTGGAAACTGCATTTTTCAGAAATATGTTATCAGAAAATGTCAAAAATTATTATGGCGAAATTTCAAAAAGTGTACCAAAACCCGGCGAAGCGGAAGACGTGTCGTCGGTGAGTGATCGGGCCAGTCTGAGACGGCTGCAGTCTGCGTCCTAAATCTGATTGTCGTTCGTGTCGTTTGTCGGATAGGAGCGCCGATACTGGCGGTGGATTAAAGCCGCCCTAATAGTTTTTGTATTAATAAGATTCCAATAATAAAAAAAACAGGAATTAAAAGGTTTTTCAATCGCTGGCCGCGCAAGCGCCTTCTCGCTCATCTATAGTACGCAGAAATGCTGGTCGTCGGTGATTACGTCAGCCCGCTATCATATCAGTCGCGGGCGACTCACATATGAGTCGATATTGTGTGTGTCTGTTGTGAGTGACTGCGTTATTTATCGTGGGGACGTACAACACAACAGTAAAACTGCCAGTACATGCTTTTATCAACTGAGACAGATTGAAAGTATTCGGAGACATCTTCCTCTTGAGGCAACCCGTCTACTTATAAATGCATTTGCGGTGTCACGTGTGGACTATTGTAACAGCATCTATGCTGGCCTTTTCAAATTCTTCCAAAAGTTTCCAAATTCTCTCATATAACATCCCTTTTACATCAGCTACATTGGCTCCGATTCCCTAAAGGAGTTGAATTTAAATTGTGCTGGTTGATGTACAAGGCGACACACAACATGGCGCCTCTATATCTTCAAGAACTTTATATCCCAGACAATTTGAATGGTAGACGTCAAACTCTCAGGTCAGTCTCTACTTCAGCTGCATGAAGGGTTGTAGAACCGATCAGCCGTTGCCAGAAGGGAAAGGACCGCCAAGAACCAGAAAACACGACACACCTGTGAAATGCTCCTTTCCGTATCTTCTTACACTACAGGTCTTTTAGCTCCATGACACGTACAACGTTGTCCAGCACGAAGTACACTTGAATATACACAAAAAACATCATGCACAATTGCATAATGTACATGTTTAGGCACACACGGTAGCGAGGAACCAAAATAAACTATCAGCCCTACACGGCTGGACGATAATTCAAGTCTACAATTCGTTCCCACTGCAGGACGAACTTGGCTGCAATAAACGCACCCAATAGTTAACGCTTACTTGACAGTTCGAAGGTACTAATTCAACTCATGAACCATAGAGAACATACCATAGAAAAAATCATGTTCTGGAAGAGGAGGGTAGTGGTAGGGTATTGGTAGGATAGACTTAAAGATCGAACAGTGAGTATTATATTGTATTTTTTTTTTTTTTGTAGCATAAATAGTACATATGAAAAAATAAAGGTAATTACTTTACTAGACGTGGTCTGCTCTAAAGTAATTACCTGTACAGTTTTTATAAGTTGTAAATGTTTAGAGGTAAGTTAGTATAACGTTAAGTAAGTTATAAAAAGTTATGTGAAAAAAGGACAATCTGAAGTTATAAAATATTATTGAAAAAAAGTTATAAAAATATTATTGTCTGTAATATACAACAGCTGGAGCCAAAAATATGTATGTTTTCTACCCACATCAAGCAACCACTTTGTTATTTTTGGTTTGAAGTCGTTAATCACTTTAGACCCTTTAAGGTCTAGTGATAATTTGTTAGATATTCGCGGAGCACAAAATAAGAAAGTTCGTTGAGCGAATTTGGTATTATATTTTGGCACTAAAAAGTATCCTAAGGCTTTGCTTCTAGTTTCCTTTGAATCGGATCGTAGAAGTAATTGTAATATTAAAAAAAAATAGTTTCAACATTGCTCTGGTGAAAAAGTTGTCTTATATCCAAAACTTGGAAGGATTTAAAGAGTTCTTCAGAGTTATGTCTATATTGAATGGAATCCATTTCAATTTTGCTTAATCACTCTTTAGGATCCTGCGCAAAACATGAAATCTTCTCTCTACTCCCTGGCAACCCAACTCTATTTCACGAAAGTTAATTTTTTTTGCACAATATTTAGCTAATCAGAAATCATCATAACACCCCATATTGCATAATCTAGTGGGTTTAAATCTGGGCTGTTCGGTGGCCACATGCCTGGCTCGATGAAATTAACATTCTCACCACGAAGAAAGTTGATTGTATTTCTGGCTGTGTGAGATGGAGCTCCGTCCTGCTGTAATGTCCTGTTATGCTGCAATATCTAGCTATACTCCTGGCTTTGTTTTGAAACTCTGATTATTTTCCTAGCACCCCAACGCTTTACATCATTCTGGGGTTGTTGAATTTGAAAAAAAATACCAAATATAAACAATGGGAAAATTAATAATCAAAGATGGTGATCGGACATTGTTGAAATAAAACGTAATATAGGTAAATAGGTGCGTAAGTAAATGAGTAAACTATTTGTTGTAATTATATCACATTTAACGAAATGTTGTAGTATTTGTACACTCAGATAGAAAAGTCAATAAACATCAGTGAGTTATTTGGCAAAAAATTAACTATATAAAGAAATATAATCCTTAAATAGTAGTATGTAGTACCTATTTGAATAATATTGTCATATCGTGCAAGAAAAAAACATAGAAATTAAATTATTTATGTAATAAACTAGACAACTCTAGAAATTAGAATATTTTCAAGATTGAGTATGTAATTTACCGTTCCGGCGACACGACGCGGCACACAATGAGACACCGCCTAGTGACAGCTTATATTAGTTATCTACTAATTTTTAGACCCACTCAACATTGGTGGTACAATATTTTTTTTTTTAAGGATATCGTTTATATTTAAAAAAATATATTTTAACTTTGGACGATATAATGTATTTATAAAATAATCAGTAGGATATATTATATATATAGTTTTTTTAACATTTATTTCTTCTCTATGAGAGTAAGACTCGTGTATATACGAGATAATTTATGTACATATTCTTTGACTTCAGATACAAATTTTTCTAATTGCGATGGGGAGATTGTTAAACAATTTGATGCCTTGATAAATATAGTGATTTTGGATTGCGATATATTTTAGTTTTGGAATATAAATTTGGTGTCTAAATCTTGCAGATCGGAATTAGCTTTTATTATTTAATTTAAAAAAATTGGATAAGTAATTTGAAATCTGTGAAGATATTTGGAGTCATTTTTTTTATTTTAGAATAATTTTTATCATCATCTTTTGAGTGATTTCTAATTGTGACGTTGACGTTTTATATGCTCCTCCCCATCCAATAATACTGTATTATATATTATATAAAAATTAATATATTGTACATGATACAAAGTGGGTAATAATGAAAATGTACATAAAACTGAAAAACAAATGCATACAACTGTAATATATGTAGGATAAATAAATACATAATTTAAATAATTAGGTTATTAAATACACATTTTTAATTTAAGCATAACCCTCGGTTTTCGCCAAAGGTTTCGGGGGATCTGCCAGTATTATACAGGCCTTATTTTTTAAACCCTTTTCATTGATTGTAAATCAAGAAGTTATTTTTTCATTTTGTAAGAAACTGGTTAAACGGAAGCATTGATTTTGTTGATGTTTATGGCCCGAGTTTATGTATTGTATTCCAACTACTTACTTGATACTGAGCTAATTAAATTACGCACTTTATGTTCCCCAGGAATTTCTTCATTTTATGTTGTGTGAATGTTGCCGCTTTTCGAAGATTGAAGGATCACTGTAAAACGATCAGTACATAGTCCGGTAAGGAGGTCTCAATAATCCGTGCAACGAGAGTGCGTATTTCGGTCGGTTGGAAATCTATCTAGAGAGATGAAGAACTACAACATCGGACCAACCACGACGCCAGAGAAACAGCTACTGTTAATCAAGGTTAGTGGTAATGTTTATTCAGCATACATGACCATATTGTCGATAGGAACGCGTCGTTAAGATTTAGCCCCTCTTGAGATCCCAGGTCCCTGCATCGAAGGGTTGATATACTAAGTAGTTATTTCATTGATCTCATAAAACTGTTAATACTACCCTAAAAATCTTCCCTTAAAAACAATGAGTGTTTATGTTAATCAAAACAAAGGATGTAGTTTATAAAAGGGCCAAAGCGGTGATAGATGATCACAGTGTTTTGTATATTGGTCATAGGAAGTTTTATGTTAAAGTATTTACTTTAAATACTAATTTAATGTATTAATTATAAATATTATAAAATCAATTTTGTCGAAAAATATTGTTTTCGCGCTACCGGGATTCGAACCCGTATCTCCATTTCCAATCCGGGGAAGTACACTACCGATTGTGCTATAGCGCCGGTATTTTTCATGACAAATTTTCGAACCTACATGTTACACTTTTTCAAATTAATACATCTGTCGTTCCATTATTTTTGAAAGCCATCTACATTATTTTTACAGAATCACAAATACCTTTGTGTAAACCGACTGCAGACGTCAGAATTATCAATTCATTTTTATTAAATTTTGAACACATTGATGCAACTTATATTCTGAATAATTACAACTTTATAATAAGAATGTGTTCTCCTTAATATTTCATTTAAATTTGATACTATACCGGTGTGATAAATATAGTTTACGTGTTGAGTTTTTGATCTGGAGATGATCTCGAGAGATCATCGCTCAATATGGTAGACCTGGCTCATGTACATGGCGTTCGATTTGACTATTGCAAGAACGTCATTTGCATCATAAACGAATGTGGATTTGATATTTGTCTTACAACAAGCGGAAAGCGAAGCATAAAATAAAAGTTTTATTCGTAAACACGAGCCATAAGGATATCAAAAATTTTCTTAAAGAAATGTACTAACTTAAACATGTGTACAAAAAAAAAAGTTCTACTTAATATCATACATTTAGACTGCTACCAAGATCAGCGGAGATGTTCAATACAGATTGATCCTGGTGGTGATGGTCTTCCGACAGATGTGGCACAAGGACAGCTGGGCCGCGCACTCGGGACACGCGCTGTGGCCGCACAGGAAGGCTATGGTCTTCTGTTTCTCCAGGCAGATTCCACAGCAGAGAGCCTCCTCTATCTTCTCTATCTTAGCCTCCAGGAAGCGAACGTGTTCTGTAGTTGATGGACCGCCACTCGCGTCTGGCTGGGACGGAAGTGTAGAACCATCTGCAGGCGCCCCCCGCTCTGGAAAAAACAAGTTCTTAGCTTTCATGGTGACCAAAGTTCTGAGATGGCTGGTTTTATGGTGGTGTTCCATACAGGAAACAAGAATGTAGACAAGGATGGTTCGCCGATCTCAGATTCTCTCAACCGGCGATGATGATGATGATTATGATTGTGAGGTGGAAAGAATTGAAACACGAAAGATGTTCAATATCGGTACACTGCGGCGACACGACACAATCGAGAATGGCTTCCCGCCTGCAGAATACCTTGTTTTTTTTTCAGATACATAACAATACATATAGTCATATTTGCAAGTACCTACTGTTGTACTAAGACATCTTTGTTCTCACGGGTTTTTTGGCGCCACACCGATGATTACACCTTTAAATTAGTGCCACGTGTCTTATCATATCGATTATGTGGCGCCTCTTTGGCGAGTAATTCTGTGCGATACAGGTGGAGTTTGTAATTTCTTTATCATTGATAAAAATTAAATTACAAAGCTATTTTGTCGACGCTGAACGCGCCTCACAATTACCCGGTTGGTAAACGAGGCTCGTGTCAACCTTAAAGGTACAGGCATGCCGACCCGCAAATCAATGCGCCTGCGTCATCTGCTGGAGATTCCGTTGAAATTTCAATAACATAGCAGTTACATATTCGTAATAAATTAAATTCAGTACATTATTTTTATAGGTGAACATATATATTTTCATACTTGCCCCTGAACGTCGGCCACGTCGAAAGAGATGGCACGAAAACAGTCAGAATTTAAGTTGGCTATCGTGAACGGACAACCGCGTGACAGTCCTCGGTGTCTATTTCTCACGGAAAATAACCGGTTCACTACGGATCGGATCTTTAACCAAATTATTCCAGTAGTGATATCGTACGGCGTCCCATAGAAACCTGTTTCAATTAAATATCACAACGAATTACGTCTGAAATCGAGTGTAAAAATCGTCATTGTTCGTTGGCGCTCACTTTTGCGCTGCCAGATAGCAATTTCATCAAATTTGAAAATTTAACACACATGTCGACGTCAAAGTGCCGATATTTTTACAGTTCTCGAATTTTTGAAAACTTTTTTGATTTTATTTTAACTTTACAAAATGACGGAGGGTGACTTATATCGTTAGTGGAGACTGCTGACTTTTTAGACATTTCCGATATGTTCGTTACTACCCGCAGAGTCCGACGATGAGAAGGACGCAATAAGTTGGAAAGTATCTGGAACGTTCCAATTTGAGTAAATTGTCAACTAGATTTTGACGCACGTTCGCGATATTTCTCGTTTTTGTTGTCGAGTAATTTATTATTTTAACATATTATTTTTTAGTTATTAATTAAAATTAATATACGGGCGTTTTACTATAAATACAGTGAGTGCTTCGTTAGGCAGCATAGGCCGTTGCCATCATTTTAGTATTATATAATCATGCCTATTCTCAAAATTGCAATATTGAAATGAAGGTGATTGTTACACCAACCCTCAAAAATAGTGTTATATTTGAATGAGAGAGAGGGAGAGTGAGTGAGGGAGTGAGGGAGATAAACGTACCATAATCTGTCAAAACTATCTGTCTATTTTTGAGGGTTGGTGTAACAATCACCTTCATTTCAATATTGAAATTTTGAGAATAGGCCTGAATGTATATGTGGCGGCTCGCGCGCATCGTCCAGATGTTCCTCGTTCTGTCAATTCTTGGTATTGCACCATCTATCTCACGCGTACAAAGCGGAAACGTTCGAGGAAGGCCGGACTGCGCCGCCCGGCGGGCATGACACGCGTGCACGACAGATATGCACCAACACGTGCAGCAGAGGTAGCGGTCGGCGAAACAATCGGCGCCCAGTACCTGCGCATCCCGACTCTCACCTTTCACTAACCGTGCATCGTTTTTCCATAACCTTTACATGTTCTGTGTGGTTTCTTGCACTCGGTGGCTTCTCCCCGATGAGAACAAACATGTTCGAATAAAAAATGGTTTTCACCAGAACACCAACCAACCTTCCCACATATATATAGTTGTGAAGTGCTAATATATTTTTGTTTTGCGCATCAAAATCTGATGTCGTCCATCAAAAAAAATAAATATAATATTTTACTTTTTTCCAATGTCTTTTCATTTCAAAACTGCACGAAATCGCGGTCGATGGACTCTTATGGTGAAATAGTACCTACGTATTTTTTTTTAGTTATACGTTTTCATGGTTTTTTCGTAAAAATAAAATACGAAAAAGCCATGGTGGTATGATGCTGTTTCACCTACGATTTTTCTAGGCAGCCAACGGGTTAACTGTAGTATATTGTCACCAGTTTTTAGTTTATTCCTACCCCTTACCCTATTTCAAAACCAGTACACATTGTTCCTTTGGCTCGGCTTGTTGTTTTTTTGGCATTCGAGGAGAGATAGTTTATTATGGGATTGTAATAATTGTTTGTTGTTCGTGAGCGTGGAACTCATCAGAGTTTTGCGCTGTGTCAATTGCTTACATTGGGTGAACTTTCGTCATCAATCAGATGAGTCGTCCCGTGAGTTCATCTTGGTCCGCTATCGAAGGTCCCCCTCCATCCCTTGCAATCCCTCTCTGGGATTCTCTAGGTGGGAATTACTTAGGTGTTAACTAGTAATACCATTATTAGTGCTTTATTTGACTGTTTCTCCTGTCACTGGGGACGAATGACTAGCGGTGGTGCTCTGATGACAAGTCAGATCGTAATTATTTTGTTTTGACTTTTTCCTTTTTTCTTTTTCTTTTTCCTTTTTCCTTTTTTCTTTTGTTCAGTTCCATTTACCATATTGTCTCCCTGTTATGGTTCTGAAATAATGTATTTTATTCTATTTAACTATTCTTTGTATGTTAAAATTTCTTATGTATTATATTTTTTTTACTTTTCTGAATAAAAGAAATGGCCGATTGCAGTGGGGCTGTGCAGCTCCATTTTGTCACTAAGTGACAGACGAAATTGAATAGGTGGCTATTAGCGTTAAAAAAATGCCAACCTAAATCTGAAAAGTGCTTAGAACTGTATACGGGTTAATCTGACATAGCTTCAATCCGCTTTACTACCGCTAATGTTAATTAGGTATTTGAACTTCTGTAAAAATAAGGTAGATGGCTCTTTCAAATAATGAAACGATTAAATGTATTAATATCAAAAACGTAACAGGTTTGAAAATTTGTCGCTAAAAATATTGTCGCTGTAGCATAGTTGGATAATGCACCTTCCTCGGTTAGGAAAGAGATTCAGGTTCGAATCCCGGTGGCGCAACAACGATATTTTTCGATAAAATTGATTTAATATGTATATCTTTCTAATTAATATATTTAATTCATATTTTGATAAATATCTTTGGGGGTTAGGACGGTGGTTAAATGAAATGAATGCAATTGATGGTGTTGAAGTTTATTATGACAATGAAAACAGATAGAAATGAATAAATGAATGAAGATGTAGGAAATGATGAAATTAAATGAATTGGTGGTCTTGCTCGGCGAGGTCGAGCCGGCAAGACCGCCATTGTGAAACGTGAAAACTGGAGAGACTGCTTGGTGGCGAATTCTCAAGCCAGGCTTGTAGCAGCAGCCGGCAACGGTGTCGCTAGCTTCGATGCCGACTGAGATGGCGGTGGATTCGAATTACGATCGCTACATATCTATTTAATTCCCGCTGATACATAAAAAGCAATCCTTATTACGCGAGTGTTAACAGTGTTTACATATTATGCGTCGCTTGTGCTATTGGTGGAAGAGGAGAATAACAATTTATTCAGCATCAGGTAGACCGAAAAAGTAAGTGCCTTCCTATCTTCCATAAGTTATGGTGGAAATAATGGGCTTAAGCTAATCTAAACACAAAATGAGAAGGACCATACAGAAGCTTTTGCTTATAAACGGTCCTGGGTAAGCAGCTGGTCCACTCTCAATCCCTCTCCCTTGTTCCCCAATCCCTCCAACTTGTCTAACCCATCCCTTCCGAATACATCCACCACCCACCATTTTAGTGACACAATAGTTTCACTGACTCACCAATAAAGATGTCACAGACCAGACAGTTCATCATGCAAGCTGAACACTTCACGCAGGCTGGTGAGTGTCCGCAGGGTATCAGCACACACTCAGTCTCGAATGGCTCACAGCACACCAGACACTCCGGGGGAGTCTGCGTCTCGTCAGCTGTAAAAAGCAATGCAAATATTTTAGATAATCTGAAAATCATCTGAAACATGCATTCTCAAAATAAAATCAAAGAAGTAATATATTTACTATTTACTGTCCGAGGTAAGTTTGAAGAATTCAATAATCACATATGTGAAAATAAAACACAGCCGCGTTTCGCATTGCAAATGAATTATTAATCTAACAATTTAACTTAACAACTTGTATTATATATAGCGTGTTAGAGTATGTATGTATAAACATTTTACAGATAAAGAATATTGCTTTAAATAATTTAAAAAAATAATTAGTTTCTCATTGTGACATATATGCTGTTTCAGGGAAATTAATATCAAATTTAGTCCATAGATGGCGATAGTATAGTGGTATTCGAAGTGTTTCCATGTATTAGCATATATTTATTTACGCCCTATCCCGAATCGTTTTGAGAGTTGTTTGCCCTCGTTTTGATTCGTCATAATTACATATTTATTTTATTTTATTACATTATTATCATAAT